>PVLA01000230.1:328925-674288 GCA_004027455.1 Hydrochoerus hydrochaeris
TCCCTTTGTGTCTTGACTTTCTACTTACTCTTCATGCTTTCTTTTTTTAAAATTTTTTTAGAGAAAAAAATGAATCAGAAAGAGGATAGAAATACAAAATTTCCAAAAAAATAAAAACAAAAACCAGTAAGAAATCACTAGTTGACAATTACATATTTTCCTCCTAGAAGTAGTTGTTCAAGTTACAAAAGTAAAGCATACAAAGTAGACATTTAAACAGTGAGACTGCAATCAGTTCTGTTCAACTATCCAACAAAAACTTAGTAATATGGTTATCAATCCTACACACTCAAACATACATGCAGTTATACCCTTTAGAATACTTTCCTTTCTTCTTTTTTTACAATAACTATAATCGATTCTCCTAAACTGTTTAGAAGTTCTACACCTGTATAAGTCTCTACATGCATACCTAACCTTTCTGTATTAGAGGGAAAAACAAACCAAAACAAGTCAACAATACAAATTCCTAGAGAAACATGAAGTGAGAAGGACATATAAAATCACAATACTAGGTGTCTACAGTTGTCACCATAATGTCTCCTGTTATTTTCAATAAAATAGTCTATATCATCAGGCATAGTATAATTAAACTTAGTGGTACATAGCACTATCAATAAAAACTGAACATTGGAGACATTATAGGACTTCAAAAGGCCATTAATAATCAAGCCAGAATGGGTATCCTATTGAATCCTGCCATCCCCAGAGTAGTTGCCCCTACTCCCAGACTTGATACCCTCAGGCATACCAGATTCAAATAAAATCAGTCAAAATAAAATAGCAATATAGCCAATTTTCTCTGCCTCATCTCTGCTATGCTACTTTTCTGTCATTGTTGTTTACTTTTCTCCTTCATTCCACTGTCTGCCCCTTTCATTGAGGCCTTTCTGTCATTGTTCCTGGAATCCTGGTGATTTTCTTCACTATCTCTAGAATGTCCTTCAGTATTCTTTGCAGGGTTGGATTGGTGGTCATGAACTCCTGAGTTCCTCTTTGTCATGGAAATATCTTGTCTCTCCATTAATTTTGAGAGACAGTTTTGCAGGGTACATCAATCTGGGTTGGAGGTGATTTTCTTTCAGGGCTTGGAATACTTTACTCCAAGCTTTTCTTGATTAGATATTTGCATGGAGAAGTCTGCTGTGATTTTGATGAGTTTTCCTTTTAGGTAATCTGTTTCTTTTCTCTGACTACTTTTAATATTCTGTTCTTGTAATGGATTTCTGGGATCCTGACTATTATATGTCTGGGTGTAGATCTGTTTTGGTTGTAGCTGGCTGGAGTTCTGTATACCTCATACATCTGAAAATCACTTCCTATGCTTGGGAAGTTTTCTTTAATTATTTATGTGAATAGCCTTTTTATTTCATTTGTATTTGTCCCTGCTTATTTGTTCACATTTTTATTCTTGTTATAAATCCTCTTGTCATCTTCTAGCCTTTGTATCATTGCTTCCTGGTTCCTTGTTATTTTTAAGAGATCTTTCCTTTCATGATCATACATTGCAAACCTATCTTCAAGTTTTTTTTTTTTTTTTTTTTTTTTTTTTGTACCAGGGATTGAACTCACAACTGCACGCTTGCAAGGCAGGTGCTTATGCCACTGAGCTAAATCCCCAACCCCTATCTTCAAGTTTTAAAAGTCTGTCTTTAGTTTCTTTTCAGAAGTTTTGCCAGCTTTCATTGGAGTTTTTAATTTCTTGATATTCTCTTTGGATCTCTTTCTTGTATTCTAGATTTTGTTTATATTCTTTATCAAAGGCTTCTCTCCTTTCTCTGGGTTCCTCCATTCTTTCATTGTGTCTACTCAAGGATTACCCAGGATTTCTTTTATTAATCTTCTTGTATCTTGCTTCACCTGAGTTAGAATTTCAGATTTAAATTCGTCGATGAGGTCACGGAAGTATTTCTTTATTTCCGATGAGGCTGTGTCTGATATTGCATGTCCACTGCCCACAATCTCCTCTGCCCTCACCCTCTCTGGGCTTATTTTCCCTGGGTCAGCTGTTGAAGGCCTTTTGATGTTTCTCTGTCTTGTCATGCTTCTGGTTTCCCTAAGACAGGTGAATGGTGGAGGTGTCCGAACCTTTACGTACTGCCTTAAGTCCCTCTGCAGCTTACCGGCTAGGGCAGCGCTGCTCTCCTCTGTCTGCTGTTGATCTGTGAGGTGCACGCAGGGGTGGTGGTGTGGGCCTGCCCCTCCCCTCTCAACCAGTGAGTGACTTCAGCACATTAGACTGTGCCCTGTTGATGTCATACTTGGGACAGCCTCGTTCCTGGCCATTGGGTCCCATTCAAGCACATGGCCCAGCCCAAGCAGATCCCACCAATCCACTTTGGGCCAGGAGCTGCTGACTGAAGCTGCCTCAGCCATAGATTCAAGCCTGACTTGCTCAAATTCAAAATGTCGCCCTGCCAGTGATCTTGCTCTAGGGAATCCAATTCCCAGGACTCACCAAAGTCCGTGCAGCTCTGCTCGTGGTCTCCACTCTGTTGCAGCACCTCTTCCCACCAAGGGTCTCAAGCTCAGCAACCCCCTGCTATCGGCATGGCAGCGACTCCAACTCAGTCGTGAGTCGCCGGACTCCAAGACATGCCCAGCATAGCTACCAGAGAATACCCAGCCCTCCAGCCCTCCATCCATGCTTCTTCTTTTTTAAATTTTTTTCTTTTTCCTCAGTTTCTTCCTGGGTCATGAGAATTCCTCTTCTTTCATCTGGTTCTTTCCATGGTGTCAGATTCCAGCATTTGAGTTGTTTTTTTCTCAGAGAGGTTCTCTATCATGCTACATCTCAATCAGCCATCTTGGATCTCTCCTCTTCATGCTTTCAATCTGCATTTCCTCTTTTTCACTCTACTAAAGTATCTATTTCACGAGGTACATCTTTTTTAGTTTCCTTAACATCAAATTCCCCTCAGTTTCTCCTGACTTTTTTTCTTTTTTGGGCATCCTTTCTCATTTTCAACAGTGCCTTCTTCCTTATTCTTCATACAAAATTTGTACCACTCCCGGGATCAGGCATTCTTCATCTTTTTCATCCCCTAGGTGGCTGTGAGAGCTAGATGCTCATATTTATATCTCTTGTTGACTTATTCCATGAAACCCAAATGCTTACTGCTTAATCAGGATGTCCCCTTGGACACATGCTGGAAAACTAGTCATCAAAGACTTCATGTGTTTAGGACACAAGAGTTAATTTTTATTTTCCTCTTAACTAAGCCATCTCTCACAATCTTCCTCTTTCAATAAATGGCCCAGATATTCTGTATTTCAGACAAAAATCTCAGGGAAGCTGTTTGATTCCTTCTCTTTCTTCATCCTCAAAAATCAGCCTCCAGGGTATTTTTAGGGTGGTTCTCTAAAATGTATTTCTAATATCCTTCCTGGTACTCACCTTCATTTCTTCCTTCCTTGTTTACTTCACAATTACTGGCCTGGCTTACTTACTTTCTTACTTCTAGTTTTACAATAATCCAGTCCATTCTATATTCAGAAGCTAAAAAGATCAGGAAAATGTTTAAATCAATCTTGTAGCTCTCCTGATTATAAGGATACTAGGCTGCCTAAAATAGAATAAAAGTGAAAGTCCTTATAGTTCCCTTCAGGGACTCTTCCTTTCTCTTTGAGCTACAGCATGACACTCTCTCACTGCTTCCTATCTTTACACCATTTTCCTCCTCTGCTTGTCGTAAACAGAGCAAATGAGTTCATCCACTCATTCTGGTTGCCTGTGACATCACTGGTGTTTTTTTCATGTTCTTTTCTTCATATTCATTCATAAAATTTCTATTCTAAGCTAAATAGTGCTTAGAAAAGTCTCCCCTCCCCTCCACATTTGGTTCTGTTTTATTTTATTTTTTTGGGACTGGTTTGTGCTGTATTGTTCAGTTGACTTTGAATTCCTGGCTATCCTCCTGCCTCAGCCACCTGAGTTCTTGGATCATAGGCATGTGCCACAACATCTGGTTTAGGCATGTCTTTTTGTCCACCTTTTCTAAAGTAGTCTTATCATTATCACCTTTTTTGCTGAGGTGATTTTCTTTGTTTTCTGAGAGGTTTTCACAAATTGAGATTACCTAGTTTGTTTATTGGATTATTTGTTGGGCAACTCTCCTAGTAGATTATGTTACTTACTTGGGGGCAGAGATTTTGTCTGAGTTAATATTTTCTGTATCCTCATCATCTAAAACACTATGGTTCCTGGGTAAGGGTCATAGCACACATAATTTGAAGGAATAAGTGGATGGATTATAATGGTGCCTTTGAGAAATTTGCAGGAAAAAAGGCAAGGAACAGAAATAATTTTGGAATGTAACAGGATGCCCTAAAGAGTCTGGTAGGAAGTATTGTGTGAATGTTTTCCTTTTTCAAATAGAATTCCCTTGCTTAAAAAAATTAATTGGTGCACTGCATTAAAAACCAAAACAAAGCAAAACAAAACTATGGCTCTATATAATAGCATGCCCAAATCTTAAAAGTAAATATGAAAAAGTGTATTTTGCAATGATACATAGAATATCCATGTGTAAAAATGTAAATGTAAAACTACATCCATGCAAGTATTGTTTATGCAACTTATGTGGTACATGTCTAAAACATTGGCTGTGTGGAACTATCCATGCCTTATTCATTATAGTTGTTATTTCTGAGGTATGAAGGGAATGGAAATCAGGCAGAGAACAAAAGAGACTTCAAATTTATCTGCAAAGTTTTGTTTCTTTTATTTAAATAGTCTGAAGCAAATTTGACAAAGTGCTAACATTCTGCAGTTGGGTGGGTTGATGCATGTTTATCATATTTTTCTTTATGATTACTGTACTTTAAACATTTTCATAAAACTTAGTTAAGGGCTATTTTATACCTGTGGTCTCCGGGGAACTTAAGGATTTGATTCATAAAATCTTGTGTCTTTATATTTATATCAGTAGTTAACTAATTCAATTTGGCATCTATCTTTATGATTCTTGGGTGGGCTCCCTTCTGGCTGGCGTCTGTGTTTTTTGGGTCAGACTGCAGTGGTGTGGAATGTGGAATTAGGAGGGAAAACATCTGTGTACTAACTCAAATATCTTTCCTCTGTTCATTTAGGGCTCCCCCCGTTTTTTACTGACAGAAGAGCAGCAAAAATGTTTACTAAAGACACATTACATTTTAGAGATTTACTGGACATTATCTTATCCAATAGTCTTTGAATTGGATCTTATCCTCATTTTGTAAGTGAGAAAATGGAGACTTGGAGCTGATTTGTCCCCAGCCACACAGGAAGTAGACAAGAGAGGCACAAATTAAATGTTAATTTTTTTTAACCCTAAAGCTGGTGAGTTTTTTGTTTAACCACTTTGCTCATTGCACTCTGATCCAAAAACTTCTGTTGTTTTGGTTTTTGCTTTGGATTTAGAAATCGCCTTCCTTTCACACAAATATATGATCAGTGATCTATATCTTTTGTGCAAGTTACACCTAAACTGAGCTGATTCTCAATGAGAAACTGATACTCATATTATTAGTATCCAGCAACTCTGCTACACACTGGAGTTTCATAAGAAAAAAATAGTAGAAATTTTTATTTATTTATTTGTCTGTCTGTGTGCATGTGTGTGTGGAAGGGGGGAGAGAGAATCAAGTGAAAATCAAGAAAATATAAAGCAGCAAATGAGCAATATTAACAACTTTTTTCTTAAAATTTTGGGTTTGAGCTAACCAAGTTGAGCTTTGTGAAGTAGTAAAGTTTCTTTTCTCAGAATTTATTTCATTTTCACTTTGCTTCCCAAAGTACCAAAAGAGAATTTCTGGCATAAATTTTTCAAGTGAGTGACATGCATCTGAGTATCCCCACGTGGGTCCTGTCCACCACCTCACCAATCTGCACAACTGAGCTCTCTCCTCTCAGTCTGGGGAGCCACAGCCCGCTGTTTACCACTCACTTTAAGTGCCACTCCTGAGGGTCACCAAAGAGCACTCTGAGAGGTGAGTCAGCCTTATTGCTTTCAGCAAAAGGGAGGGAGGGGCTATGCTATCAGATGTGTAAAAGAGCTGATGGAGTATTGGAAACAAGTAATGCATTTTAATTTTAAAAGTTCTTTAAAGAATGGGCAGGATCAACAAAACTACCAACAAATGCTGGAGAGGCTGTGGGGAAAAAGGAACTCTTCTGCACTGTTGGTGGAAGTCTAGATGGTGCAACCACTGTGGATGTCAGTCTGGAGATTCCTCAAAAAGTTGGAATTGGAGGTCCTGTTTGACCCAGCTATTTTACTCCTAGGCATATTCCCAGAAGAACTGAAAACATCATGTCACAGTGCTACATGTGCACCCATGTTTATAGAAGCACAATTTGTAATAGCCAGATCTTGGAAACAACCTAAGTGCTCATCAACTTAGGAATGGATAAAAAAGTTGTGGTACTTTTATACAATGGAGTACTACTCAGCTATAAAGAATGATCACATTGAGATATTTATAAATAAATGGGTGCAACTTGAGACCATACTCATAAGCAAAATAGATCAAACTCACATGTATAAATACCATATAGTCTTCCTAGTATAAGAAATGGTAAGAGTACATAAGATTCTATGGTAATCATGGTTCCCCATTATATTTCTTTATAATGTTTTCTTATAATGTTTCTTTATAATGAAGTCTTATAATGTTTTCATTCATTGGTTGGAATGGCTTTATTCTGTTTTATTTGAACTTATTATGTGTGATGGTATGAACAGCTACTTTGAAGAAAACAAGACATTATGGCAGACAGTGTTGATTTAATATCATCTTGCTTTGAAGTCCCACCATGCTTTTATTTTTCTATTACCATTGGTTCTATCATGTAGTATCTTATTGGGTTTTAATATGTGTGATAGTATAAACAAATTTTTTTATGGAAAATGAGATATTATAGTAGCCTTTGTTCATCTTCTATTATTTGGTTCAGAATGCCTTATAATAGTTTCATTCTATTCTATTTTGTTATGTTTAATATTATTGTGTGTAAAGCTAAGCTCAACTATTTCAAAGAAAGAGATATTATGGTAGCTACTGTTGCTATCCAATTGTCTTGTTGTGAAGTGCTTTGTTGTTTGCATTGTTCTGTTCTGATCTGCTTTATTCTGTCCTCTTTTGTTTTATTCTCTGTAAAATAAAAATTTAAAAAAAGTCTTTCTCACTTTCCCTCACAAGTTAACTCTGTGAATTGATTGGGGGAGAGGTAAGATAATTCATGAAGTCAACTCCCTTGATTTTGTTTTACCTTCAGTGTTGTTTCTGATGCTATAGTTGTACAATAGTAACTCTTCAAGTAGCTCTAAAAATGTTTCTAAGTGAAATGTTATGATCCCTCAAATTACTCAAAATATTTCAGCATAAAAATGGACAGAACAATGGAATAAGATTATAAAAGTGTTAGTGTTTGTTAAAGTTAGGCAATAAATAATCAAGAATACTTATTACAGTATTCAATCTACTGTGGCATACACGTGTAGCTTTGCCTTTGAATTTCTTTTGCTTTTGTATTTCTTAGCTTGAACTTATCTACAATTTTTTTTTTCCTTCTGGAGATTTAGCTCAATGGCATAAGTGCCTGCCTGGCAAGCACGTGGTCATGGGTTCAATCTCCTGGTACCAAAAAAAAAATTTTTTTTTCATTATCAACTACATGGTTATCCTGAAATATTATTTGTATAATAAAACCAGAATATATGGTTAATTTAATTCCTTCTTATATCAGTTTTTAGAAGATTGGGTCTTTTCTTAGTGCTCTTTGCTTTTTTTTTTTTAGTGATTTTTTTATGTCCTTCCTTGTGTTTGTAGTATTGCTCAGATTTTAAAGGTAGTTTTGATATCTTCCAATCCACTTCAGTTGCTATATATCTTGATTTGGCCAGTAGCAATCTTTGCAAGTTGGCTTTTGTATCCTTCTGATATAATTCTATTTGTCTTTGATGGTTCCTTATATTTAGGCATGAGATAGTGTTCCAGCTTCATCTCAGATATTTCCTATCCAAGATTTAGTGTTCATTATTTCTCCAGAAGCTTGGGTATTTTAACCCAAGCAATGGAGGTATGTGCTTGGTCTAATGATATGAAAGGAACACTGTGAATAAGGTTATAGTTTAATATTACTGGTTGTCTTAGAGACTTTCCAGTCTCTTGGACAGAATACCTGACACCACATCTTAAAGGAGAAGAGGTTTATCTTGGCTCACAGTTTGGCAGGCTCCAAGTAAACAAATGGTATGGCGGAAGGATATGGCAGAGGTAAGCTGTTCCATCCATGCAGCCAGGAAGCAGAGAAAGAAGGGAGGAACCATGGACAAGAATGAGAAATTCCAAGTCACATCCTTTGTGACCCACAATCAACCTGTCGCCTTCTAAAAGCACATTTGGCCACTGAACACTTGAATGGTAAATCCACTGATGAGTCTAGCGCTCCTATGATGCAGTCACCTTCCATACACACGAGATCTTTGGGCAGATATTTTAGATCTAAATCATAACACTGGTTAACAGAAATTCAATGGCAAAGGTTTTTGAAAGGGTTGCTGCCAAACAAGATTATTCATTCCTATGACTGGGGACATAGTTCAATCTCTGTATGATAGGACTTATTACATCAAGGCATCATCAGCTGCCTACTTCTCTGTAAGACTTGTTTCGGTTTTTAGATGTACGTTTTTGCTGAATTCTGTATGCATTAGGTTCAGTGGCCTCAGTCTTTGCCTTCTGAATCTTTTCAGTGTCTATTCTGACAGAATAGATAACTGGCTTCTAAATTATATCTGTTTTAGCCTCTTTCACTGTATGCTTGCATTAGAGAGTGAAAAGCATCAATATCATCATCATCCTTATAAACAAACTCGTGTGAATAATATATTGGGGCTTGACAGTGATTGTTAGAACGATAGTTAGCAGTTGGTGCATATTTCCCCTTCAAAGTTTAGCACACATGATCTCATAATCTCACATAATCCCTTCCACAATCCTGTAAAGTGACTTTTCTTCCCTACTTTACAGAAGAACACACTGAGGCTTACAGAATCCAGGTGCTTCTTTTAGGAGTCAAGGATCACACAGAAGGTTCTCTGAATCTAAAGCTGGTTCCTTTAATAATGGTTCAATGATTCCTTTATTGCACAGCATTGATACAGATACAGAGAAATAAGGGGTTTATTTTCAATTATTGTAGATTTTGTAACCTGAATTGAGGAAGAATACTTTCAGAATACTTTTTTATTGCAAGTAGTTTATGAGAAGAGACATGTAGTCATTTTGCTCCCAATCCACCTACCTGGTGTTGCCAGATTAATTTTACTAAAACGTTTTTACTCTCATTACCCCCCTGCTTAAAACTTTAGAGGTCTCCCACTGCCTACAGGATCAAGTCCAGCTCTCTTGCTTGCCATTTAAGGGCTTCCAAAATTTGGTTCTTACCTGCCTTCTCATGTGTGAAATTCCACTGTGAAGCTGGCATATGAACAGGTTGACTAAGCCAAAGGGTATGTCTGGGACTTTATGCTTTTGTGTTGTAGAATTTTTGTCTCATAAAGAGCAGTCTTGATTTTCTTAGTTGCACCTTAAAAAGTTGACCCATATACGAGACTGATTGTCTCTGATTCCTCCTATGATGGAATATTCCATCATAGGTGACCAGCCATATTCTCTAAAGCACATTTTAAAAATTACTTATTCTGGGCCTTTGCTCATGTCATACCTCTTCCCCATCACTCTTCTTTCTTCTCTCAGTTGTGCTTCACACATTTCCTGCCTCTTGGAACTGCTTTTGGTTTCTTCATGCCCTTGTTTAATATGATCTTATTTGAAATTCTGTAGAACTTCTTGTCTGTATCAATTACCATATATAGACTAAGTTATCACTTATATATTTTTAAAATTATACTTGGAGTTTTTTTTCTAATTATGAAAGTAACAACTGTTAAAAGCAAAAACTTGGGGATATGCCAGGAATGATGAGAGAAAATTAATTACTGATAATCTCACAACCCAAGGATAACCAATGCTAATATTTTGCTGTGCATGTGCATGCAAATTAAGATACATAAGCAACGATGACATTGTATCATACCTATAATTTTATAACTTGTGCTTTCTCTTAGCAAATTTATCTGCTCCACAGTATTCATACATAAGCGATTTTAGTCTCTTCAAATTCCATCATATGAACATTAATTTGCTTACTATTCAGTTTGTTATTGCTAAATATGTATATTGCTTTTCTATTATAAATTATAGTTCAGTAAACAGGTTTTGGGTATTACTGCAACACTTCTCTTTTCACTCATTTATCTTTTAGATAAATAAAAGTATTTATCTAAGTAGATATTAAAAAATAACACTTTCCAGTCTGTTCCTTTAGACAATTGTGTAAGCTTTCTACATTTTTATTTTGTCATGTTTGAGATATGGCATCATTACAAGATAACTGGTAAGAGCTATCAGTGTAGGTTAGGAAATAATGTGAGTTATAATGATCTTTCTTTCTTTCTTTCTTTCTTTCTTTCTTTCTTTCTTTCTTTCCTTCTTTCTTTCTTTCTCTCTTTCTTTTGCCTCATGTTTCTATCTCTGACTAGACCATAAATCTCTCTAGGAAAAGAATTGTCTCAAGGGGCCATGTTAACTGTCCAATTGTGTATCCCATTGTATTATATAGAAGTTGTGGTTTGTTGATATCGATGAGGAAGATATTCAAATTTTGATGACTATTGTTGCATAAAAAGTTACTCTTTGAAGTACTTTCAGGCAAATCCCAAATGTTTCCTGTGGCCTAAAGAGTTTACATTTTTGTCTACTTGTCCAAATGTTCATTTGTTGCTAATCGTAGTTTTCCAATGTTCCAATTTTCCCCTGTATTCTTACATTCTGGCGATTATTGTCCATGTTGATTGGCCCTTCTACTTACATATTTGTACACAAGGGCCTAGGAAGGTCTATGCTACCCTCATGTGATGGCATTCATCAGGCACTAATGCATCATAGCCCTACAGAACACATCTTTGGTTGAGCTAGCCAGTTCAAAAGCCAGCTTCACAGCAAAATTTCACACATGCAAATGAATCATTGTGATCCTAGTCATGAAAATTCATGGAATAGTGGCTAGTTCAGTGTGGATGACCTGTCAATTTGGCAGCCAATCATTTAGTTAAACATCCAAATTACTGACCAGTTACTCAGTCTAAAGCTAGTCTTCCCGCTTGTTACTGGGTTCTGTGTAATCCTATTAAAAGCACTGACATTGCCTTTGATATGTGGCAGCTAATGGTGTAGAAGTACTATGCAGGCCCAGGACATGTGTCTGGCACAGTTCACAAGTGGGCATTATGAAAATGAACCACTTGTGGTTGCTTCTGGATTTGTTCTGAAAATACTAAATATCTCTGCTGAATAACAGGTAATGTATATTAATTACATGGGTGCTCATGTTTATTAATTTCAAAAATTTTACATGACAGTTTCTCTAAAAATGGAATCCTAATTCTCTTATGTATACTACCTGGCTTTGATAAATCTATATTTAACTCACTGGAAGAAATTGTACTGTGAAAAAATCAGACAGAGAACCGTGAGGATTCCTCAGGGTCTGTTAGAATTTGAGATTTGTTAACACTGATCCATTTGAGGTTTAAAACAGACATAAGATTGTAGTGTTTTGATATGTGGAAAAATAAATGTAGGACAATAATTCCTCATCACAGGCCTTTTTGAGTCTAAATCCAGAAAAATGAACAGTCTACTACATGTTTCTGGTATTTAGCAAAGTCTGGGGGATCGGGGAACCATGAATCTGAGGTTAAAATTCCTGCTCTAGATGTGAGGGTAGAAGGCAGAATAATGACAAAGTGACACACGGAAGATATCCCTAGTAGCAAAAGGGATAGCAAAAGATAGAGGTAAAGAAAAATAGGTAAACTTTAAGGCAGAGAAAGATGAAAGAGAGTAAGTAGATGTGACTGTAGTTCCCTTAGCATATCATAATCTTCCAAAACCATGGACAATTAAGTTGTAACCAACACTTTCTTCTGTTCATAAACCTGAGTTCTTTTGCCAAATAAAATCTCTCATATTAGAGACATGACGAATCCAAAACCTGAGGGCTTTTGACAGTTTGAGAAAATATATAGGAACAAACATTTAATTTTAAAGGCAAATGTGCAACTTTTTAAAGATGTGCCATTAGCAATTAAAGGAACATTGACTGGTAAATGCAAAAGCTTTCTGACTACTGAAGAAAATTGGTGGCATAATTATAGTAAACATAATACTGATCAGGAAGCATTAAGTGTTTTCAAGGTTTTTTTTTTTAATAGGTTATCCTACTTCACTCTCATAATAGTTTTTTTTGTTGGGTAGGACAGAAATTGCCATATGTATTTTGAACTTGAAGAAATAGAGACAGATGTGTATGGAGACTCATCTGGAATCACAAATATGTTATAAAAAAGGAATTCTGGAAACCAGATTTCCCAGCTTTGATTGTTGAGTGAGTATACCTATCTCTGTTGAACACTAACAGCCATATACACAGGGCATTTAAAAAATGTGGTGCCTCTTTATATTCTAAAATGAAATACTGCATTCAAAAATAATGTTCTTGAAGTTGAACCAAATAAGGGGATCATGCACATTTGGACCATGGAAGATCCTAGAGATGAGACTCTGATCTGTACATGCTAAGAGTAAGAACCTGACCTTTAAGGCTTCAGAATTAAACAAGGACCACCAGGGCAACCACATGAATGTCTAGAAGAGACACCTAAAAAGCGTAATCAAATTAGGGCTTTCCTCTCAACATCTTGCCATTGTTTAACAAGAGAGAAGCAAAATTTCAAAGCATCTCTTCTATGTCATATGTTTTATGTAGACTGATTTGGCATTGATTTTGAAAAGTCAGATGTAAGTCAAATCCCGATCTTAGAGTGGGGATGAAAGCTTAAAAATTTGAAGTAGTGTTTCTGAGAAGTCATTTTTATGGGATAATGTAAGTTCTATATGTTTTGGAAGCCTGGGAAACTTCATGTGGCTATAAGGAAGTCTGACAGATTAACTGCTGTACTTTTTAGGTTGTAGGAGAGATTTCTAGATATTAAAAAGTAATATATGTGTCAAATATGGATGTACACATATATATCCTCATATATCCATGTGATCATGTGATATATTTGGGAACATTTATAAAATGGAATAATTCTTTGGGTTATTTAAATACTCTTCACTTATAACTTGCTTTTTGGAATCATTTAGCTATGCAAGATATCACCATATTCAGTATTTTTTAATAATAAACATGTCTAGTCAAAGAAGGCATTAATGAAGCAATTCCCCAAATAAAACAGCCCATGATATCTGAGTTGCAGCAGAGAGAGAGTGTGGTCTTTGTAGTTTAATCAAGATCACAAGACTTGTTTTGAGCGTCTGTCATCTTTAATTTTACGGCACTTCATTTCAGAGTAGGACTGCCAGGGTCACATGCAATTAAAACACAGGCAAGATTTGTCTTGTGAAATCTTAACATAAAAAGTAATGTGTTACTCCATTTTAACTTTTCTACTGAACTCTGTGAACTCACTAATTACTTTTCCCCCCTCTTGTCACCTTTTTGATATGACATGTATTTTATAGAGGAGATAGAAGTTTGGATTTTTTCATATCATGCATATGATTGAGGATAACAAAATTAAACCAGAGAAAAAAGGAATGCGTTTCTCAGAAATACATTTTTTAGTAATATCTGAGACTCCAGCTTCAATTACAAAGAAACTCATATATCAAGTCCTAGGAAATAACTGTTAATCTGCTTAACTAGGGCAGGTAGAACTGTAATAATGGACCAGAGATTTTATAGAGGCCAGGATCCTGAGCGGGAGTTTATTCTCCGGGGTGTAGGCAAAGGCACTTTTATGTGATTGGTTGTAGAAAGCATTAAAAGCCAGCACCGACATGGAGATTTGGAGCTGTAGGAGGGTTGTTGCATCATAGTGATCAGTAAATTGCATAGACCCTTATTAACCTTATTGATAAGGAGCTTAGGGAAGTCCCATTCAGGCTTCAATATCTGCCTCTTTTTGTTCTCTTGTCTGTCTCCTTTGCAATCTCAGCTGCTTTGTATGGAGAGCCTTTGTGCAGCACCTCAAAATTCACTGTGAGTAGTTGTGCCTTTAAGTTTGAGCAAGGGAAGGAACCGAGAACCAACTCCAGCTCAGGGAGCTCCAGGCCTCTTTAACCGGTGCCTGGACACCTGGAGAATGTTTGAAAATTTTGTACTTAAAGAATCTTTTATATTGCTCCTCTTTCAATGCAGCTGGGGTCTGTAGGGATCAGGGGATTATTTTTGATACCTGTCTAAAAGAGTTATGTCTACACTGATTTTCCATCCCTCACTACTAATTAACCTTATTGTATACAGGAAACAGTCTATTTAATACCTGCATTCTTTCTGTAATGCCAAGTAAAATGAAATCCAGTGTGAAATCTAGTTAGCGTTTGCCTTTTTGAAGTCAATTTTAAGTTTCCAGTTTTAGTGACTGTGACCTCAGAACTGATAGCTAGAAAAATAGTGAGCTCAAACCAATTTGGGTTCAATTGTATTCTTCATCCCTTCCAACTTAAAAGCTGCCATTCACCTGGACTTGTGTGGAGACCAAGGAACAATATGTTCTGAGCTGGACATGATTTCCCTGGAGCTTTCTGTGTGTACCACTCCCTGGGCTATAAGGGTTCATGTACCCTCCCCAAAAGTCAGCCCTACTCTGTTAACTGGGTTTACCTGCTGTGCTGCTCATCCCCTCTGTGCCCTCCTGGATGTTCCCATCTAAGAGTCCTGAATTTGACAGACACATTCTGGCAAATAGTGTAGCAGCAAGGCAAATAGAAGCCGAAGGAGAGCGAGGACTCCAAGCCCAGGGTAAGATGCTAAAGGAAATTCCATTGGTGGAATGTTTTCAAGGGGGGAAAAAAGGTAGGGTCTAGCAAGTAAGAGCAGAACTTAAACTGTGTAAAATGTCACCAAATGATGTGGAAAAATCCACACATCTAAGTATGCTGCCCAATATGGACTTAGAAAACATTTTGTTAGTGATGTGAGAATGGTTAGAGCAATGGTTACATTCCTGCTCTTAAAATGGTGTGTGTGTGTGTGTCTGTGTGTGTGTGTGTGTGTGTGAAGTACGTTTATCAGCTTAGATGGTGCCAGAAGAAGGGGAAAAAGAGAACTTTCAGGCCAAAGCTTTATATTTTCCAGATTTCTTGGCTTTTGAGATTTTTATATAATGGTCAGAAAGCCTATGTTCTGTAGCACTTGTCTACCATGCAAACCACACATTTGAAAGTGTAAAGAAGGTGAGTAAAAGATGTCACTGGGTATCACAGATGCCTGGACGCTCCCAGATCTGAAGCAAGATGTCAGACTATTCTGTCAGACTTGCATGAGTTATGTTGGCAAATCTCACTGTCTCTCTGCCGTGGCTGTTGAGCTTTAGGAATAAAGCATTGCTTGGGGATGTAGACTTCAAAAGAGCTTAATGAAGGGGCTGTTGTTTGAGGATTCTTTCTTATTTCAGAATAAGACTGAACTAACATCAGTGATTTGGCTGTGTACAGGACACTACTGTCATCTTGATAAGGAAACTCCTTGGTGGTTTACCTTCATGTTCATGTTGCACCAGGGACCTGGGTAGCCACTTTCCACCCCTGCTATCTTTGTACTCTCTTTATTGAATGAAAACTGTTCTAGAACATCCAGCTTATTGCTTCAGAGATTTGTGGATCTTATGTGCTTTACTTCAAGTATAAGGTAGCAAAAATCAGATGCATACATTTTTAAGTTATATGTGTGTGTGTGAGTGTTCTTCGCTTATGTCAGGTCTCTCACAAAGGCAGCTAGAAATTTTCATCTCAGCAACACTACTACAGAAAATTGTCATCTTTTTGCACAAAATGTTCACTGTATTCTCATGATTTGAATGATTCAGGACCATTCTCTGAAAGTGTGAGATGAAGAGTGTTTTGATACCAGCCTCTTTTAGGAAGACTTTGGAGGGCTCATTGTTTTCATCTTCATTAGGACCGGACCCCTGAAGAGCCAAATTTAACGTTTGTACAATATTAGGTTGGATGATACGGCGGATGGCAAATATGATCTAACACTGGATAATGCAATGTAAGATAGAGTCAAAATCAACCGAATAGCTACTTTTAAAGATTGGGCAGAGACTTCCTTTCTGTGCTTTAAACAAGGAAGTAAAATGATCAGAAATACGTTTATAAATGAAATATTATATGAATACTAAAATAACAAAAAGCAAATATATCAACAAATTTTAAGCATCTTCCTGTAAAAACAGGATACTCTATATTCTTTTGAGAAGTCATATAATATCCCTCTTGTTCTTTCATGAAAGTTAGGATAAAAGTGAAACTCTTATTAAGTGTGTTAACAGAAGAGTAACTGGGCACCCACATATGGAGCACAATTATTTGGAGTGATTACATGCTTATGTTTCTTCAGATCCATTTCCTAAGTGACCATATGGTATCGTTAATAAGGTGGGGTCTTCTGGAGCCATATTATTATGAACTTAATAATTTCATTTTTTTCTATGTCCTTAAGTGAGAATCAGTCATAATAGTACTATCTCGCTCCACAGATTTGTGAAGATCAAATAAGACAATATATGTAACAAGTGCATAGCAAGCATTCCATAAGTGTTAACTAACCAAAATTACTCTTTCCCAGTTTTTCTTGTTGGTTCTGTGGAGAATCAGAAAAGCAATATTGGAAGAAAGCAGAGCCAGGTGTGGTAGAAAGACCTCAGGATCATTCAGGAATTATGCTGGTAGCACAAACATTCATTTGACTTGAGAATTACTTGGTCAAAATGCCCCAAAATAGTGACTGTGTAATACCAAATGATTGCGAGAATATTCTGATGTTCTTTCATGCTGAATCACAAGTTAAACTGGACATGGCCTCACTAGAGAGTTATGTGAAGCAAGAGTTAGTGCTTTGTACTTAGCAGTAATAATTAGGAAGCTCTGGACAGCGTTCTCTGGATGCTGACCCATAATACCTGTTTCTCTATCTGACGCCACCATCTCCATTAAGGTCTACATTAGCAGTACTATGAAAATAACCTGACAGTGGAGTCTACGATTGTTACCTGCTTCAAATTTCACTTCTTAATGTTGCCACAAGAATCTTCAGAGAACTGATAGTTACCTTCTTGCTAAAAAAAAAAAAAAATCTTTCAGTGTCTCAAAATTGACCAAAGATGTGGGAAAATGCATTTTGTCATGGTATATTCAAGGTTTTTTAGAGTTTAGTTCCAACTGTCTTACTCATCATCTTGAGACCATAAAATTATTATCAGTCAATAAGCTGGATATTGATCATGTACATCCTTTAGGGGCAATGGATATTTTCATAGTATATTACCTATTTTAATTTCTTTCACATGATTCCATTACATAGTCCTGAGAGGAAAGATAAGTATGTGCAACCAATAGATCAGAAACTTGAGACACCCAGAGAAAATAATTTGTCTAGGATCTGAATAGAAAGTTCATAAAAGCACCTTGTATTCTTCTCCCTTCTATTGTTCTGTCACTTCTGTCTAAGCTTTGCTTCACACACTACCATTTTCTGGGGAGCAAGCTCTACAACAGCAGAGATCACAGAATGCTTAACACTAAGATCACAGAAACAGAAGTTCTTAGGTCAAACCTGTTCACTTGCGATTATTTGGTGCCTTGTATATAGACGCTGAATTGCTGGCTTCCCATTAAGGATGTGAAGGTCCAGCAGCCCTGTGCCCAAATTCTCACATCAATAGCAGCAGCTCCAGATGAGCAGAAGCTGACCCTTTAGGCAAAGCATGGAGCTTGAGTTTTCTCTGGCAGCAGCTACCTGCTAGTGCCTCGACTGGCTCCTCTCCTCATTTCTACTGGATCCACTGAGTGTGGGAGTTTGCAAACCCCTGTCTAAAGAAAAAGATGTACCCTAAAGATTAAATATTTTAATTGGAGATATAATATGTGATTATTATTGAAGAAAGTCATATATATACAAATTTATATATTATATATAAATATAAGTATATTTAAGTTATGGGTTTGGACTGTAGTTCATTGGTAGAATGTTTCCATAGCAAGCATGAAGTTCAGGAATCGATCCCCAATGAAATAAGAAAAAAAAGTTGCCTTCCCAAGAGAGAGTTGATATTGTTTTGGTTTTATTTCTCACTTCTGACAACAGAGCCATTTGACCCAGAACTCTTAGTGACAGTCCTTTTGGATCAAATTCTTTGCAGGGCCTTTTAATTAGGAATTGACAGAGTGATTAACTTATAATTCACAAAAGTAAATGTGGAAAAAAGAAGTACAGGTCAATTTCTAGCTGTGGTAAACTGTAAGGACAGCACCATTGGCAAGTGATTGCTTCCTTTTAACAGCTTTTCTAATTTTTCTTAATTGGATCCTTTGTTTTCTAATTGGATAGGGAGACCATCATATGGCTTTCACTTATAAGCTGTGGCATGGTGATCCTGTCATATGGCACATGCTAAGTAAAGTCATACTCACAGTATATATGGAATACACATTGTCTCCAAGAAGCATTCTGTGCCTGAAAGAGAGAGGGGCCGACTCTCACATGCTGGGTAGATAAAGCCATGTTGAAAAGGGATTTTCTAACTGACTTGATTTTCCAGGAAGATAGTTTTGGACTTCTGTTCCCCTTCTATAGACTAGAATATAATTTCTGAAAATGCTTCTAAATTGCAAGATTATAATGCTATTCTTAGAAAATGTTGAAAGCTACACACACAGACATAGACAGACAGACAGACACACACACACACAAACACACACACACACACACACACACACCAATGCGTATAAAAGAAAATGAAAGCCTCCTCAAAATAATTTTCATCTCTTGCCTACTGGTGAATTTTAAGGTTCCCTAAGAAACAAGGTTCCTGCATGCATTTCTTATTTCACAGACTATGCTGCAACCCTTTTGCCTATAGGATAAAATCTGAATAGTTTGGACATATCTGCCTCAACATCTTCCTCTGGCTCCATATTCCCAAATTACCAGGCATATACTTTGTCCTCTATCCAGTCAGCTTCTCACTTTTCCCTGGTGATGTATCAGGTCTTTCATGACATCCTTCATGAAATTCCTGCTTCTGGGTATTCTTCATTTTTCCTTGTCTGATAAATCTTATTCATCAGTCAAGAGTAGATGGAACTATTCCAGGTTGCTTAACCAATGAAGCCATGTTTGACTACCTCAGGCATAACTTGCTGTTTGATCTTCTGCCACCATTGCACGTTTTTACTATTTCTGTAATAGCCTCTGCTTATTCATTCATCCAAAAATACCTCTGGAACATCTATATACAGGTGCTTAACTACATGGTTTTCAAGATAGCCAATCTTGATGGTTAAAATGTAATGTTTAATCATGATTACCAACTTGATTAGATTGAGAAGTGTTCAAGAACTTAGTAAAACACTTATTTTTTTAAAATTTATTTTTATTTTTAATTTTTATTTATTTATTTTATTTTTTTGGTACCGGGGATCGAACTCACAACCTCATGCTTGCCAGGCAGGTGCTTGTCACTGAGCCAAATTCCTGGCCCAGTAGAACACTTTTGTGTGCATCTTTAGGGGAGTTTCCAGGTACAACTGGCTTGTGGGATAGGAAACTTAAGGGAAAGATCCACCTAAATGTGGGCAACACCATCCATCATGCTGGGGGCCCAGATGGAACAAAAGTGGAGGGAGGAGGAGGCTTTCTAGCACAGGCTCTCTCTCTCTCTTTCTCTTTCTTTCTCTTTCTCTTTCTCTCTCTCCGCTTCCTTGCCAACAAAATGAGCAGCTTTCCTCTGTCACACCCTTCTACTATGACATTTTGGGCTTGCCACATGCTTAAAAGTAATGGAGCCAACTGACGGTGGACTGAGATCTCTAAAATTCTGAGCCAAAATAAATTTCTTCAATTAATTTGTATATTTTCAGTATTTTGTCACAATGATAGAAAGCTGGTTAACATAGTCCCTGATCCTGTGTAGAACTGTTACTAATTCTTTCACAATTTTCTACCTTACCAGACAGTGAAACTACAGAGGTTAGGAATACATGCCTTGTATCATCTATGTATCATTAGTGCCTAAAATTGTGCCTCACTCATACTTAAATAGGTGATTTGTTCTCTCTTTATGATCTCTTGTTGGGGAATATTGATCAGTTTTATAAAAATTTCTCCTGGTGAGTTAGCATAATATGCTTACACTCTTGGCTTTAAAACTTGGAACAGTGATGTGACCATCACTGCTGTTTTTAAGATGTTATGAAATATAATCACCTTTGCCGTTCTACAGTTTTAAAGTGTGCAAGTTAGTGTGATGGGCACATTGGCTTAACACCTTGGGACTGTCTTTCTCCAGAGAGGAAACACATTCTCTGATTAAATGCCCTTAGCAGGCAGGGACAGGACACAGCTGGGGTTTGAATTATTCTAAATCCCATCAGATTGGAAATCAAGAAACTGGTGCTTTTGAAGATTATAAATCTGGAAAGCAGCAGTGACAGGGGGCTGTGAGTCCCTGCTCAAAGCAGGTAGTGCCACTTCTCCTGGCTTTCAGTACTGCTTCTTTCTGGCTGATGCTTCCAGAATAACTTTAAAGATGGACACGTGTGAACAGCTAAGATTTTAATGTTACAACTACTAAATCTACTCTTCCCCTCTTCAAAAAGATGTGATTAAAGTCTTGGGAGAAGACCTAATTGAGAATGTCATAGCAATGAGGGAAACTTGAAATAGAATGCCAGAACTCTTTTTTCATCTTTCTGTGTTTTACCAAAAGGCATAATTACAGTTTTATGTATAAGGATAGCTTAAAGTGAACCAATCTGTTGGCTCCCCGGTACTGGTGGCTTTAGATCATGGGGTTCTCTCTCATGTGACTCTTTTTGTCTCTGTGATATGTGTATACGTCTCACTTGATGAGACCACACTTCATCATTTATTGTGGTTGCTTCTCTGTTCTTGGCCATGAGCCCACTTATTGGCACCGTGGCTAAAATGAAGATATTCAGGAGGCGCAAGTAAACTTGGATTTCTGAAGGCAGCCCTGTGGGTGCTGGGGCTGTGTGCACATCTGGAGTTTTGTGGACATCAGTTGACTAGACCCTCTTTCTCTCTGTTACCCCATTAATACAGATGGCCTATGCATCTGAGCTTATTGTTTTTCTAAATGTTTGCTCTTGGATCCACAGTTCATGAACTTTATTTACATGCTTTATTTTTTGTTTTAGGAACAAATCGATAACTAGACTTACTCTTTATTGTACTGGATTAGCTTTATTTATTCCGTTTGAATTTTATTAAAAAGCTGTCAAACATAAGTCTACATTTTTATCAGCAGAATATTTCCATAAAACCAGGTATAAGATGTGTTCAGCTAGAACATGCTTTTCAAAATGAAACAGTGTTTGATGTATTCTAGACAGTTACCCCTTTGTTTATCCATGACAACTGAAACTAACCATCAGATGGATAAAGCAATCCATGTCTAGTCAAGTAATCCTTAGGGCATTTGAAAAAAAGCCTTTAAAAAAGTTCTTTCTAGATGGATTTAATGTAATTCACCAATAAAGCATCCTCAGAAGCACAATAAAAATTCTACATAAAATGACATATCCAAGGAAAGAAAGATATATAGTTTGATAAAGATTCAAAATGGATGTTAACGTTAAAAATGAGCAGTTATACAATTCCTGTATAAAATAAAGATCAAAATTACAGGGCACTAATTTGCCTCTAATTTATAATGCAGTATGTTTACAGAACTACAAATAGTATTTACAAAAAAAAATCCAGTCATTTTTGTTTAGAAAAATTGCATTCAATACATTGTATTTATAAATTTCACCATATAGCACTAAGAATAGCTGGAATATACTCCTGAAAGATATAATATCTCTGTTTTGGTTGAGAATGTAGTCTGCTTCATTCTATTTAAAAATTATTGTCTGCCTTCTCAACTGTTTTGCTTGTACCTGTGGACATGTGGGAGGGTGGGGACATGTCTTGGGCAGCAGGAATTGTGAGAAGGCACATATGTGTGTACATACTCAGATTCTCAACCACAGTTACCTATACATACTCGTACATCCACATATGTACAACCATACACCTGATGCCCAC
Source organism: Hydrochoerus hydrochaeris (assembly GCA_004027455.1). NCBI lineage: Eukaryota > Metazoa > Chordata > Mammalia > Rodentia > Hydrochaeridae > Hydrochoerus > Hydrochoerus hydrochaeris. The sequence continues at coordinate 351,157 of PVLA01000230.1, forward strand.
AAACAGCAGCAGGACTACAGTTTGGGTTTGTGTTGTAATCTGCATATCAATTAAGAGTGCGAGGCATGCATGACATGATTCCAGAAGTTCTGGAGAGAACAGCACTAAAAGGGTTAATGTGGAACAAATATAGGCAAATATTGTCAATTATTTTATTCAAATGTTTGGAACTTAAACACAAAATCATCACTAAGTTTTCACAGAATGAGGCATCTGTCGCTTGAAAGGAAAAAAAATATTTCAGAAATATGTTTACAGAAATGTAAAAATATTAGGCATCAAGACAGATGTGAACATATTTAGTAACTTGTCTTGTCTGTCAGTCTTCCGCTGAGCTGAAGATCTCACTGTACTTGCTCAGCATGAGTTCTGCTATCTGGTTTTGGTAAACCATGTGGATCGCCATGTTCCCCGCTTCATTCTCAGCTCTCAGGAGGGTGGGGCCAAACACAATCCCTAAACTTTGTGTGGACATGAGATTCTTGGAGGCTCTGGCCACTATCCTGTGTGGAATAAGAGAGAGATTTTATTGGCATTTGAAATGAAATTGTTGCCACTTCAGAATTAAGAAATAATTTCTAGTCCTGAAAAACAACTTTGAAACAGCATTATTTCATCTTCTACCCTTTATGTTTTACTGTATAGGATCAGAATTATCACTTTTGAGGAAATGATACATCTCCTTGCTAAACTTTTAATCTTAATTATACCTGGTCATTATGGGTGATCAATAAATATTTGTGGAGTGAATTAATAAGTATGTTAACCAGCAAAAATATGTTAGAATTAGTAAGGTTTTGAAAATGCTTTTGAAATGTTCAATAGAGGATACAGATGAGATGTTCATAAAAATTTAAGAATCTATATGCAATTATTAGAACAATGTATATACAAATCATAAAAGAAGATAGACATAAAGACCAGGAAAATTAAGTGTTTAGTAATGTAGAGTGCAGAGAATGTTCTTGGCAGATTCGCTAACTGGAAGATGTATTGTAGAGGAGGTAAGTTCTGAGACATTTAGGTATATGGCAAAATTTTAAGTTTCTCCATTCATTTGGACAGCCAACTTAGCTCACACCTCAATAAAATGCAGAATCTTGTAGCATTTGCACAGGAAAAGAGTCTCATTGGAATCAAAGAAATGTGTGCTCATGTGAGGATGGTATTGATGGTTAACGGAATGAATACCAGTGAAATGCTAGGATGTAGTTTTATTAAGGCGAATGCCTTGCCTGTTTAACTGAAGACTCCTAAAAGAAAAATAAAGCCCCTGTCCAGAAATGGAGATTTTAAAAAAATGATTTCAACTTACTTTTTAAACAAAATTCAGAAACATGTGGTTTTAGTAATGTTAAGGAAGTAAGGACAGCAAACAGAACAGGGTGCTAGGAAACACCGCACTGCACTCTACGGGCAACTTGGCCCAAGGGAAAGAAGAGCGTAGGTGAAAGAACACTTTATAACAAGACTCAGATTTTCTTGCCTCAGAGCTCGCCTAAGCCAGGACTGAGACGGTCAGACTTGAGCCCTCCCGTTGTCTGGCCTAGGCTGATCTGCATTGTTCAGCACCAATGAGGCAAGAAGATTCACTTTATTTCCAATCCTTCAGATATTTATGCTTCTGTGACTAAGGCCACAATCTCTTCAGAAAAAGGTTGAGAAGGGCCAGACCACACTTACACAGGTCCCCAGGCTTGCACTTGCTTGTAACACAAGTTCATTGTGCATAGAATGGCAAACAAAATGTGCTTGACTTGTGTTGACCCCATACGGATAACAATTGACTATTGTTTTAAGTCATTTTATTGTTTCATGTAACAATTTCAAAACAAAACAGCTTCCATTTAATCTGTTTGATGAGGAGAAGACTGAGACGCAGCCTGGTGACATGTCCCATATTACACAGAGTTGATGGTAAACTCAGGGAGTTTGGAGCCACACCATTGCTGGAGCCTGTTACTACCCTGGGGCTTAATAATTGCACTGATGTTTTACTCTGGTCCCCTCCTATGATTACAAAGTCCGTCCCAACATCTTCTCTGTCTCATCTTCTCTGTATAATTATGATTGACAGTCTAGTTATAACAGATCTATTGTGGGTAAAATTTGGACTGAATATTCAAGATATTCTGCCTTGCATTTTCTTTTTTCTTCTGCTTTAAGTGGAGAGGATTTGTACCTGTGAGCACTGTTGGCATAGTTACAATTCTGGAAAAAAGATTCTTATATTTTTAGAGTATCAGTAAGTTATCAGAGACTTTAAATTTAAAGTTTCCTTTGAGATATATATATATATATATATCCCTATGTTACCTTGCTACTTCATTTACCAAAAGCCTGTAAAAAGATTTTGCCACTCTCCTATCTTTCCTAGGGACAAATGGAATGGCCTTTGTTTCCCTTTATCATATCAATTTACCTTTGTTCAAGATCTCCCTCTAGCCTCTCCACGACAAATACATTACAAAAGTCATTACTAAGATTCACTGGAAAGGAAAAAGAGATTTTTATCTTCTGGTTTCAAATTAATATATTTTTATGATACCAGCTCCAATGATTCCACCACAAAAAAACTATTAGAGACAAATGTGGGGAAAATAATCAATTAAGTACCTTGTAAGCAAAGTTACCTTAAGAACTCTAGGCATGGTAGCAAAAGTCAAAACTGATAAGGTTTACCTAGCAGAGAGCAGGGCTCACAGGTGACAGTCTATGGAGAAAGTAGACTCAAACATGCAAAACTACTATTGAAAATGTGATGATAAATGGCCTCCACAGTATATCTGGACTGACTGAGTAGTACATCATTAGGATTTGGAGTCCAGAGATTTGAGAGGATAGAAGCGATAATGTAAAGATGAATTGAAGATTGAGGATACATTTACCTATTTAGTTATGGCTTTAATTTTAGTTGGTGTCAGAGACTATGCGATAGCCAGGAGTGGTACTCAGAAAGGTAAGGACAGAAATCAAAGCTGGTCTAAGAACTGATCACCAGAGAGGGTGTCGCGGCTGTCAGAGGGATGTGAAGTGAATTATAAGGTCTATAGCAATGGAGGGAGTCAGGTGAGTGGAGAGGGAACAGAGCTCTCCAGGGGTTGCAGAAAGATACAGCTAGAATGATGTAGTCCCTAGGAGGAGAGCAAGAAGGTTGAAATAAGGCTAGGCTTTTCCTTTTATTTCCCTAGAGTTTTTAATATAAATTTTTTCTGCTTGGAAAAAGACCTGGTATTAGAAAACAGAGCCAGACCAAATCTAGAGGATGGAACTAGGAATGAGTTTAAGCAGAACTAAGAGTAGGAGGCTAAAGCAGCACGTCTGTGTTCCCCTCTTTTCCTATTTTTTTAATCTTTTTTGGTACTGGGGATCAAGCTCACAACCTCTTGCTTGCCAAGCAGGAGCTTACACCACTGAGCTAAATCCCCGGCCCTGAGCTCCCCTCTAAAGAGAGTTTTCCATCTTAGAGGTTCATGGAGGGGATTTTATGTGGTAGATTTCTACCACTGTATGTTTCCTATTTCCATGTTCATTTTATTTGTATGCATGTATAAATATGGAATATTCATTGTACCTCAAACCTATATCTTTTGTCTCCACTTCTCTGGACATTTTTTTATTTGATTTGTTTTTAAATTTTTTATATTAGTCCATGCTTGTAGTACATAGTGATTACATTTCTTTTGGGCAGTCGGTACTTGTGTATTACACATTTTCATTCTTTTTTAAAAAATGTTTTGTCCCCATACCCCTGCCATGCTTCCTGGTCCTTTCATCTCTTCCCATCTGCAAAATCTCTATTTCCATTTTTTCTTTCAATTCTTTTATTTGCATTTTCTTTCCTTCCCTTTATTCTCTTCCTTTATCTTTCATTCCCCTTCCCATTTGAAAAAGATCTCCCTACTTTCTATTATCTTTTATTTTGCTCTTTATTTATGTTTTGAGTTTCTCATTTAAGAGAAACCATGTGATATTTAAGCTTGTGTGTCTGATTTAGTTGGCTGAAATAAAAATCTGTCTTATGTGTATTTTAAAATGAGGTTGTTTTATGGAAAACTTAAAAAGTAGTACATACCCTTGCACTTGTTATATTTACATTATTGCAGATTGAACTTTCATAGGAGCATGAAGTTATTTTCCTAAGTTTGAAAAATCAAGTTACTTGCAATAACTTTTAGAAAAATTATATAAGTTAAGAAAATTAACAAGAAAACATGGGTATGAATTATACTGAATATGTTCTATCTTGCTTATTCACTGTTACAAAATGTGTACTTATGGGTATATATCCGTATAGACAGACAACGCATTTTCTGCATGACTTTTAGTCAGTCTAGTATCAGGAAGGAAAATGCCCCAAAATAATAAGCTGAGGCAGGAGGACTGCAAGTCTGAGCAGACCATGGACAATTTAGAGACTTTAGAGATTTAGTAAGATCCTGTCAAAAAAAAAAAAAAGAAAAAAAAAGTTGGAATATTACAGTTCAGTATGAAGGCCCTGGGTGAAAGTCTCAGTACTGCACAGACACACACACACACACACACACACACAACAACAACAACAACACCAACACAAACAAAACTAAACCAAACTCAAACCCAAAATCCACTCCAAAATAGAGCAGGAAACAGGCAGTTGTATTTCCAGTAGCTTAACCTGTTGGAGAGCAGAATCTCATTGAGAAATCAAGTGTTTTTGCCATAGGTTTGGAAATATCATCAGGATGACTTTCACTAAAGTGAGTTCTGCAAACACCATTTCTTTGATACATATGCTTCATGAAAATGGCATTTCTAGGTAAAATTTTCAGGAAAATTATGGGCCATTTTTTTCTTTGGGAAATTCACAATCACACAAAAACTTCAAATCTTACAGAAAATATCCTTGCTCATCTTTGCTTAATTTGTGTTGTGCCAATTAATTTTAATTATTAACCTGGCTGGATTAAGAGACTCTTGGAGAGGGATTGGGCCATGAGAGAAGTGTACTTTTAATATACTATTAGGAGGTGAGTCCGGTTAGAGATGGGTCACTGGGAGAGTGCCTTTAAAGTGTGCATCTCTCACCGGCACTTTTCACTTGTGCTCTGCATCCATGGTGCTGTTAAGTGAGCAGCTTTAGTCTGCTATGCTTTTTTGCCCTATTTATGCCTTGGAACTAATTAATTACGGACTGAATACTCTGAAACTATGAGTCAAATTAACCATTTTCTCCTTTAATTTGCTGGTGTTTGTTCCAGTAATGGGAAAGCTGACCAATACGTGTGCCTTTCTTAATTTTCTTGAATACTATATGTAGATTTTTTTTCCTAAATGATTCTGTGGGTTGTCTATTAGAAAATTCTACTCTACTGTGCTTTTTCTAAGGGCCCACTCTATGTAGTTCCAAAATTACTGTGAATTTTATCATGCTATGCTATCCTGGCTTCATAACCCAGTAGCAACTCACAAAGAGATCGGCTGTGGTCATTTTTCTCCAGTTCATTCCTTTGGCAGGGTCAGGTTTTATGAATCTTTAACTCTGTGGCAGTGCTGCAGTTTTTAAAGCTATAGTTTAACCTGTTTTCTGCAAAGATATGAAAGAAACTCCACTTTTAACAAGACAAACATGAAAATGCAAAAGAACAACTCAGAATGAGAAACGGAAGTGCAAGGTTGGGAGATAATTGTACAGTGAACTGATGATTAAGAAGGTGAAAAAAACGTTTAGATCTTATATCAATATTTGAGAATTCTTGATGTTTACTCATCATTAGTTTACCCCCAAGAAAATTTTTTTTTGGGGGGGGTACTGGGGATTAAACTCACAATCTCGTGCTTGCCAAGCAGGCACTTATGCCACTGAGCTAAATCCCCAGCCCCTCCCAAAAATTCTTATAGTGAAGATACCTGATTGTAAACCACAATGTAAAACTCAAAATACAGTGTCTGAGACTGCTTGACTAACAGGAAAATGACCCCATGCTTTAGCTGCTTTTGAGAAAGGCTATTTAACAGCATTGTTTAGTTTAACATAGCCTGACAAAAATGCATAATTATGATTTTATGAATTTGTTTATAAAATAGTATTTGATATATATTCATTGTTTAAGTACTTTTTATGCTACTAAGCACGATTCAAGTTTATAGAATCTGAAATGGGTAAGAATTCATTTTTCTGGCAAGAGCTGAGAAGTGATATACAGTTTACAGCATTAAAAAAAGAGGAAATGCCAGAGCTACTTTTTGTCAGACCCAAATGGCAGGAGCAATGATCCATCAATTGGAGATTATTTTAGAAGCAATACATAATCCAGTGCTACAGATGTTGGACTCTAGCCCTGCCCCCAACTCCTGAAAAAAAACTTGAAAAAGCCTTATGCTGGGTAAGTTTTTCCAAAAGTGAGCCAAATTGCTAACTCAAAGAAATTTCTTAGTTGCATGAAATCACAGCCAAATGACTCAAACTGAAAGAGGGCTTTGCTACAAAACTAAAAGTTAATGCTGAATTAAGAAGACCAAGTTATTTAAAGGAGTCCACCACCAAACAAATAGATGGATGCAAACTTCCTTTTAAATTTATGCTTTGCTGTTACCATAGTGATTGTTGAAGGACACTGAAAGCTACATAATCACCTGCAGGACAATTCTCAAGTTATGAAAGTGTATTACAAATGTTCCCCTCTCTCTCAGTATGTGCAATACTGTGATTTTCTAACACACATAAATTTGGGATGGCTTCACTTGAATGGGGACAGCATGGTGGTAAATGTATTCCTGCCATCAGGTCACACCTGGCTTGCAAAATATAGCTCAGCTACCACATATGAAATGTTAATTGTGACTTTGACCACTTAACTGAAGAGAGGCTGTTAAAAATAGAATAAATTTTCAATATGCTCAGCTTATGTTTCCTATAGCTGTAACTTTTTTTGCGGGGGGAGATCTATGCTAACCATATGCTTGCCTACCCTTAATTTGCACAAACTACACTGCACTGGTCTTTTTATAAGATTAAGGAATTAGCAGAAATTCTGCTTCTTTTCAAGTTATGCTAGTGTGTCTGAAAAATGTTCAAATATTGCAAAAGGAGGGCAGCATTCACAAAACATTTTTGCATTTGACATCAGTGTATTTCAGTGTGATCATTCACAGATGATTCAGCTACTTTTATATGTCAATCTATAAATCAATTTATTTAAACTAATTAAGGTCTTAAATTTTACATATAGGTATTATATCATTGTTTTCCAAAATAGCTCATAATAATTATCCTAAATGGGAATTATTGCTCTATTTTGACATTTTCTTTTTAGGTAATCTTTAGAGCTGTGAATTTATAAATGTCTCAAAGCACATTATAGAAAAGTAGTCTCATATAGCAATTGCATACTGATAGCCAATATGGCCTAATTTTTGTCATTTATTGAACCACTTTGCACTACTTTCAATGCAGAAGACTGAAAAATTGTATATCATTCACTTGTTTTGTATTTTTATTGATTGAAATTAGAGAGATATACCAAAGCACCTTGGAAACAATATTTAGACTATCCAATGAGATATATAGTCTGCAAATTAAAATAAAGAATAGTGAATAGGCTTCAATTAATGATATTTCTAGTTAGAATATGTATCATATCAACCATGACACATAAGATGGACTATCAGAACAAACCCCTAGTGTGGTGAATATCAAGAAGGAACAATAACAGAATTTACTATTTGTTGAATGCTTTCTATATACTAATCACCGTTCTTCAGATCTATAACAATTTTTAAAAGTAGATTTAAAAATCAGTTTTAATTCTTTTCTGATTATAAAGTAATACATTCAATAAGAAGAAATTTGAAAAATTTAGGAGAATATAGTTTGTAAAAACCACTGGTATGTAACTCAATCAATGTAATCATTTATTCATTCAAAAATATTTACTTGGTACCTACCATGTGTTGGACAGTATTCTGAATGTTGGGGCAGTGAAAATGAATAAAATAGATGGAGTTTCTGATAAAATGAAGCTCACACGGTCAGCTCTCCATATCAATGGATTTTGTATCTTAGTATTAAATCAACTGTAAATAGAAACATTTTTTTAAATAATTGCATCTATGTGGAACATGCACAGATTTTTCCTTTGCCATTTATCTAAGCAATATAACATAATAATCACTTACATAATATATTGTATTAGATTTTATAAGTAATACAAAGATATTTAAAAGCTATGTATATGTTATATGTAAATACTACACTATTTTATGATTGGAAAATCTATGGGGTTTGGTATCTGCAAGGCATTCTGGGAACTATCCTCAGAGAATACTAAGGGAAAACAGTAATATCATGAGGAAAACAAACAATGAACAACACACTAATCAATATATAATGTGAGTTCAAGCATGAAAGTGCTTTAAGAAGAGAGGTAGTTGTTCTTCTAGTGACTGTGGGATGTTTTTGAAAATCTTGGTGGCCTGAAATCCAACCTAAGAGATCTTTCTTGCTTAGCATGAGAAGGCCTAGCTGCTTCCACTTTTGATCAGTTCTAACAGGTAACTCTAACAAGCAGAGAATGATGGAAGGAAGGAAAATTTGAGCAGAGTTCTGCTTAGATGGCCAAAGGGTAAGGAGAATTCCTGGCAGGGAATAGTGGTGAGGTCTTGCTTCAGGTCTAGGAGTAGAAAAGAACAAACACAGTGTGACTGCAGACCAGGGATGGAGGGAGGGCAAGCAGGCAGGAAAAACCCTAGAGTGAATAAGGAGCCAGTAAGGATTTGGGATTTAATTCTAAGACGATGGGAATCTATTCCTGGGCTTTGAAAAAGAGAAAGACACATCTGTACTAGCATTCAGATGACATAAATGTTCACAAAATTTATCTACATACACATCTGAGAAAATACTATTTATGTAGTTCTGTATCCATCATTTTTAACTAACATATCTGTATTAAATATTACTTATTTTTTAGCTTATATAGGAGAGAATGAGTTGAATCCTATGATTACTTAGTATAAGTAAGTGTGTTACAGAGAGACAGAGAAAGACAGAGGTAGAGAGACACACAGAGAGAGAGAGAGAGAGAGAGAGAGAGAGAGAGAGAGAGAGGAGAGAGAGAGTTTCCATGTAGTTTCCCCCCAAATTTTGGCCTATTTCCCCCAAATTTTGGCCTATTTCCTTAGGGAATGGTTCCATTCCAACCAGGAGCAATTTTTGCCCCCTTTTCTCTCTTGCCAACTGGAGGCATTAGGCAATGTGCAGAGAAACTTTTGATTGGCCTGATGTAGCGAGGTGGGAAGTGCTCCTGGCATCTGTGGCTAGAGGCAAAGGCTGTGGCCTTAGGACAGTCTCCAATGCAGTGAACTATCCAATCAAGAAGGCAAAGTCAATAACTGCTTCAGGTAAAACAGTAGAGCTACACTGCTCTAACTTCAGTTTTCCTGAGGGCAGTTGGGAAGGCGTGTTAAAACATAGATTGCTGGGCACCATTCCCAGATTTCTGAATCAGCAAGTCTAAGGAGAAAGTTGATACACTGCATCGCTCACCAGCTGTAGGTAGTAGTAACACTGCTGCAGAGACCCCACCTCGACAGAGCCGCAGACTGTTAGCAATGTTACCATTGGATATTATTCTTTAAAAATACCATAGGTGAGAATGGGCTGTCAAGACTTGAAGCTGAGGCTCTTTGAATTTAGGAAATGGGTATGAAGTTATCCATCCAAAACAAAGCAGCAGCCATGTGTGTTTTCTCTTATGTGAATATCTCTTTTCTTTTGCATTAAAAGTGTGCAATTTCATGTTTGTGTAATCCATTTTATTTCTTTCATGTAACAAAATTAGTTCATTGTCATTAAAAATATATCAATAAAAATAATAAAAAGTAAGGCCTGTTTGCTAATGAGCTTCTTAACTATAATTAACATCTGAGTATTCTTTCTGAATAGTTGTCTACTTGCCTACTTATCCATTGATATAGGTATGTATTACATGTGAATAATGCAATATCTGCTTATCTAAAATATGTGTGCATTATATACCACAAATACATTTCTAAAAAAATAATAAAATACTTAATGTGCTCTACTTTGCTTTTACTCCCCCTTAACTATATATCATGGGCATTTTTCCAAGTCAGTACATACAAAAATATCTCATTCTTCATTTAAAGTTATGTTTCATAGTATAGAGATATCTTAATTTTTAAAATTACTTTCCTGTTGGTGGGCTTTCAGTTTATTTCTAATTTGTTTGCTATTATACACAATGCTGTGATGAATATCTTTTTATATATAGGTATAGCTGAGATTTTTTTTGTATTAAGAAGAGTAAATTTTTATTATTATTGAACTATTTTATTTTATTCTTTCAAATCTTTTGTTAATTTTATTTACTTAAATTTTTTATGTAGTCATTTTTTAGCATTATTTCTTTTTGAATTCACCCTTTTTATTATAAAATTTATCAATTTTAAGAAATAAGATAAATAGCAAAGGCTTTTTTAGTTCTTTTAATTTTTTTAACATACTATCTAATTTATTTTAAATATATTTTAGTTCATGAAATTATGTAGATACAAATTTATTTTTTTCAGGGTTGGTTGTATACACTTAAAAATCCCAGCATTCTAGGGGGCTGAGGCAGTAGGATTTCAAGTTTGAGACCAGTTAGAGAACTCTGTCTCAAAACAAAATCTATGGCCCCAGTTCAAAGTAGCTTAGTGCAAAGGACCTAGGTTCAGTCTTAAGTACTGAAAAACAAAAAACAAAAAAGCCTCTTTTCCCAAATAACAGCATTTGTTGAAAAAAAACACTCACTTCCCCTGATTTATGGCGCTACCTTTATCATGTAGGTTTCTGCACTCAAGGCCACACAGGTACCTGCTGTATCTTGCTCTGCTAAGGTCTCTGGTGTGCACTCTGCCCCAGTCCCTTACTGTTTAAACAATCACAGTGTTATTGTGCATCAAGGATATTCTTCTTCCTAGTTTTTTTGTTTCTTCCTACATGAAAGAAAATTATCAGATGAATTTTTTTCAGATGTACAAAATAAGTTCAACAAAGATTCAACAATTTGATCAAAACCACATAGGAAGTAAGTGGAAGAGCCTGGATTACAATGTTTATTATTCTGGATATGAATTTTCTTTTTTGTGAATAATAAAGATTCAAGAATTTTGAATTTGAAATCAAGGGGCTTCCTACTTGTGAGGCCTGATGAAGAGTTGGAAAAGAAGTGTTTGGGAGGCAGCAAGAAGAAGTCCTGGTATTGTATTTTGATATTTTTACACACCATTTTATATCCAAGGATATAGCTACACAGATAAGTGTGTTCAGATGGAAGAAAACCAAATTAATATGTATTACCATTTTCTCCAGTTTTACATTGATTTTTCATTGTGAATGGAAACAAATGATTGGTGCAATGATGAAGAATTTCAACTGTGGTTTCACTTATGCATTCCTGCAAGCTTTAAAATGGCTTGACAATCTCCACTGTAAGAGAAGCCTTAATTTTGAAACCTTGAGCTTTGCTGATTACTATACTATCAATAACCACTGAGAGTATCCATTCTGTGGGAAGACACTACTCTGCATTTAGAAGAGAAAAGTTATGAACTATTTCACATGTTGGGAGCACTTAAGAAAACAGCTATAGGACTGCTTTTATTCTCTGCCTAAACTCTCCTAATGAAACAGTTAAAAAAACTAGCATATGTTTGTAACATTTTATATAGAGTATTGTGTGATGTACATGAGTTAGCCTTACGCCAGGCAGAATAATGCATCCAATCATAAGATATTAATGGAAAATATAGTATTTAAATATTTGTCTTGTGATGCTAGATGAATTTAAAAGAAATACTATCAATATATGGAATCAAAATGTCTCACCTTTTCTTTCATAATTCCTTTTGTGCAGTGAATTGAGAGCCCCTTCACCTCCCTTTAAGGGTATCTGTATAATATCTTTTGCAGTTTTCTGCAAAGTTGTTTGTTTAAATGTTATCAGAATAGCTGACAGAAAATCAGTTGTAGTTCAGATATTATTTTTTCATCCATGCTTAATTTTAATTTTTTGATGAAAAATAAGTTTTAGGTATTTTCTAAAGTGACCTGACTTTTAAGAGGGATCTGCAAAAATAATCAAGCACCAAGGTGAATATGTATGTATAATGATGCACTCCAGAGAGGAATAACATGTGACTGAAGCTGTTTGGTTTGAAAAACATCCTAAGGGAAGTCATGATGACTGAATGAAAAAGGCCGTGCTATCAAAAGAAAAGCAAACTTTCCTCTTGTGGACCAGTTACTAGAACTATCCCAGAGACCAATTTCACCTTGTATTACAAATTATTGTGTAAAAGTAGAAAAGACTGCTTCAAAACAGCCTTTCATATTCATACTTACTATAGAAAATTTAGAAAATATAAAGTTAACAAAAAGAATCACTCATAATCTTTTACTTAGACATGACCTCTCTTAATATTTGTTATAGATTTTTACTAAAAATACCAAAGTCATTAAATGTTATACATAAAAAGGTCATGAGTTCTCGATTAAGGGAAGTATTCTGGCAATTCATTTGAGATTTCTATATTGGATGGTGGATTGAATGACATTTGAAGTCTGATTTGTGCCCCCAAATTGATACCAAAACAACGATGTTCTAGAAAAGTCAAGGTAGTGATTAAAATGAGACGGAGTATTAAAATAACTAAAGTTTTTGCCTTGCCTTTTTCCTGTGCCACTTGACTTTGCCTAAGTTTCAACCAATACATCATACAATTGTAACTTAGGGTAACTGAATTTCAAAGGACGGTCCCTTTGAGTTTCAAAATCTAAGTGTCACAGAGAACTCAGACGTAAGGCCAAGATATGGCCCAATTACTGACTGGAAGGCAGCTGATGACCTGCACTACTCTGCTGCCAGACGAGGGAAAAATTTTTCTAGGCTGAAGGAGGGAGAATCATGGAGAGTTGAGAATAGGTGACGTCCCATGATGTCCTAAGTTCTTCCTGCCCTTTCAGTGCTTAGACTTTTAAATGGTCTGAGCATGCTGATATAAGACATACTAATATTCTTCTCTTTGGGAAAAATGTAGTGGTAGAGCCAGATTCCAGATTTCCCATGTCCAACATTTCAAGAACAGTTAAATAGAAATTACTGCATGTATAGCTAAGCAGAGATGGCCTAAGACAGCTCTACTGAACACTGTACCGCATTAACCGTGAATGAGAGCCAGATCCGGCACTAGAAGTTGGAGATGAATACTAAAAACCAGAAAGGAATGGGCACCACGCTACAGAGGTGGCGAAGGCCAGATACTTTCTACCCTGCTAGTCTGCCTCATTATCTTTCTTTAGCCAGAATGTAAACATTTTAAGCTCAAAGATATGACCTGTTTTTGCCTAGTGCTGTATTCTTGGATTAAAATTTGGGTTTGTCTCGTAGAACTAGGTGCTCAATAAATATTTATTGAAATACTGTTTTCAACAAATACTTCAAAACAGCCTTTCATATTCATATTCATATTTGGATACCCTCTCTGCACTTTACCCAATGCTTCAGCTGTACATAGCCTTCCAGAGCAGAAAAGGAAAAACCTAGAAAAATCTAGAAGTCAGTCTGAACATACTAAATTTAGACCATTTAAAGAATGTGTTGTTAGGATATAAATTAGTTTCAATTATGGCACAAGGATTACATTCTTACACACCTGAGTTTTGAGAAAACAAGAGCATGAAGGTGGAAATGAAGAGAGAGAATATTTTTTGATAGCTTGCTAATGCTGTGAGTCACTTGAATTTAAAGGTAACTTTTTTTTTGCCATCTACAGTCTGACCATCGCATTCTATTTGAGGTAGAATGCTTGATGTATTTGCAGAAATTCAAACCTTTATAAAAAACATAAATAATGGTTTGCTCAAACACAGAAAATTACTTATTTTGCTTTTATGCATATACATTTATCATCTGTACTGTGGTACAGGAATGGATTTACCATTTTTGTATATGTTTTCATAAATATCATTGCTGGGCTAACTCATGATTCTACTGTGCAGCACATATATCTGTGATCTCCTGCTGTGAGAAGTTTTATCAACAGGATGAAATGTCTCATTTTCTAGAGAACTACTACCATGCATTATATTGAGCTTCACAGAAAAGGTTTCAAGGCTCCTGGCTGCTAAGGGACCACTGCTACATTGATCAGTTTGGTTGTGATGGTAGCTCCTTGGACACAAAGATGAGCCACTGAATTCTCTTTAAGGAAATTCTTCCTACCTATTTGCTGCATTTGCAGATGGTCTCCAGTTGTCTTCTTATCTAAGGTCTGCCTCAATCGCAATAAGAAATACTGCTTAAGGGCACTGACTGATCTTACTGACATTGTAACAGTTGGACCATTCCTGCTTGTGATGGGACAATTCTGACAGGCTCCATGAGTTCTGGAACTTCCTGTGGGACTAGATGGAGCTTTGCAGGGTTTGTATGTCAGCTCAACTACTTTCTGCTCCCAATTTGCTGACACTTCTTCCTTTCTTCCAGGGATGAGTGCCATTAAATACCTACATCAGGGTCTCCTTCTGGTAAACTTAACCTATGAGTGTTGTTTTAGATGTAGTCCAAGACAGCCAGAAAATAATGGGGATATTTGGAGTTTTGTCACCTGCCACCTCACTTGGAAGAAAAAGTCTGGGAATGGTGGCAGAAGGACCAGCGACATATCCTTGCATAAGGTAACATCCCAATTGTTAAAACTCTCACTGCTGGGAAGTTGGGTTGTATCTGCAGAGGAAAAGAGCTGGTGCAATGAATGGGGCATTTAGGAATTATGGTGGGATACTAAATAGAAACTACAAGGTCAGTGAAATTGAAGAAGTCATCTTAAGCACCACTGATACTCCACAAAATACTGTTTATGATGATAGAAGTTTTATTCTGTAAGTGAGGATTGACTGTAGAAGAGCCCATGACAGAACTAGGCTCATTAATATCAAAGGGCATGATACAGTGCTGGAGTGGTAGAGGCCGGGTGATGAGGGTTAATTGCTGGAAATATAGACGCAATTTTAATAGCAAGCAGCAAAGTGTAAGTGGAAGCCAAAGGGATCTGACTCAGGATTATGAAGACGGTTAACAGGACATGGCATTATCAAGAACAAAATGGAAAACTTATAAGGATGCTATTCTGCTTGAATCACTGTATTAGAATGGTACTTCTACTCACTATACTATTAGCTATTGCTGCTTCCTGGGCAGTTGGGCCTCTTGGGGCTAAGGAGCAGTCAAGGCCAAGAGTCATTATCAAAGTGGGTATAATTAACTTGATTCAATGGAGTACACGGATAAAAATGTTGATTTATATATGCATTTATATATAAATGATGATGACCCAATTGGAGATATGTGTGGCACCTGGAAGATCTACATGGACCTCCAAGTTCTCGTTGTGAGAACAGTTGTGATGGCAGTGGACTGAGCAGAAATCCTTTTCTAAGGTGAATAGGAGCTTAGACCCCTCACATGTGAGGGTTTAAGTTGCTGCATTGGATCAGCCAATCAATATGAACTGCAAAGGCCATTGCTGAGGGGGAGAGATGGAGCCTAGAATGAATAGTGGAGGAACAAGGCAGTGAGTTGAATGTAGAAGAACTATCTTCAATTGATAGGTTTGTCCTTTATCTCTCTAAACATAGATTTCCTCAGAAAAGAGGCCTTCCACAACACTGAGAGGGCTGCTTCCCAAACATACAAACAATGAATCCCAGTAGCCCAAAGGGTAGATTATGGTGGATCCAATCTCTCCTTAAAAATGGGTCTGGGCCCATTTTTAAGGAGAGATTCATAGCCCATTTGACAAGTATTCAATCAACAGACAGACTTAGCTGCCAGCCCTGCAGGGTTCACCCTGAGAGACTACCAGCAACACTCAAGGCCAGTGACAGATCGCAGAGAATTTATAAAGGCCAAAGCACTTCAGATCTGGAGGTAGCTCAGGTGGGCCCAGACAGTTCAGAGCTCCTCAGAGTTGGCTTCACTGAGCCCACGTCATAGTTTGACTTCTCTTTCCTCCCCATCAAGCACCACTTCTCTTCCTTGGTGTTATTAGGTAATCAGTGCAATTAAAACCAACCTGTGACAGTAACTATGAACTCTAGGGAATTGGGGAAATTCCAATAGAAAGAAAATGGGTTTGTGAAAGAGAAGCCCTGAAATTTTATGAATCATTCCCTTTACTTTGGATTCAAGCTTTATCCTCAGTAAAACTGACATAAAATCATAATTTGTATCTGTATAGTAATTTATATATTCTAAACTCCTTCTGGTCATTCCCAATCCACACTGCATGTGAATATAATCTGTGGAATGCTCAAAAGCATGTCCATGTCTGGGACCTATGCAGGGAACTGCAATTGGTCTTCAGTGAGACCTGGGTATATTGTAAAATCTCTGTGATTGAAAAAAGAGAACCACTGCTTTAAGGAAAAGCTGCAATCTGGAGCCTCAGCATCTGAAGCTTTCCTTTTATGTGTACTAAATGTGTGGTGGTAGAAGGGTTTTATCAGTTCTTTGAACCTCAGATTCTTCATTTAGTAAGTAAACTGAATGGCAAAAGTGACTTCATGAATTTTTTTGAAGATTAGATTTAAAAAGTTTATGCAAACTGCACATTATAAAAATGTTAACTTCTATTATATGTGATTACATTTGCTTAAGTCAATTGTTATTTTATTAACAAGGAAGGAAGACTGGTTCTCTATTCTGGCTAGAGTTTGGAAAAATGAAAATTGGTTCTGATTTGATAATCCAGGAGTGAGGTTCAAAAATGCCTCTGAGTTTCAAAAATGCCTCCCAGATGAACCTAGCATGTAGCATCCAAGGTCTTCTTGGTTAAATGATCTGTACAAATGTCACACAGATAACTAAGTAAGAAACAGGAACATAACTCCTAAACTTTTTGTATCTACTATTAACGTATTGAACTTACATGTATATCTATGCTTCTTATCATAATATTACACATTACTCATAAAATCTAATACCAGAGATAGAAGGAATTTTGAATTTAGAGACATTATATAATTATAATGTGCTATGATTATTAAATGCTAAGATAATAATTTCTATCCCATTACAGCTAAGTCATATGTTTGAGTTCTTTCAGTAAGTAAAAGGTGAAAATGTGTAGGTAACATAAGATGTTTTTTAAGATTACATGAGCCAGTCATAAATTAAATAATGTGACATCAAGGCTGAAGTAATGTAAGCAAGCACCAAATGAAAGGTTTTAGCAAATTCAAAATAGAGTGATACCCTATTAGTGACACATGCTGACTTAACGTGGCATCATGAAGGAAGAGAACAGAATAAAGATGGAGAAGAATAGAGAAGCGAAGATCATATTAGTGTGATCATGACCAGGCCATTCATTATTTCTCATAGAGCCTGAAAACAATTTCATACTTATTGAAAGATGTGACCTTTAAATGTTACTTAGTTGCAAAAAGACAAATATTCCAGAAGCCCAGTGTTAGTTAGTAGAGTCATCTGTCCTGCCTCCTCTTGAATTCTAGACTACTGCAGGGAAGATGCAAACCATACCCAGCAAACATGTTACTTATTCTTTATATTTCTAGACTTTGGGGTAAGCCATCTTGACAGCTCCCTGATTTCTTTAACACAGCAAATCTTTAATCAGTCTAGATATGTTAAAATGTGATTTTTCCAGTGAAATGACCTGAGTTGAGTACTTGAGCTGAAATGTGTATTTTTTTCCCCCTCAAAAGCTGACTAGTAGGGAAAAAAAATCAGATATTCTGTGATATACTTTGCCTTAGTGACAAGATGTTTTGGGGGAAATCATCCAAGCTTGAAATAAAATCTTTATTGCAAGTAATTCTACATTCATGCCAGTCAGATACATTGTCGGATTAGACCAGATATCCCAGGGGAAAACTACGGTGTATGCACCGGGCGCAGTTGATTATTTGGACCTCCTGTCAGTTCTTAACTTCCTGACAATGGCTGAAGCGTTCATAGCTGCTACAACTCTGTTTTCATCTTTATTTTAAGAGAAAGTTAATACACTTTACCTTAACTACGTCAAATGTACTGGAAAATAACCCAGTAATAAGATATACCCCGCCTACCAAGTAATATCTGTGTGAAGAGAGCATTTAGCTGTGCATTTTAAGGGAACAAATACAAGCAGCAAATGACTGAAAGATATTATGATTATTTTTTTCTGCTTGAACTTTAAAATTTTCTTGGCAAAGCCCCATGTGTACTGCCTTAAAACCAGTGTGTATACATAATCATGTGGTCACATAAATGGCCTTCACTGCAAATTTCCTTCAAAAAGCAGGGCAGCCTCTTTTTTATTTTTCTATTTAAGTAATCCAGTTATCAATGTTATTTGATGTTAAAAAGAATGACACAAGTGAGCAATGTTTCCACATAGAGAATTACAACAGCTTTTGAAAAGCTCATAACATCACTTTTTGGACACAACTGACACTAAAATCAACTAAGAATGAAAAAGGAGTAATTTAAAATTTGGAGTTTTATTCTGATTCGTTGTGAAGACAATTCCGTGTTGTAGTTGGAGAGGAAAGGAAAAGACATTACCTCCAATAGATATTTGATAACAACTGTATTCATTTGGAATTAATTTCATAATTTTTATTATTTGATTGCAAGAAGCAAAAAAGACAACCATTCCAAAAGCAAGAAGATAAAGAGGTCTTTGAGAGACTCAAGCATGTTCCCCTAGACGAGGAAGTCTCAAGGTAAAAAGCAAACGTTTGAGAAAAATGTTTTCCTCCCTGAGAAATATTTTGTTAAATTACTCATGTATTTAAAATTTAAGTTTAAAAAACTTACTTTTTAAGCTAAAAAAAGATCACGGATGTGCTCCTCTAGCTGACTGGGTAAGCAAACATGGTATAATGAGAGATAAAAAGAAATGAATTATCAAATCATGAAAAGTCATGGCGGAATCTTAGCTACATGTAGTCTTCAAGGGAAAGGGACTAGCCTATTTCACCTACCTGACAGTCTAGGAAAGGCAAAGTTATGCAGATAGTAACAGATCAGTGATTGCCAGGGGCTTCAGGAGTAGGGGAATGAATAGGTACAGAACGGGACATTTTAGGGTAGAGAAAGGATCCTGTATGACACTATTATGATGCTCCTATGCCGCTGTGCATTTGTTAAAAAACTCATAAGCTGTATATTGCACAAAGACTAAATCTTGATGTAGACTATAGATTTTATTAATAATGTCTTGATATTGGCTCTTCTGTTATAACAAATGCACCACACTGAGGCTGAACGCTGTGTGAAAGGGAAGCGCTTGGGGGGAACCTTCTGAGCTGCATGAATACTCTCTGCACTTTATGCTTAGTTTCTCTGGAAATCTAAATCTGTCCTGAAAGGTAAAACCTACCAATTTTTAAAAGTAAACAACAACAACAACAACAAAAAGTTACAGTGAAAGCAGATTGTAATCCATTTGGGTCCAGAGGTCCATTTATCTGCTCATCTGTCTTCATAGTCCCAGACATTTGAATCATTTTGCACTTACATCACTACTATGTTTATCACCACACTTGTGCCATTCACCATACCCAAAATCATGTTTAAGTGTGTCTCTTACTAGGAAACCTTTACAAATTGTATTCTGATTACTTTGTTATTTGCTTTCTTGGCATTTAAACATTCAGACTCTATTGCATTGTTGTTGATGTGTTTTATTTTTATCTCTAAGTTATTTCATGCACATATGTTTTATCTCTCTCAATTAAATTGTAAAATCTTTGAGATTAGGTGGTATATTACCTACAGCTTTATTCCAATTTTTGTTTGCAGTAGAATGCTCAAACATTCTATATCTATTGTTCATACAGGTTTTTTGTTACTTTATGTGTGACTGGTTAAACTCTTCCTCATTTGCATGACCTTTTGCTCCAGCAGGAAAGAACTGTAAAGAACCAAATATTTTTGTATCTTCAATCAGAAAAAAGCTGGCCACAGATATTCTCATTTGTTTTCTTTTAAGTTCAGGAGGAAAAGCCAATCTCAGTCAGGGAAGATAGAGTCTTTCTTTATGCCATTCTAGCCTTTCTACTTTTTTCTCTTTCTTTGAAAAAATTACAGAAAGTGGAGAATATATTTAGAAATACAACAATGAAATGTAACAGAGAATTTTTCTTTGAAGAATAGGGAGTTCAGTAGGTGCAAAATACAAATTTTGGATAATCCATTTTTGAGCTTGAATTTACTTTAGGTTATGGTATCAAAAATAGAATTCAAGCATCATGAAGATTGTTTCTTTTTTGAAGATTGTTTTCATGAGTTCTTTTCCTTACAGAAAATACATAATCAAAAGGAAAATCTATGTGAGACTGTATGTGTGACAAGAATCTATGTGAGATAAGAGTTTGGCTGATCCCATAATCCAGATGAGAATATATAAAGGTAAGAGACTATCTAAATAATTCCTTTCATTGGCCTATGGGATTGTGTAGTGATGCATAAGACCAAGTGACCCAGAATATCATATAACTTGGAGAAAAATAGTGAATCCATGAGGCTTGAGCCTCATTGCTACACATGTCTGGAGTGGAAAATCGACTGGACAAGGATAGAAAAAGCTTTGTTTGACCTCCTGGCTCCAGTTTTTACTCCCTTTACTACTCAGCCTTCCTTAGTCTCAGTTGCTTTATTTGGAATATCAGACAGTTGGCCAGGAGGATAGTTTCCTTGTGTACAAATTCAAGTTTTAGCAAGTTTAAACTCTGCTATTTGGAAATAATTGGTAATAAAGATTGACAACCAGAAATATATTGCAAACAAAATTATGAATTGCAAAAAAATGAAATGTGAAAAGTAATGGGTTTGTAGTACTATCTTGCATACCTATATGTGTCTATTTTACATATATGTTTATATATACTTTCCATATTATGTAATGTATGCTTATATGTCTTTACTATAATCTATGTACTTATTTATTAAAATGAAGAAAGAATCAGAATAGCAGACAATAGGGATTTGATTTAAACAAAGACATAAACCTGCTGATCTTTTGGGCAAATACCAGTGTGTATGAAGTCTGCATACTGTTTTCATACCACTTATGAAAGAACAGTGGTAATGGATGAAGACATCCACCTTAGTAAGGGGATGACACGCAGGTTTGCTGTGCCTGGGTGATGGGGACTGCTTGCTGTATGGGATAGGACCCTCAAGTTGAAGAAACTGTGTGAAAGAGTAGTGTGATCAATCAGTATCGTGTACATGGGCTTCAGAATAGAGAAAGCAGCATATGTACCAGGAACACGCACTGTAGTGGACGAATAATTTCAAAAGGAACCTGGAATTTTAACAGAAGCCTGGGTACATCTACAGAAGTAACAGGAGGTGTTCCTGGATGAGAAGGAATCTGGCAACCTGAGGCAAATTTGTGGTGGATCTTGAAATACATTGCCCTTGAGTGAAAATAGAAAGAAGGTAAAATTATAGACAGATAAAGGTATACAAGTAGGCAAACAGAGACTTTAAGAATGTGCTAGAAATGATTTAAAAAGGTCAATATTTGAAGCAGGTTTCAGAATGTCTGAACAAGTGAGGAAGTCTGATTCTTTCAGACTAGCACATATAGAATAGCTTCATTTTTAACTAAAGCAAATTTACAGTCTTTACAATATGTATTTTTAAAATCTGGTTTTTGGTAGATGTACATTTCTTCCTTTTTCATATTTTGTTGGCTTAGTATTTATCAAAAGAACAGGGCTTTCTGTAGTTGAAAATGCATATTAAAGAGTCAATCACTGCAAGGACAAATGCAGTCTCTCAGTGGTGAAAGAGATTTTCTAATGTCAGCTTTAACTGATCATTTTACTAGGATAGTGGCTCTAGGGATAGGAAAGATGTACAGGCTGCTGAACAGAAGAGGGTCCACAGAATTGCTTTGTTTTGCATTTACAATTTGTACTTGTGTGTGGCGCCTCATTGCAATGTCTTATCTGGGAGGATTCCTAATATCACAACACTCTTGATTTATAGTCATGCAATTAGGTTAAACAGCTTGATCCATTTCAATTGGATAAAAAATCATTTGTTGAATCTGAATTCTTGCTCTGCAATGAACACAAACTCACACTCACTATTACTTATGGAGCTTTTCTTTATGGATGAAGTGTTTCTCAGCCAAGTAGCAGTAGTCACCCAGCTGATGACCATAAGGAAAGGCAAACACTGTCAGTAGAATAACATCCTGAGCCAAGTGTTTATGTTGGATACATATACAATACAGAACTGTTCCTAACTAATGAGACAAAGTGGTCTCCCCAAGTCTCTTCTTTTGTGTTATTTTTTTGCCACCATGTATTGAGCAAGATTTTCTCACCACCTAAGATCCACCGGAGAGTTAAGTTCTGCTTCTTTGCAAGCTTGAATGTCTTCTTTCAGACTTCCCAGGGAATATCAAAATGTATCGAATAATTTTTAGTTAGTTGTAAATGCAATTGTTATGTGATGGTTAATACAGATTCTACATGTAATTTATGTAGAAAGTATTTTAAACAGTGAAATAATCTAAGGAATTTGATAATTTCAAATGTTTTTTTATAGATTATTACTTCTCTTTTCTCTCTAAATCTATTGGTTCAAAGTATATTTTTTTTAAGACAGGGTCTAGTTATGTAGTACAGGCTGGCCTTGAATTCATGATGATCTTCCTGCCTTGACCTCCTGAGTGCTGGGATTACAGGTATGTACCATCATGCCTGGCATCAAAATACTGTTAATAACTCTTTTTGCTTCCTAACACAGGCCAGGAGAACATCTCAACTTTCCTAAGAACTTTATTTCCTCTATGCTTCTTGTTCCAAGTTTCCTTGTTTTAACCTCCCATCTAGAATTTTCTCCTCAGTTGGCTGAAATAATGTTTACTGAAATTTTCCTAACCTGATTTCCATTTGATATGTTCAACAGCAAGCCAAAAGATCTGGCGAACTGCTGGAATGGGAGCAGTCATTGGAATACTAAGAGAGAGAGAGAGGAAGCCAGATAGGTGTGACAGAAGCTAGTGCGGCCCAGTTTGGCTCTCTGAGGCTAATATGGAGGAAACTATGCAGGATGGCAGAGGCGCAGTCTGACCAAGTAGTTCACAAAAGGGTGTAGGCGGGAGGTGTGCCATGTTCAAAGGAACCACACGGGCGATCATACAAGTCAGTATCACATCGCCAGCGGGGATTTAGGCACCCATGAAATAGGGCACACACTCTGCAGTAAAGCTCTCTACCTGTAGATTTCTATAATTTAAGGGCTTCGTGAGGACCCACTCACTGACTCAGGACGTAGTTAACGTGTTCAGTCCTTGTTTCATCTAAAATGCATTATCTTATTTATCTTGACAACACATGTTCCTATTTTAAGGATGGGAAGCTGGAGGCTTAGAGAAGCTAGTTGATGTCACAGTGAAATGGTTACGCCACGACTTACTTCCACGTTTCCTGGGTCTAGAAACTGAAATATTCATACGGTGCTGTTGCTTCTCTGTGTCTCTGCGATTCTATTCCCTTAGCTTCTGATTCCTTTGGTTCCCCAAGCAGATAGCCCTCATCTCTATCCCCAGAACACCAAGCCAGCCCATCCCCCTCCTTTCCGCAGTCCCAGCTCACTTAACCCCAGCCTGGGTCAGAGCCCCAGGCCCCTTGCTTTCTTGGCAGGAGAATAAAGACAGCTGGCAGTGAGAAAGTCTATGAAGGAGAATATGAGCACAGTCGTGGTTATGGCTTTGCCGTCTGAGAACTCCCTGTCAGAGAACAGCACTGGCTTCCCACACTTGCTACGTGGACAGATGTTTTCAATTATCATCACTGACAAGCCTCCAGGCCAGGTTCCTTTCTGATTGGCTGTCATGGACTCAGAAGGGAATAGAGGAAACTGAGGCTAGGATGCAGAACACCTCAGTCATCACTTTAATCATGTTTCTCTGAAGAAACTGGTTGAGTTGGACAGTTCATCCAGAATTGGAATCCTTTTATAAACACAGACTCAATTTCCTTTCAAACCTTTCTTTCATTCTGGTTTCAATTT
Organism: Hydrochoerus hydrochaeris; assembly: GCA_004027455.1. Classification (NCBI taxonomy): domain Eukaryota; kingdom Metazoa; phylum Chordata; class Mammalia; order Rodentia; family Hydrochaeridae; genus Hydrochoerus; species Hydrochoerus hydrochaeris. Next base: position 375,249 of record PVLA01000230.1, read on the forward strand.
TTCTGCCCAAGTTCTTCTGACATTATAAGAGAGTGAGACATTTGTCATTTCTTTACCAATTATTTCCTTTTGTTGTTCTTCCAGAGTTTTGGGTACATACCAGACTATAGTAGGAGTTATAACTTAGAGAAATTTATGTTGATGTTATTAGATTTCTAGACTTGACTTTGATTAATTGTCAGCAAACCTGACCTATGTCTGATCTGGAAAGGTTAGTATCATCCAAAATGTTCATCTGCAGTAATCCTATCTGCAGTCAAAGCCACTTCTATGTCAGCCTTCACCAACAGAAGGGTTTCCTAGGAGCCATTTGACACATCTTTCTTGCATTGTTAAGACTGTTTGTTGGGTACTTCCTGTCTCAGTTACTTTCTCACTGTCTAGGCACAATACAATCAACCACAATTTAAGGAAGAAAGGTTTATTTGGCTCACAGTTTTAGGTTTCAGTTCATAGTTGGTTAGCTCCAAGCCAGGGTGGCATGCCAGAGGGCCATCGCAGAGGAGAAGGAGCTCATGGTAAGGCAGGCAGAATGCAGTGAGTAATCAAGGGAGGAAGAGAGGAGGGTTTATCTCCATATCCTTTCGGGCCACACCTACAATGACCCACCTCTTGCCACCAGGCTTCACCTCCCAGCATCACAGCTAACTATAAACACAGCAATGGACTAATCTGGTGATAGATATTACACACTCATAAACTAGTCACTGCCCAAAAACCTCACCTATGAGCACATGAGACTTTGGGGGGATAGCTAGATATAACCCATAACACTTTCCTAGATAATGATCCTATCAGCCATAATTATCCTGATTTCCATTCTTTACCATCTCTGATGTGTCCTGAGAACAATATAACCCTGTGGGAAATCTGACAAAGTATTTGAGTGGTCAGTAATAATAATGGGATGTAGATAAGGCTGTAAGAAGCCTCCCTGACAAGTCTTTCTCCTGCTTACTCACTTCTTCCGTGGAATCAGTTAGATTTGGTACCACTCAGCCTCACTGTTTACTCCTCATTTCTTATTCTTATAAATTAGAAGGGAAAATTAGATCATCAGATGGATTAAAATTTTCTGAGTTCATTTTTATTTCCCATTCTTTATGTCCTATATCTTGTTAGAAAAAAAAATGTATTCAACATGCTCCAGTGTTTCTGCATACTAATTTTCTGTTTTTTTGATGTCCTGAAGTTGAGCTTTTGTGTGGTCCTTGTTGCTTAAATCTCCATGCTGCCTTGTCTTTGCTGCCATTTTAAAAACAACAGCAGCAGACACACAAACTGCCACGTGTATTTGGTAAGACAGATCAAATCCATAGCCTTTGTTCCTCAAGGTTCAAGTCTTCATTTTAATTTCTGAAAAATGTTTCCCTGATTTTTAATCTAAACTCTTCATTTTAAGTCTAAGGATAAGATATGGGATGTTAATTCATCTTTTTCAAAAAAGGCACATGAGGGTTAAAACATATGCTTCCTTCTTCACTCAGGAAAAAAATTCATTCCAACCTTTTTGGGGGGATCACATATAGCTCTAAAACAGCTGAAGCTAAAAACATCAAAGTTGGCATGGCTTCAGTTATCATTGCATCAGGAAGATCAAGCCAAGTTTTTGAAGAAAATGGTTGAGCATTTTAAAAATAAAAGAAATTAAAGTGCTCTCCTTGAGCATGCTCAGTGGGAGATTTTAAAATACTTTCATTAGGTCACCTTTATTTTGCTCATTTCTTTGGAAATATTTCAACAAAAGCTCTTGAATTAGGCCTTGTGAATTCTATTCACTAATGTCCTAGCCAAAGTCCAAGTGTCTGTCACCTGCCAAGGTGGGAACATACTACTGGTCAATGCTGGTAAGTTACTTTTGTCCTTTTATGTTTTTGTCATTGGTTCATTGATTTTAGGTGTTACAAATAGGAGAAAGAGAATGAATGACAGGATACTGAAACAATTTCACAACAATATGGTAGGCTGAATGTGACTGGTTAGTCCTTGCTTGTGGTTTTCCCCCCTAATTATCCGCAACTTAATATTAAACAAAAAATATTTGCCAAATGATAGGCACTTGAAATCAGTGCTGTTTTCTGAGAGGATTTCATTTTCTTTTAAGGCACTAAATAGCTTGTGTGTTACTGACAGTTTGGGGCTCACATTTATCTTGGAATCAGACAGTGGGCTGCCCCTGCTTTACCTGGGACTGGATCAATTGACAGACCTGGCAGATCATTGACATTACACTTGTTATCACCGTCACCCAACACTCTTTCAAGATGTAAATTTCTCAAATGGCATCAACAGCCTGGTGAGAATATTGCTTCTTACGCTGAGCACTTTGACTAGTTTCCACAGCGCAATTTCAGGCATTTCTTTACTGGAGTTTTCAGTGAACTCTTCCAGTAGCATTTTTCAATTGAAGAAATATTTTGCATGTATAATGGCTCAAGGGAATTGCCTTGCTGCTGAGATTACATCTCTACCTGTCATGGGAAGTCAGGAAGTAGATTCTGACATGCCTGTGCAGGCAGACAGTAGTAGCCAGGAGGTGCACACATACAGGGATAGCCCAGTAGACTGTCTGTAAATCAATTTAGATGTATTAACCCATACTGGAGATAATCAGAGATACAATTTTGTCCAATTTATAAATTCAAGTATATAAGGGGAAAATTCTATTTTAATAACAGACAGCAAATTTTCACAAGGAAAAAATCATGTTTATTTTAGCAAAACATTTTGATGGGACATTTTGGTTGTAAAAAGTTAATCCTCAGAACACAGCCTGAAAGGGAACCCAATTCTTTGTATAGAACACAAAAATAGGCTTATGACAATTGTGTGCAAAAAGAGAGATGATGAAAGCAGAGAGTATGGGCAGAGTGGTATGGTGAGAAGTTGGAGGCCAAGTGGAAAGAGCATTTGATTATTAGAGAAGGGAGTGGGGAGAGTGGGCAAGGTCCATTTCAGTAATAGGGAAGCTAATTATCTAAGCTGATCTTTAAATTACCTACTAAACTGAAGTGATAGTGTCTGCATCCCCCATGAATCTTTAGTAAAATACCCCTGCAGCTATAGTCTGGAGTGAGGTTCTGGAAAGTGAGACACAGGAGCCGTTGAGGCAAGGGACTGGCAAGGAGTAAGCATGTATGAGTTGCAAGTTCAGCAGTAAACAGGGCAGAAGTGACCTGATGAAATGCACACCTCTTCTGAGATAACCTTAGAGAAACTGAATTTCTGATTTCATCAAATTTGGAGGATTGGACCAATTTTATCTTAGTTTTAAGGGGAATGATGATTTAAACTGACAAAAGACATTTCCCAAGGTTCTTGGTGCCATTCTTGCCTGCCTCACATAAAGAGCCAATAGATCTTGCCAGTGCCTTGATTACTAGATGCAAAGACTGTGCTGTCTGTGGCCAGCTTTCCCAAATGGCCCTTTTGTTTGTGCTTTTGATTTTTGCTTCTGCCTTTCATTCCCCTTGAGGACCAGAATCTAGCTCTGATCCCCAGCTGGATAGCTGAAGAGCTTGACTCTCATCTATTTTGTGCCAGCCTCTCTGAAGGTGTTGTAGTCTCTTTCTGTTCTTCTTCCTGAACACTTTTAACTGGGTTCCACAGTGCAGTTCAGGCATTTCTTCCACGCATACTTAAATTGCTATCATTGCCTGTCTCCAATACAGGGTACAGAGCCTTCCAAGACCATCTGCATGTGGTGAATTCTCTTAGCTTAATCACATGGGTCATGTCTCTGTTTAAAAACCATTAGTGGCTTTCCATTGTTCATAGGGTAAAAATTCAACTCCTTAATAGGACACAATTCCTCTGATAACCTGACTCCATTCCCTCTTTAAAGTGATCTTTTTAAAAAAGTTCTTCATAATTATGCACCAAAATAGCCCCTTTTCTCCCAATGATTAGACTTGATCATGTTTTTGTTATGGCTATTTTCATTGGGGTGGAGATTTCAATCAAACAATGGAACCAACTAGAGTGTCTTTCCTGGCATTGAAACATAGTGTTATGATGTTCCAGTCTGTGCAATTGCTATTGAATGTAAGTTATTTATAAAACAGAGCATGTTATTTGCATTGTGTAATTAATTTAACTCATGGATTAAGAAAAATAAAAACAATACCTTTGCTGATAAATCTTTTTTCCTAATAAAAGTAAACATTAATCTTTAAATTGTTGTTTATACCAAAATGTGACACTATAGTGACACCATAGAATGAAGTTCAAATAAATAGTGGTATTAGTTGATGTCCATGATGCTTAAACAGAAGTCTGAAGGTTGCACAAGTCTAAGGAATCGATCTGACTCAAGTCACCTTAGCCAGTGATCCATCCTGTGCCATGCTGGTGTCTGCTGAGGAAGTCAGTGGTTGCCGGGAAATACCACAAGCTTCTTACACAAAATTGAAAATTAGGTTAGGCATACTTTTATTGTTAAGGTCTTAAATGACCTCCAAGACCACCAAGGAAAGAACTTTCCTCTGAATTTGACCAGTCCTAAATGATAGCTTTTTTTCTACTCTGGTCATAAAATTTTAACTTCTTGGCACACACAGTGAGCTATATCTAACACTCTTCTCAGCAGAAGTACGTGCTTACCAATAAGAACTTCCTTAAGTTTCAGCAGCTAGAGAGTGCTATATTACTAAAAACAAAACAGAGTCATTAACCACTGAGTCATTAAACCCAAGTCTAAAAAATACATGGCAACTATGTTCTCCATGTTTGTGTTGCTTTGATTCTGAGAATTGCAATGCAATGAACATATAGGTTTTAAAAAATGCTATGAGATCACCAGGAATAACAAAATAATAGTCCTTTGATTTCATGCATTTGGCTAGACAAAAGCCAGAAGTCATTCAACAAACATATTTTAGCCCTCTTTTAGGGTTTACCCAACTAGTGATATCATTTCAATTTGTGAAACAATTTTCTATTATTTCCTTTTCAGAAATGAATATATATATATATATATATATATATATATATATATATTTATCCACCACTTAAGGTTCAGAGCAGTACCAAATATCCATTTTCCATGTTCTAACATTTTCACATTGTTCCTTTGCCTGAGACATGGTTGTGATATAGAATAACAAAAACAATTCCTGAAATGTGTTTGAAATTCTGGTTACCATGTTTTGAAGATATTGGCTGTAGTATGCTGTTTTTAGAAATACAAGTAAGTACATCAAATTTGAAGCAAATCTTCAAGAACCAGGGTGTTGAGGTGGAGGAAGAGCATGCAGAAGACTGCTGTCATCCTGCAGAAGCTCTCTTGGCTGACTTCCACTTGCCCAGTTCTCCACTTCCTCTGTAAAATACACTGGCCAGTGCCCACAGCACATTCAATGTTCCTGGCTAGTTAATAACCCTCAACGTGCACATCTGTTCCCACTAGAGGGAAGTCCCAGGAGAGAGTCTCAAACAAGTTTATGCCAGTTGTACTTATTATTGTAATTATGTAATTTAATTAAATATTATGTAAACTGATGAAATATGAGAGCAACAAGGAAGAGAGTTGCTTTGGGAACACTTTCATTGGAGAGAAGATAAATTCTACTGCATCTAAAATTATTCAAGAGTTTTGAAAGTCTGGTTGAACTCTTGAAGTCTTTTCCAAGTACATCATAATAGATATTGCTTATGTGTTTTAATTCTGCTATCATTAGGTCTGGTTCTTCATTGTATTTCACATGAGAGTGACTGCCAGTTATCATTTCCTGAGCACTTATTATGTACCAGGCACTATATAAAATGACTTCTTTGTGTTATCTGTTTTGATATATACAGTTTTGACTTACTTTTTGAAAAATTATATGTGTGCTTTGCTCTACCTTGAGCATATGTACTCTAAAAATACATTTAATTTTTAGATGTGGTACTGAAGCTCAGAAGAAATGATAACTTTGCATATACTCACAATTAAATAAAAGGTCTTAGATTGGAACCTAGCTCTATCAGACTCTGAAGAATCAACTCATACTATACCATACTTCTTCAGTGTAAAGATTCTTTATGGACCTGCTATATTCACTGTTGTAGTCTTAGCATCTAATTCAGTACTTGTACCACCATAGTTACTCATTAGTTTTACATAAATGAAGGAATGCCCAGATGGGCGGACTTTATATATTACCTCAATTTCCTTTGGAAGACTAATGTCAATTTGCTAGGAAATGGAAAATCAAAGGCAACTTTTCATATTTACAAACACCGGTGCTTCCTAATATGAATTAGCCTTCACTTATGGTACTTCCATGAATTAAGCCATTATTACCATCAAAGATAGGACAGTTTGTTGGAAAAAAGATTGTAGCTACAACTTACAAATGTGGATGAATGTTTTTTTGTTGTTGGTTGTTTTGTTTGTTTGTTTGCCTCCCAGTCATTATTTCATCTTGCCTTTAATAAGATGACTTTTGAGAGAGACTGCCACTTGCCACTCCCAGGCTCTTGTGTTTGAGTGAAGTTAACTTAGTGTGGGCCTGTGTTCCTAGCCTGGCTGATGAGTCAGGCATTCCTCTACCACAGAGGATGGATAAGGAACAAACAAGGAATAAACAAGAGACCCAGCCAGGCCAAGGAGAACGATTCCTGTTTCCTATTCCCACAGCAAAAGAGAAGCTTACATGCCCATGAGGTTACTAACCTGATCTGATACAACACTAGTGCTGCCATTTGTTTCCATGAGAAAAGATTTTAAAGTCAAAACAAAGTTAAAGCAGAGGCAAGCAGAATTTAGAGATGGAAAGAGGCAAATTCTTGGCAATACCCTTTGGCAATTAAATCTAGTTATGCCTAAAGTCATGTCTAATCATGGAATGTGTGGTTACATAATCCAATAAATTCTCTTTTTTGCTTAGATAGTTTAAGTTGGGTTTTTGTTACTTGGACCAAATGTTGCCTTGCTTAAGCATCTATAGAAGTCTAAGATATACTTTGATACAGTACATAATTGGGATGGAAAGGATCAATCCAGACCATACCTTGTAAATATTTAGTAGAGAAAAAAATTTACATTTAAAAGCAAAGCAAAACAAAATTGTACATGAAGCTGAATATTATGTCTGCCTTTAATATGTTATTCCTGGTTAGCATTTTGGGCTTGGTAATACTATACTATTTTGTTCTTTGAATTAAAGGAAGACTCACTAATGTGCTGAGTAAAGGGGCTGGATTAACAGAAGATACATAACATTTCAGAAGGATCTGTATTGCTTAGGAGTCTTCAGATAAAGTCAGAATAGTCAGGAGGAATACCCTCCATGATGTTTTAAAATGAACTTTTTAACTCAAGACTTCTTCAAAGAATATTTTCTTCCTACTCACTCGCAACACACATGTACATACATTCACACAGAAACAGAAATCCATTCAGGTACAATCTAACTTGTAATCAAGAACTGGTAAAATAGGACCTTTATCATTGGCACTGCTTATTCCAAAATGTCTTTGTAAAATAAATCAAATTATATGAGTTAATTGATTCCAGGCAACATCAGCAACTGCAGGTGGAGACTGGATAACTGGATGTTTATTAATGAAGCACTATTAATCAAAATTGACAATACCAATTCCTGTTTGTTGTATTTGAAAGCTACCTGCAGTGATTATAGGTACATTTTATTGAATTTTTAAACACAGTTTTGAAAAGGGGAAAAACAGAAGGTGGAGTAACACATGGGATTTTTAGCAGTGGACTTTGGACCACTGCTATTTACAGTGAAAACATACTTCTAAATACAATTTGACAAGCAATACCAAAGATGCCAGTGGTAATTAATTAGCACTTAATTTAGACTACAGAACAACCGGACATAGGAATCAGTACTGTGTGCCATTTTACCCCTTTGGCTCCATGTTACCCCTGTGGCTGCCAGCTGAAGGTCAGTCAGTAAACTGGGGGATTACACTGACACTGGACATTCCATGATGGATCTTCTTCACCCTTTGCTGTTGCCTCTGGCTACCTCTGATGAGAAATGGGTTGTGATTGTTGGAGGGGGAACTGATTGCTCATGCACATCTAAACAGAGGTTGGTGTTGCCCTCCCACGCTAGGTTAGTTAGACTGGATATTTCAAGAAAACATCAACCTTAGATGCTGAATGAGTGTGAGGATAGTCCAAAAAACAGCAGATTCAATTTGGAATGAAGAATCATCTGAATATATTGACTTTACAATTTTTTTGTAAAAGTAAATCTAGTTAAAAGGAAATTTCTTAAATTTGGGTAGAAATATTTTGTTGTAAAAACATAGATAAAAGAAATTTGTAAAATATTTTTTTTCTGAAAATCATATCAAATATTGTAATGATACTTTGGATTAAAAGTTTTAAAGACTTTGCAAAACTCAATCTGAGATACTGTACATACTCAATCTTGGATATTTTATGTACTCTTCCAGGTACTTCCTGGACATATATGTACCTTATATATTAATAGGTTGGGTCAGCACCCATAACAGAGTGGAAAACTCATATTTCATAATTCCATGGACTGAAAAATAAGAAAATAGAAATAAATTCTTATAATCTGTGAATAAGTTTATGGACAGCTTTGGACTGACAATTTTTATGGCACTTTATAACACCCAAGTTGGGAAACAGCTTTGCTAGATTTCCCACCGTATTTTCCAAAAAATGAAATAGAGGTAGTTTCTATTTTGGTAGCTTTGAGTTAAAATCACCAACTGAAGGCACATGTTCATTGATGCAACTGGAAATTGAAGTTTGGGTTTTGAGTACCAAACCCTCAATCCACACAGATTGTATTACTTTTGAAGGGCCTTCTCTATCCAAAATGAGCTCAGAAAAAGTGCAAGTGTTTTGCATACATCTTGAAAAAGACTCTTTAGGGATCTGCTTTATTTGGTCACACACATGCTTGCAGTTAAAATGAATCGATACCTATGCTTTTCAGCATTCCTAAAAAGTGCTTAACTCTGATTCTTCCGAGATCCTTGAGAAACTGTCTTAGGAAAGACTCTTACTGTTGGGCAATGAGAATTTGATGAGGAGTGCCAATTCCCTTTCCAACCTGACTTCCCAAATATGGCTCACTCCGAACAAAGTCTGTTCCCATGAACTAAAACTCCTGCCCTTTAACTACACTGGAGAAATCCCAGACAAAGGCTTTTTTGAAGTTGAGACATTCTTGTGACATGACTGGAGTTAGATCAGTGCTGCCAGGGTCTCGCTCCATAAGGAAACACCAACCGAGCTTGGTGATGTGAACAGAGAGAAATGCTACCTGGTAAGGTCAAAATGCAGCTAGGAAAAAAGCAGTAAGCAGGAGATTCTCACTATTGTCTTAATATTAATTTATCAAGGAGGTTTGATAAAGATGTATCTTGCAGTCTTAGTCAACACTCATCTCAGTTTTAAAATATCAGTGTGTAAGCCTAGTGATGCCAGAAGATAAAAACATCTTAAAACTAGGGATTATTTACACTGTTTCATGAACTTTTAGTCTTTCATTCAATGAAAGTCTCACATCTTTCCCAACGGCCTTTATATTCTTCTGGTGTTAGTCCTATATCCTTTAGATTCTTCCTAAAGCACCACACATTTCAGATCTTCCCAAAATATAGCTTCTCAGGTTGTGGTCCTAGGCTTGGCAAGAATGAAACATGTGGCCACCCTCTTCCACCTTTTCAGTAGAGATTTCTGAACTTTTACTGTAAATCTACTATAAGCACTAATTTTATTTTGTTAATTTATTTTCTTATGAGTTAACTTGATTTATACTCTACGTTGCATAAAATAATATATTGAATTTAAAAATGAATTTAATATACAAATGTTAGAATCCATTTAAAATGAGTAGAAGAAAAGTGAAGGGAAAAGGATGGCAGAACATTTGGCTATAAAGACCCACATGCTCACTCACTGTCAGCCGTGTTTGACTCAAGGCTTGCTGTCTTCTCTGTGAATTACAGTACTTACATGTAGGTGTGCCAGGAATGACTTCGCTGCTAATTTCTAAGAGTACTATTTTATTGGACACAAAGGCATAATCTTTAATTTGAGCTACTTAGGAGGCTGAGGCAGGATCTTAAATTCAAGGCCAGCCTGGACAATTGAGCAACATCCTGTCTCAACAAAAAATACAGAAAACTGGGCTGTAACATAATACTCCCTAGGTTCAATTCCTAGAACTTCACAAAAAATATTTTTTGGTTTCCTCAAGGTCTCTATCTGACCACATCTGTCCAGAGGGATCAAAATTTTCTTATTTTTCTTTTACAGATGAAATGGGTGCATGATCTGGATCCCTGAGAGTAATTCCCCTTTATTCATGGGTGACACATTCCAGTACCCCAGTGGATGCCTGAAAGTACAGATAAAACCTGACTTTATATAGACTGTGCTTTTCCCCTTCCAGTAGCCTATAGTGCCGCCACACAGTACTATGGTCACTCTGTCCTTTCCTGTTTTATACCCTGATGCCTCCTTTACATCATGATCTTGGGCTTGACCATTGTTAAGTAAAACAGAGGTTGCTTGAATGCAAGGACTGCCTGCTATACCATAACAATGAACCCCAATCAAGACAGTTCTAAGGTACTAACAGTGGACAGTACAAGCAACATTAGTATGCTAGACAGACGGATGATTCATGCCCTGGGCAGGATGGAGGAGGTTGTTGAGAGACTACATTATACTACTCAGAATGGTGTGCAATTTGAAAGTCATGAATTGTTTCATACATATAGATAGATAAATAGATAGATAGATAGATAGATAGATAGATAGGCTAAAACTTCAGAAACCAAGGCTATGCATAAGGGAAACTACTATATTTCACTTATCAGAGCTGGGGATTTAGCTCAGCAGATCAAATGCTTGTCTGGTAAGCAGGAGGTTGTGAGTTCAATCCTTGGTACAGGAAAAAAAAAGTTAAAATATATTTCATTTATTAGACCCATAAATATATAGTAGATTTCATATGCAAGCTACTATGAGAAGAGAATCAGTTTTACAGCCTAACAGCTTTGGATTCAGACAGACTTGCTTTTGAAATAATGATTCCATCACCTTTCAGTTGAGTGAATTAAGAAAATAAAGTGTTCTCTCTGGATGCTGGATTTTGGTTCTGTTTACAGATAATAATAATTACCTTTTGTCTTAAATACTTTCTTGTCACTGAGACACAATACTTGACACCCACATTTTAAAGGAAGAGAGATTTATTTTGGCTCACAGTTTGTAGAGGTTTTAGTCCACAGTCTGCTGAAAGCATAGTAGAAGAGCATGACTGAAGAGAATCAGTTCACAGTATGGCAAATAGGAAGCAGAGAACAATTAAAGAGGGGCCCTTCCTGGACATATCTCAAATGACCTACCTGCCCCAACCAGGCTTTTTCTCCTGACATCACATTTAACTATGTGCTTATCAGTGGACAGGGGGACATCTAGATATAAACTGTAATGCTTTACATTGTGGTTGAAGTTAAAATCATGGATTTTTCAATATTCAGCAAAATATTGAGCATATGTTTAGTGCTCAATAAATTGTGTCTATTCAAAAATAAAAACAATAGCCTTTGCTCGGAATTCATATTATGCATGTAAGTGTTGAATGCACGGCCACATCTGTTCATAAGAAAAGTCGTGAATTCAGAGTAGTCAAAGAGCTCTTCACGTACGATGAGAGATCACTGGTCAGCAGAATTTAAAAAAGCTGGACACTGAGCCAGAACCTCTGAAGATGGCATACAATCTGGGATGCGCAGGGAGCATAGGAAGAACCTGGACTGGAGTAAGACAATAAGGGAAGATCTTAGAGAAGGAGACACCTGGGGCATGGCTGCAGCTGAGCAGAAAGCTCATTCATTTAATGGAGCAAAGCTTGCATGTATGAGATTTAGTGTTAGAGCACCCGGCAGAGCTTCAGTGCAACAAAGAGGAAGTACTTACAGCTTTATAGGAAGGAGGCCTATGTGATAAAAATCACCCCTGGTGAAAATCAAGCAGCTAAAAACTCAAACTGTATTGAATGATCTGGAATAATTAGTCAGGTGGAGCTCAAGTGCCTTAAAGCAGTTTACACATTTTCTTTCTGCAGCATAGTAAACTTGGTAACAGGTTCTGCACCGTGGCTATATGACCCTGGAAAGCCCCAAGTTTGCTCATCTTCAAAATGAGATTAGGCGGCTTCCTTTCTAGTGGGAAAAACCTATACACCATTTCCCTCTTGAAAATGAGAATAAAGGTCAGCTATTGCACCTCAGGTCTGCTCTACCTCCACTTGCCTTTTGAATGTCTCTAGTTAAACTCCTGGGAGGTCTGCAAGTCATTCTCCACACAGGAAGAATTAAACAAAAAACAAAACAAAACAAAACAAAACAAAATTTTTTTTCTTTCCTTTCCTTTTTTTTGTCTTTCCTTTCCTTTCCTTTCTTTCCTTTTTTTTTTTTTTAAAGAAGTGGTCTGGGTGTTAATGGGACTGAAATTCAAAGAACTATAAACAAAACCAATCTCTTAAGTCTTTCAAAACATAAACCTTCCATATGAGTCTCTGTAAAGCCACTTTACTATTTCCTGGTTTCAAACTCAACAGTAAACTTTTTTTGTTTTCCAAGTTATATTTTTAAGGAGACACTGGAATATAAACACGTGAAAGCTAAATACAAAATACAACAGGCAATGTAAATCATGTCGAGCAATGTAATTTTTTTTTTAATTTAGGGAAGACAGGTGCTTCTGTCTTTTGAACCCTGTTTCTAGATTTGGTGGGTTTCAAGATAAGACTGGGGACTCTCAAGTGGCTTTGTTTACTCATTTTTGGAAGATACCCTTTGTTCTCTGCTTTGCCACATCCTTCCTTTGAGAGGGTCAGTATGTTTTAGCCTCAGAATAGTACAATACAGAATAGCAAATCATCTTTCCACACTGTTACTTTAAGATGGTAGAAGATAAAGAAGTATTGCATACCTATTTCTAAGCACAGGAAATGCCCTTTGTGATTCACTCTGTGCTCACTGCAGGAGATGCGATTACAGTGCCTTCTAGCCCCTTGTAAATTCTCAGCACTGGGAACGGTGTGCAACCTTAGAAGGCACTAAGTTCAGGTGACGGAAGAAACATCCCCTTTCAGCTGCACCATATCAGCTCTCATTTTCAGAATCCTTACTTTACCACATTCTCAATCAGTATCCCTGTCAGATTTTGAAAGTAGCTCTTTGGTTCTATCAGTGTACCTTCTCAAAAGCCTCTCCTTACCACAGCCCAAGTGATCTGCCATTCCTCTACATCCCCAACTCCCTTGCCAGCCCTGGGTTTCTAAGGCACAAACACTGACCTTTATTTGGACCTTCAGAGTTCCTCTGTTGATCCATCCCGTGTTCCAGAACACTTACTTAGGTTTGTTCCATTCATCATCACAAAATTCCTAAAGTTACATTTCTTCCATAAAATCTTACCCTGGTTCAAATCAAGAATAGTAAAAATAATTCTTGACCTATACTTTCTAAAAAAGTGTATTTGGTCGCTTTGACTTAAAGCAATCCAAGTCATTATTTCTTTAGGTTTTTAAACAGCATCTGAAATTATCTCTGTTTTGTTATGTTCAGTCTTAGCTTATAACTTTGCTGAAGAAGCAGGATGTATCAAATTCACTTAGAGATTGCTTTGTAGAGAACTCTGAAAAAAATCTATTATTCATTCACCTCACTTACTATGAGTCCTTCCTATATTACAAGCACTGGACTAGACTCTAGCATTAAAGGCTAGGACAAAATATATTCACATTTTAAAAGTCATGGAAAGCATTAGAGTTGTATCAACAGAAGTTAGTATGACACAAAATAATGATAAAAAATTTCTGATAAAAGGAAGGTAGATCAAGCAATAGCCCTGTTAGAAAATGTGGTTGACCAGTGAAAGTTTCTCTAAGACATTTCAGCTTGACAAAAGAGTGCATTAAATTCAGTGTCAAGCAGGTCTGACCCAGGAAATAATGACCAGTGAACTATAAGCAGCTCATGATAGATTTCTACTTCCTATATTGTTTAATAATCCTTTTAAAAGTGTTACTGTGGATGCCGTTGATTAAGGAGATTAATTTCCATTTTCTGAAGTATAAGACCTAAAACTACATTGCTTGTTTCTTGGTTCTGCTCTAGTTTAGTGAAATAACACTAATAGATGACTCCTTTTAACCTTTTTTCTCCATAAGTAAATGGCAGGACAATTTAGATCGAGATTTCTTTTCCTATTTTTCCCTCCATGTGCATGTAACATGTATGTGTCCTCTTTCAGATTTTTTACTGGCACATGAAGAGGGAAATTTGAGCATAGGTTTGTCTGTGTAACTGAGACCATAGCTCTGTGGCTTTGACTGCACTTTCCACTGCTGAGTAGACTGCTGGGATTCCACAAATAAATAATAAAAATAATAATGATTTTTAAAGCATTTGGAAATGCTGAGTGGAAAGGTGTGGTGTAAGTGCAATGCTTTATTGTGAAAGTGATATCTCTCACATTATCTGCTCCTAATGGAGGGCGGCAGTAATGGAGGAGGCACTTATGCCTCCAGCCCCAGGTCCCTGAAGGCAGGGTGGAGCTCAGGCTGGCACTGTGGTGAAACTTACTGTACATGGACCTGCTTCCTTCCAGTCTAGCCGCAGGTGTGAGAAGAGCTGGGCTGTTTTTGTTCCCTTGACTCTTATTAGGATTATTACTTCCTATTGATGGAGGAAGTGACTTGAAAGTCGAGACTAGGAAAGTAGTACAGACTTAAAAAATATTAATTAAGTTTAGTTTGAGGCTTTAATCTATATATATTTGGCATGGGACACATAGGAGCTTGGGTGTGAATAGACCATCACATATGGGCTGAATCATCCCCTTATCTCCTGCAAGTGAAGCCCCAACTCCCAGGGCCTCATGCTGTCACTGTATTCAGAGATAGGACCAACAAACAGGGCATTAAGTTAAAATGAGGCTGCTGAGGTGGGCCTTAATCCAATCTGACTTGTGTCCTCATAAGCAGAGGAAACATGAGCACCCTGAGAGAAACCAGGGGCACACAGACACAGAAGCCAGATCATGGGAGACGAAGCAGCAAGAAGGTGACCATCCGCGAGCCAAGGAAAGAGGCCTCAGAAGAGACCAGCTCTTCTGGCAGCTCCTCCACTTTGGATTTTTAGCCTCCAGAATTGAGAAAATAAATTTCTATTGTTTAAGTCATGAGGTCTGTGGCATTTTGTCATGGTGGCTCTATCACACAGTTTAGGATTATCCACATTTTGGATCCACACTGAACTTTGTAGTATAATATAAAGCAAGATAAATATTTTTCATTCTGTAGTCTGAAAACTTTCTCAACTAAGTCTGTAACTTTAATTACAAAATGAATGTAACCTGTATCAAATAATGAATACGTTAACATACTGAATGTGGACAAGAAAAATAAGCACCAGATTTAAGCTACATAAGCACTTGAAGACAGAGTAAAAAAATCTGGTTTCCTTGACCACATTGTCATAATATGCATACATAACAGTTTATTGAATCCAGGCTGTGTAGACAACCAGAAGAACTCTGGCTCCATACTGTCACAATGCATGCCCACAACAAAGACACAGGGAGAACAGCCCCTTTCATTCGATCTCTCTGAGTATTACCAACATGAGAGCTGAAACCTTTACCTCTGTCTGAAGTATATCTATGTATCCATGCATAAGTTATTAACTGGCTCCCTGGGCTCTGCTGCTGAAAATATTAATATATTCAAATCTCATTCTAGCTACTGCAATAAACAATACATCACATAAATGCATTAATATCTTCTGTTAGACAAAAAGAATTTGGTATTATTTTTAAAAGTTTCTCTTTATTCTTGAACTCCCACCAAAACACAGGTAATCTATGGTCTAACAAGATAAAGTGGTCACCAGGTGCCAAAGTGCTGGGTTGATGATATTTATAAAACTCTGTTTATTGTACTTGAAATACAACACTCTTTCATGTGAATTATGTGCTGGGTACTGTTCACAGCATTTGATGGCAGAGATGTTTTATTTTTACTTTCTTAGGCATTTTAGCTTGTAGCACTGAGGTGGTTTTTATCCAGATGTCTAATTGACCTCTACCCTGTCAGTATCTTCACCTTTATGAGCTGCCTCTTCTGGCTATAAGAACAGCTTCTGTGGAGCAGGGAGGCAAATCTTTGCTAAGAACCCGAAAGCCAAGCTGGAGAAGTTAAGGCAAAGATGAGAGGGGGTAATCCCTTCTGACCTCTCCATTCTGTATTTTTGGATCCTAGGTTGGAATATATATAATGACCAGCTTCTACTTTATCCAGCTCAGCCCTTTTACTATTGGCTGTACTTAAGGCCTTATATCAATGACAGCAAAGTGGGTGGTCTTCAGCCTCTTTCTAGCTGTAGAAAAAAAAATAGTGACATAATTTTTCACAGCCTGAAATAATTGTAGAAGTACAGATACTGGTTAGGCTCACTATGAATTATTAGTGGAAAAGTGGGTCTCAGAAGTACGCTACATGTGAAATATTTTTCGTCACTTGAACATGTGCCGTCCAGAGCTGGCCCTGTTCTAGCCGTCACAGGGAACAAACATTTCACATTCACAGATGCTCCCAATTTGGTGCGGTTTGGAGTGTAATTTAGATCAAACGTCTCCATGTAAATGAGTCAGGGTTTCTTAATTAGGTGCCTCTAAAGCAAAACCTTGGCCCACATCAGTAGGTGTGGGTGTGGTACCACAATACTGGAATCTTTCCTGTAGACCAGGCTCTCAGTATCATTCAAACAGGGCTGCTTTTTTTTTTTTTTTTCCTTTTGGTTGTTTTTTTTCAAGCAGAGTAATAAATCTGCAGATGGCATAGACAGAAAGACGCTACTTCAGAAGAGCTGTCTAAAAACACTGCCTCTTTGGCAGACGCCTTAAAGTAGGTCATTCTGCTGTGATTTAGCTTTTTCTTTAGATTTGATTGCCAGCTTTTTGTTCCCATTACAAGTATGGTGCATTCCAGTCCACAGACTTGTTCTTAATTTTTCCAACTGGTATTTGTTTACTAGGATTTGCAGATCTTCCTATGAAAATGGCCAATATCCTGTCACAGTGCTAATCATACACTTGACCACAAAGCGAAATGGATCCCGGTGCTAATCTGGTGATGCTGAAATATTAAATGCCTTAAACATCCAGTCTTTCCACAGCAAAACTGTGTTGATTTATATGTGTAGGTCTTTTGAAATAATTGTCCCATCTTTTATACATGTGAAAAGAAGAGGTGACAGGGTGGAAATGGAAAACTTTTACAATCCATATAGCTGTTTGTGTAGATACTCAGGTTATCTGCTTTTCTACTTGTCATCATTTGTGTTTTTTATAGGGGGAGAAAAATCATTGGATCCCATTTCCCTATCGAGGCTCTGGGATTTACATGCAGAACCTCCCCCGGCATTAATGAGTTACCTGCATAAATTCCCGGGCAATCGATGGGCACATAGACCTTGTTTTTTTCTATTAATTATTTCTCACAGAACCTTGACACTGACGTTAAATGAGGCCTTAAAAAATCTTGATGAAGGTCTTAAGGTATCTTTTACTGTTCAAATATTAGCATTGCAAAAACTATGTCAAAGGCATTATTCATTTTGTGGTAAGACAGGAAAGTAAGGGGTTGAGATAAGGAGACAAGAGCACAGGGCACTGGGTCTGAACTTTCTGATTTTAACTCTTCACCACCTAAAGGACGGTATTCCTAGGAATAACCTGTCATCTTCAAATTGTGACATTGTTGAAAAAATGTTAAAATCATACTAAATTAAAAGAACTGAGTTGTTTTCTCCAGATAGGTGTTGAATATGGTGTCTTCTCCACAGGCCATATTTCATCTTGGCCAATTGTTGATGTTTGCAGGTGAATTCCAAAACGTCAGTTAAAAAGACACACAGTGGGCTTTGCGGAGGAGGTAGAGATTATTGGCTCGGTATGTTGCAAGATTGGCTTGTGATTATGTATTTAAGGAACAGAGTAGGGGAAAATGCTCTTGTATGCAATTTTTGCCACATTGCTAACAAAACTTCTTTGACTTAGACGGAGTATAGAAGGTTGTGATTAAGCAAATGTTCTGGTTAAAAACATTTATTATCATATATGGATTAGCAGTAATCAAACAACACAGTTAATATTAAAATTACAACTGACATCAAATTATCATCCTTTGATAATTCACAAGGAACTTTTGAATCTTGAAGCTCTCATTAGGAACCTGAGTTATCTCTGTGCTAGAGTGTGGTTATTAGATAAATGAATGGTTGTTAGACATTCCTGACTGGTAAAATGGCAGCTAATTGAAATTTGTTTGAACCCTTTTGGAGAGGAAGTTATCTTGAATAGTAATATTTGATGATACTCTTCAAGATTTTATAATATTGATGATGATTCTGATTTATCTGCTTACTTTCTAATTTTTTCTGCTTTGCTAATTAGTGACTCTTGCTGTGCTTGTCCTATTAAGTTGAGCTTAATCCCTAAAGGAATACCATCCTTTAGGTGATGAAGAGTTAAAATCAGAAAGTTCAGACCCAGTGCCCTGTGCTCTTGTCTCCTTATCTCAACTACCTTAGTGAATGTATCTGCATTTGTGGTTTGAGATATTTACTCTGAGAAGCTAATTCTCAAATCTATGTTTCCTCCTTTAATATCATCCTTTAACTTACCCACTTGTTAAAATGATACCTAAATACCTACTATTGCTTTCATTTCTGCTAGTTACACAGGTCATTATAGCATACAAAAGCAGTGATTTCTGTCTTCAAAGAATTAAAGTTAACCTACACATGGGGAACGATTATGA
This sequence comes from Hydrochoerus hydrochaeris, assembly GCA_004027455.1. Lineage (NCBI taxonomy): Eukaryota > Metazoa > Chordata > Mammalia > Rodentia > Hydrochaeridae > Hydrochoerus > Hydrochoerus hydrochaeris. Next base: position 394,091 of record PVLA01000230.1, read on the forward strand.
TTTTACAGCAGATAGAATAGAGCGTTCTGTGGTTGCAATAGAAGCTTGAGGGGAGGCACTAAAAAACCTAATTAAAGTGCAAAATGGGTATGTACTCACAGTTAATTGTGAATTTCATAGAAGCTTTTGTGAGTTATAGGCATTGCAATGTCCTTTCACATAAATAAGGAAAGCAAACCTTCAAGATGATGTGCTACCCGAGATGACATAGTCAGAGTCATAAACCAAGAATGCAAACTCCAGTGTTCTGGTTCTGTGTCCAGTACTCTTTCTACTTTGTGTCCTGAACTTAGTTGCAAGATCAAATGTTTGAGTTGGAATCTGCTGGAATTTTGAGTCACATTAAACTCCAACAACTGTATAAACATCCCTGAATAATCCTGGGGAATTGGTTCTAAGATGCTCTAGTTTCTTATATACAACAGCATAGTATTTGCAAGAATTTACCCAGATGTCTCTCTATACTTTAAATTATCAGAAATTGACTTGAAATATCTAATACAGTGCAAGTACTACTTAAGCAGTTATCAAATGTATAATGTAGTGAATAAGGGCAAGAAAAGTCTGTACATATTTAACATAGATGTAATTGTTTTTAATATTTGTATTACATCATTGCATGTGCAACTTATAGATAATGGATAGCTGACTATACATATTCTTGGCTTATGTTAGATTTCCCATACATACACACATGAGCACACATACGAATAAAGGTAAGTTAAGAATCCTGTGCTAAAGATGATAAAGAAATGGTTGAGTGATGAAATGACATGTCTAAAAGTGTGCTGGCAGCTTACGCACAGTCAAGTTCCTCCTGCAGCATGTCTTTTAGAATCTCTCCACCTGTCAGAGTCAAATGCATGAAGTACTTTGCACTTGCAAATAAGTTTTTCTAATTAGATTGATAACTGGATGACTTAAGTAGTTTTCAAACTGCTTTTCCTGTACCCGCCATTCCTGTCCCAGAATGAACTCTCAGCACAAGAATCTATGAAAAACTGAAGTCAGTTTATTATGTCATTCCTGTTTAAGATTTTGCAACTGGCTTCCTTTCTGCCTTTCTTTTCAACCTTGAGGGAAAGACTGAGTTCTCATGACAGTTACTGATGTCATATATAATCCAGTTTCATCAAGCTCTTTCTCTGGCTGCCCTTCCTTACCTCCTTGTCTTGCTGGATCGCCCACACCCAAGCCTCCGATATTGGCACTGCATTGGCTTCTGCTGTCCTGGTCAGCCATGCCCTGCCTTACCAAAAATCTTTAAGGTCTACTTCAGTGACCTTATTTTTCTTACAAAGCATTCTATAGTGGGATCACTCTTCTTTCTCTGCTGCAGTGAACCCTTTCCCTCTGCCCCACTTGGTTGGCTCCTTAGCAGCTGTCACTTTCTAGTATTCTGTAACATTCCTTTGTTAAGAATGTTGATTTGTTGTAGTTATTTGTTCACATTACATGGTTTGTGCTTCATTTAACCTGTATGAGGGCAAGGTGATTTTTGTTAAATTTAATGATCTATGATAAATTTCTAGAACAGATCTGGCACATAGTTGGCGCTCATTAAGAGCCCATAGGCAAGTATTACCCATAGCATGACCACTCTCTGCAGTCTCCAGTCTGGGTACCCTGGAACTGTTAGAAACTCTTTCTAAGCCCTCACACATCATGTAAAAAAACTGAGAAAATATCGCTGACATACCTACTCATCCCTGTAGGTATATCTCTCTTCCCAAGGACTCCACAGCCAGCACTGAAACCACCACTTTCTGGCTAGCCTAGGTGAAGGCTCCCCTTCCAGTTTTGTCCTGGCCTCTTCCTCTAAATGCTCCATCTCTAGGTCTGCTTTCCATATGAGCATTGCATTAATTGTTTGAGGCACTTAACAGAAACACAAAAGCAGAGCTTATATTGCTTAATGGTTCGATAACCTGCCTCAGTTCCCAAGGCCGACCATCATCACCCATATCCTGACTCTTCTCTGTATTGCGGTCTCTCCTTTTCTTTCACCTCCTGCCATAGCCCAAGGTGATCATGATCCTATCTTGGCTCATGTCATCTTTTCTCATGTCATCCCCTGGAACATCCCTCTATTTCCCAAATCTTACCCATGCTTCAGAGCCAAACCTCATCTCTACCTTTTACTGGAGTCTCCTCAAGTATTTGAATCCCTTTTCCTCCAGTGGGTTCATAATCTACCTGTACTGTTCAACAGTCAATTATCTTTTACTCTTTTTTAAAAGTTACTTATTCCAAATTGGATTGATAGTTTGTAAAGGCAGATCCTTAGACTTCTTATTTTATACTTTTTTGTCTTCTCCACTTTTTGTAGTAGGGTATGGAACACAAAACAGGGAACCCAAAGACCCTGCTGAGTTTTTCTTGCATAGGTACTTGACTGTGCCATACCAGTTTTAGTTAACTGAACATTTCAAGTGATATGTTTTTAAAGATATCCTAAATTTATGTATCACTGACAAATAATAGTGTTTTTGCAGCTAAACTGATAAGGTCCGTATAAGGATAAGTGTACATTGAAACTTCAGCCATTTCTAGCTTATAAGTATGCTCACAGTCTGTATAAATGGAGGAAACCATACCATTTCTATTAGGGGTTAACTAGGTCTTGCTCTTTAATTATATGTATATATGTGTGCATGTTTTATCTCAAACAACTAAGATGGGTTCTATCATTAAGAAGTCACAAAATATGTAGGTATTAGTGTAAAAAGCACTAAAGAATATGAACTAAATAACTAAAGAATATAAACATTAATCCAGTCAACAATTAGGAGTCTTTAATGGTATTCAGGCTTTATCACTAAAGTCTCAGTAGCACACAGCAATAACCATGCTTGCATAATATAAGCTTAAACATGGACCATTCCCTGATGTTTTTGCAACTCTGGTTTCATTTTACGAAGCTTATAAGGAAAATTATCACTCCTGTTACTGTCCTTGGGTTAAGCTTTGAAGATGTGCATTTTGCGTTCTTCTATTGATTTGTCCTAAAAACCAGACAATTTTTGGTTCAAGGGGTTCATAAGAGATCACTGTGGGCATCCCTCTACTGCATCGCTAACCAATGAATAGAAAATGTATCGTTTAGAGTAGGTCTCTCATTCACAAAACAGATTCAGACTGAATGAATTATGCCTCTTCCCCCTCTTTCTTAGTGAAACCCATTCTAGGAGTGGGTTGTAGATTGGAGTTTTATTCTGGGTTCTCCATGTTTCTGACTCATTTAGTCTCCAGAACAAATGAAATCAGTGTGATAATTCTGGATGCCAAATCTCATTTTAAAGTCATCTTTCTTTCTGCCTGGTCTCTTCTTTCAGTGATCATATGGAATTCTTTTCCTGCAGGGGCTGGTTTGTGAAAGTTTGGTTCCCCAGACCAGTAACAGTAACCTCTGGGAACTTGCTCTTTATGAAGAATCTCAGGTCTAAATCAGTCTGAGTTTTTGAACCAGATCCTCAGGTGATTTAAAATATGAGCCAGATAATTTTAAGAAGCCTGAGCTTCTTTCAGGGATGCTCACAGGGCAGAAGTGGTGGCCAGAGGTCCAACAGCAAAGGTGAGCCTCCCAGTTTCCATTGACTGGTTTTCAACTCCCTTAGTGTCCTTGATCATTGGAGGCTTTTGCACTTTAGTTTTCACGATATGCTTCCTGAGAAATAGAGCTTTTACAAGTGGAAAAAAGACTAAGAGATGGAAGGAGCAGGAAGAAATGGGAGGGGTAGCAGTAGGGGACAAAAAAAGAATTAAGATGTGTTGTTTCCTCCTCTAGATATTCCATCTATGATAAATGTCATCTTATGTACTGCAAATGTGTACTAATATAAAAAAGAAAAAAGAAAACAACAGAAAACGAAGTTTGCTTCCTTAGTATAATGAATTAGTCACATGGTACAGCTACATCTGTGTCGATAGAGGGCACTCTTTTTTGCTTGCCAATTAGTCGACACCATTAAGCCCTTCTGAGGGAGCCGGGGCTGTGATAGGTGAGTTTCTTGATCTGATGCGGCATGGCAGCCCTCACCACTTGTGGTCATTAAAGTTCCCGCGGTGATTTTTGTGAGAAGGGATTGTTAACCTCGGTGTCCTGGCTGACTTCCAATCTGTGTAATTGCATTCAGCCTACCTAAGTCTACTCTGTAGTTTCAATTAGGTAAAATATTGTTCACTTCTTGTACTAAACTGCTATGTTGTGTGGCTATAGACAGCTAATTAGCCGCTGTTTTTCAGGTGGCAGTGTTCAGGATGAGCAAAACTCCTCCCTCCGGCCATCTCCTTCTCCACTCCCTCTCCTTCCCCCTGCAGCCACCTGCTTCTAGACCTACCTAGCTTGTTATAGGTGTACGTGTCGGGGAGGCATGGGGAGAATAAAAAGAACGTAATGAGGTACACAAAATAGGCCTTGCTATTGACTAGAAGAGTAAATTCCCTTCAAGATGAAGAGTAAATCCCAGTGATTGTTAGGGAAGTAAGAATTGCTTTAAGAACTCGGCACGCCAGGAATTGGTTATCTTCAATATGATGTGAAATGAGGGTGAGGTCAGAGAGAACCGGATATGCATTTTATTTTTCTTTCCTCACCAGTTAGAAAAGTATAGTGTAGTAGGTAAACTACCAGTAAAATGCCTCACTATCTCTGCGGGGGATGTCTGACCCTAAGCAGGAAATAAGGCATCAGGAGAGAGAGAGAATGGAATCCCTTTTGATGACTCAAGGTCAGTACCAGAGAAATGCTTACAGGATTGGAAGGGCAGCTGGACATTAAAAAGAAGGGAGGAGAGGATGATTGAGCAAGACAGAATTGTTTTCTCACCAGAAAAGAGATGTGCTCAGGAGGTGAATTTTTTAAATGCAAAATGATTGTTAAAAGAAGTTCAAAGAGAAAAAAGTTCAGATTTAGGTAAGGTGTCACTTTGCATGGCTTTTTACTATGTGAGCAAATTTGTTCTGCTTTGATATTCAAGAACAGAGAGACATGAATTCATTGGGAAAAATTCCTTTAGGGTAATCCCTTTTTTTTTTTCTTATTCTAAACACAATAAGAAACAATTGAAAGCCAGTGAATGAAATAAACAAGTGAATGAATAAAATTGACAGAGAGAAAATATTAAGAGGTGTGTGTTCCAATTCATAGGAAGCAGCAAATGCAAATGTTTTTAGTGCCAGAATATCAGCACCTTTGTTTTACTTATTCTCGCAATGGTTTCATTTCGAAATGTTTCGCTTGTCCCACTGACAGGGAAGATGAGCAGAGTTTACTCAGTCTAATGGGTGGTCTGTAAAAGATAGGCTGGTTTCTATAACCCTGATTAGAAGAAAGGAATATTAGAACCACAAAGTTGGGACTGAGAATGGAATGGTGTGATGAACTATTCCCAGATTTAGGCAGGGAGGTCAGTGTCATAGTTGAGCAAGGTCTCCAAACTCAAGAGGTTTATTACTTTCCTGGTAAACTTGTCTTCAGGTCCAGCTCAGCATCTATCACATAATAAATACTTGATAGTTTAGGCATTTGTTTCATGATAAATGGATGGATATATAGTTAGGGCATCAGTGCTCTGAACGTGAGAAAAGTTTTCAGAGTGCAGTACAAGAGAAAGAATTTGAGGATGATAATGACAGTGGAAAGAAAGGCAGAGACAGACAGGGCAAAAGATCAGGAAAATAGCTTAGTTATGAAGAATGTGGGTAGGTTCCAGAAGAGATGAGATTACTAGAAATGATAGGCAGGAGTTTCTATATAAAGGCCAGTATTTAGTATAAAGCTTATGAATGCTGCATATATTTTTAAATTCCTTGTTTCATATTAAAAAAATGATCCTGGGCAGAAATTACAGATAAAAAATGTTGTTGACTCAAATTCTTGTCTTTAATTGGAACCCATGGTTATATAGATGGAGATTTTTGCCAATGACCTGATCCAAACAGCCCTTGAATGCCTTTTTATGTCCCTAGAGACTTCAATTCAAGTTCAGCTCATGATTTAGTTATAAAATATTCCAATGTCAAATGTGAGGAGAGCCTGCTCCTGACCGCAAATTGTTATTTATTGCTGATATTCTCTCTTGTCCACTGCTAAAGTCCAGTCTTTTCTCAGCTTATGCATCACAGTCTTGAGATCTGAAATATCATATATAATCTACACTTTTTCTTGCATATGAAAAAAAAATCAGCGACATGAAATTTGCAGCTACCCCCTGTTAACTATTCCTGGATGTCACCCTGCAGCTCTAATTTCTGCTTTCTCCTCTGCATTCTGGGTACTGCTGCTGGACTTGTCAGCACCTTGTCATTGCTTCCTGTTGCGTGGGCTACCATTGGACTCTGTGTTCTTAACAATTATCCATAAAAAAACCCCACAAAATCCTTCACAATTAGAAGAACATATTAACAGGTAAAAAAAAAAAAGGAGGCTACTTTAAAAAATTTAGTTTGCTAAAGTGAATGCTATTTGTAAATGCCTCACTGCTTCAACAAAATGCAGTGTCGCCTTGTCTTTTCTAGTCCTAGGATGTTCTTTTGTTCCTGGTGTGACAAGGATGTGGGGAGCCAATACGACTTAACTAAATAATATACAAATGTCAAGAATACTTTCATGTCTTATATACAAACCAGAATAAATTACTCAGATGGAATGTTGTGTTTTTCTTTTCAGGGAACAAGCCCACAGTTTACAAGGAGCTTCGCTGATAAAAAGTGACAAAGGAATATTAATAAAAGTAACCTATTTTAATGTAGGATTAAATGGCTAAGGAGCTCACTTATACTCAAAAGACAGGGACCTGGAGATGAAGTTAATAGGCAGAAAGCTATGAGGAATTAGGTTTGTCCTGGAATTTGAATGGACAGTAGGGAGAAAAACAAGTCCAGTAAGACATGAAAATGAGGGCACCAGTTTCTCAGAATGAAAGGTGAAGCAGAAGGAATTGGCAACTGCCTGGACATGCCAGCCAGAGAGGCCATGGTATCTGATACACGTGACAGATCCAGAGACAACAGCACACTCCCCAAGCAACTTGCAGGAAGGGCTTGCCAGGAAGCCAGATGCTACTTCTGGAAGAATGTCTTTCGTGGCTGGGCATCTGGGTTCAGCGCTTTCCATTTAAAGAAAAAAGGTGGCAAAAGGCAGAGCCTTCCCTACTTAAAAAACATGCTTTTTCTAAGTGTGCAAATATGTGTACGCATGCACACACAAGCTGACTGGGAGTTTGTTTTTAGAAAGAACCTTTAAAGATGAAACTTTCCCCAGTGCTTTTAAAATGAAAAGCAATATAATAAAGAAATGGGTGGAGGCAGATACTCTTATAGAAAACCTTTAACATGAATATAAGTATTTGCTGATTGGTTAGGGTAATTAGGTAACTTGATTTTACATGTTGGGATAATACCTGGTGTTCAATAAAAACGGGAATTTGAGAGATGGGCCTGTTCCTCTATCACAGTTGACTTATCCTTCTCACTTTTTGTGTTACTATTCCTTCTTCCCAGAAAATACAACTGGGTATTGGTATTGGCAAGAAAGCTAAGTGTGGTTGAGAGGACTGGAAATCAGGTGACTTGAGGTCTGGTTGATTTTTTTCCCCCTTCCACTTTGAAGTCTGCTGTGTCTCTGCTCTCTAAGCAGGGGAAACACATTTCTTTGCACATTTGAAAGGAGAGGGCAAGCTTTTGTAATCGAAGTGCTTTTCTTTTCTTAATCTATTTAATTTAATGTATTTTTATTTTTTGCTCCAATTGATACTAAGTAATTAGGAGAATGTGAAATTTTACTAGATCTGGAACAAATGATGAATGAAGAGATTGATCTAGTACTAGAAGCTTTTTTGTTTAGTAATGAAATGATGACAAAGGATGTAAAAATAAGTTTTGTATTACGAGACCCATTACTGAATCTAAATAATCAAGAAAACATAAGTACTGGCAATCTTACCATGCAGAGGTAACCGCTTTAACAGATTCCAAGTTACTGATGGATACTCACAGGTATCCTGACTAACGCTTCCTCAGCCTGCTTAGTACTAGCTTATTGTGCTTGTGTGCCATTAACCTGGAGCCTTACTGTTAATACTGAGCTCTAACGATTTTATAAGAGAACTGCTCTTCTTTTCCTCATAATGAAGAAGAAAGATCAGATGAATACAGGCATAAATGAGAACAATTTATTAGCAGTATCCTTAAAATGAAATATTCCCATAGTCACAAACACATTGTCTAATATTCCAAGCTTAAGTTGATTTTACCTGGAACCCATTTATTCACTGTTATATTTCATTATATTATTTAATGAAGTCTTGTCATTTGGTTTATTCTACAAAATATGTTGAATGGCTAAAAACAGAAGGATTCATATAGGAATAACAACTGGTCATAGCTATAAATCTCCCAGTGTCCCATTATAATGAGAATTTTTTAGACCTCCTTGGAATTGTTTCAACCACAAAACACAATATTTGTGTACTTGCTACATATTTCTCTAACAGTATTTCTGCCATTTCAGAATGCTTTGTGGTATCTCTTTCTCTGACCACCTCTTCAACAATAGAAGTGGTTAGGGTTTTGTTCTCAACTCTCCTCATATTATCCCTTGTTGTTACTCATGACTGTGACTTTTAACCCTGATATGTCAACTATATTGGATTAAAAAAGGCCTAGCAGATTAGTAGAACACGCCACCAGGTAGATCACAGAAGCATGGCATTAGGTATTATATATGGTTGGTCCCTCATCAATCCTCTGGCCCTTTAAATTTCTCTTCCTTTAAATTGTTGGTGGTTGGTATTGTGCCTTACTGATGACAAAGTCGACTTACATGATGACCTTATCCCATCTTTAAACTAGAAGATCTCAAATTTTTATTTATTCTTTTGATTCTGGGAGTCAAACTCGGGACTCACACTTGCCAGGTAGGTGCTGTGCCACTGAGCTATATCCCTGGAAGCTCTCAAATTTATAGTTAGATCTCAGCTTTCTTGTACTTCCAATACATGTTTCTTACCCCTTGTCAGACTTCATTAATAAAATATAAACAATGAACAAATTACATTTTGTTCTAAGAGTTTTAGCATGTGTCAGGCCTGCAAATTTGGTCCTTTCCTGTGCATGAGTTATAGGTATCACTCTTTGAGCTAATTCAAAACCCATAAGACATTAAAAGCTCCTTCCTTGTGCACACTGTTTGCCCTGTAGACTCTACCCCCACAGTACGTCCTGAGTTTATCCATTTTCCTGATTCCCACCACTCGTTTAGCTTGGGATATCTAGTTTGGACTGTTATATAGGCCCCTTGGAAGCTCTCCTGTTTACTTGCTCTAGTGGATTGGTAACTGGTGGTCAATCTAAACACCAGCTGAACTGACTCAGCATGGTGCTGGGCATGGATAGTCCACCTGAGGAATGCTGCCAGCATAATAAAAGGAAATGTGGAGAGAAAGAGAGAAACACTGGGTTTTCCTAATGTTGTTATTTTGGAGTTGTTGGTTCTCCTGGAGGAGGTGGTCATGCTGGCCTCCTTGATAAGAACTTGGCTGTTAGTATCAGAGGAGCTCGGGACCTTGTTGCTGAGAATGGCTCTGGTTCACTTTGGGGGAGCTGTGGTCCTTACTTTGAGCATTACCTCCTGGCTCTGGAGGGGAAGATGTGTGCTGTTCAATCTCCTGGAGAAATTTGTCACACTGGTTTACTGATATAAACTCGGCTGTTCTCATTGATGGAGGATCTAGGGACCTCATTGTCACTGAGGATGCCTGTGGTACTTTGGGGGAGAGCCCTAGTCTTTATTTTGAGCATCGTTTCTTGGCTATACTGCAGAATCCTCAGTCTACTGGCACAGACTTTCTAGCTTCTGCTGCTGACCTTTGGGCCTTCCCAGCACAATTTCATGAGATAGACTCACATGAGTCATTGTCATGAGCCTAGTTTGTCAGCTGAACTCATGCAGGTTATTGCCATAGTATCCAGGCCCTTGACTGGATTTTCCAGGTCTTTAGTGTTGTGCACAGATTTCCTGCACTTCCTTTGTATTTGACTCCTTGGGTGATCATTATAAATAATACTATAAATTATGTGTCCTGTATGTAATTATTCTCCTTGCACCCCCTGAATACAACACTCACAGATCTTCATAAATACAAATTTATCACTTTTGCTTTCCATGTCAGAGCCTTTAGTGATTTTCCTGATATCTACAGGAAAAAATTCAAGTCCTTTGCAAGGTACAAGCTTGTTCCCGACAACTTAACTTGTCTATAACACTGCAGACACATATTCTGCCCTGGCTCTTTATACTTCCTTATTTGTTGATCATTTCAGAAGACCTACCATTTCTTTATCACATAATAGTTTTCCTGACACATGAGTACACAATATAGTCAGCCTCTGTATGGGTGGTTCCATATTGGAAGTTTGAACCAAATGCTGATCAGTAGTATTAAAGTTTTTGATCTGTGCTAAGTACATACAGTTTTTCTTGCCATATTTCCTAAATATTACAGTATGATCACTATTTCCATGTCACATTGCATTAGGATGACCACTATTTCCATATCACAGTATAACCACTATTTCCATATCATATTACCAGTAATCTAGAGATGATTTAAAATATACGAAAGGGTGTTCTAGGTTATATACAAGATTATATCATTATATGTAGGACCTTTGGGCATCTTGATAACCATGGGATTGTGTGTGTGTAGGGAAGATCCTAGAACCAGTTCCCTTCAGATACCATGTGATGACTGTATTCTTTTCTTATAGGAGGAACACCATCTACCAAACTGACATCTTTAAAGGTAAGCTGTGTATTTTTTTTTGTCTTCTCTAAGCTAAATTTTAGCTTTTCCATGGTGTTTCATGCCTCTAGCACTGAGTTGAGGGGTCAGAAAATTTTTATTATAAGCTTCAGGTAATGTAAATTCTTGTTCAGTTTGCTGTGTCTTGCACTTGTCATTGTAGTATGCAAGCATTCACAAGGAATACATAAAAAAGGGTGTGTGTGTGCCAACAAAACTTTATTGACAAAAAAGGGCGGTCTGGATGTAGTACAAGAGCCATAGTCGGCTAAGCCCTGATCTTGTCTAAGCCTGGAATACAGCTGACATAAAACTTTCCTAAGAAATTATTACATAGCACTTTACAGTTAACACATATTTTCACAAATGTGAATTTATTTGACTTATTTTATACATGATCAGAAGGAATGGTTGGAGAGTTTAAAAGATTTTCTCAATATTGTCTACTTTCTAAGGGCTGAGGTTGGGACTTGAGCTTATGTCTTCCAATTCCAAATCCCCAATTCTTTCCATTAGGTAAAAGGCCAAGATTCACAGTGCAGAAGGGTAAGGCAACCTGAAAAATTTACCTCTTATGAAAGAAATATCCCAAGGAAGTGGAATTTCACCAAAGAAGATAATAATAGATGGGACAGTAGTTATTTAAGTTTTGTTTTGTTTCATTTTCTGTGATTCAGTGGTAAATGTTACCATTCAAATGTGAAATCTAAAGATCTAAAGTAATAGTTTCACTCCAGTCTTAAATGCTTATCTCCCAAAGCCTTCTCCTGAAACAAGGATTCACCATGGGAAGGATCATTGAACTTTAGTCCCCAGCTCACAGACCTTATAAATCCTGTGCCAAGATGTCTTCTTAGTAGATGACATTTTAATGATTACTATGGGGAGTTGGGAACTATTGCTTCACCCTTGTGATCAGAGTAATTAATTTCCTTAACTACCAGGCCAAATTCTGCCACAGGAGTCCAGTTGAGGAATTTCAGGCCCATAGGAAGTACATTAGCTCTTCAAAGTGATGTGGGTGTCATTTCAAACACACAAGCAAAGGAGCTATTAAGCTTCTGGCTTGTTTCAAACAACTTGCAACTCTTATCCCTTAGAGGGAAAAGGAAGGAAGAGGGAGAAAGAGAGAGAGACAGCAAAAATGAGAATGAATAACAATTTGCACACACCTCTCAATTTCCAGTAAAAATACCCATGGTTTTCAAGTCTTTGGATATCAGGTATTGTGGTTGGGTGTAAGACCAAAGTGTACAGAAAAAGAGTACAGTGCCAGAAGACAGAGCAGAAAAACACACCCTGCTCCAAAGCACACCAGACCTGAGCATTCAGAGGCTTGGATGGGCAGCAGAGAGCCTCACCCACCACTGCTCTTGCTGACCGAGAGAAGGGCTTTGAAGTTCATACTTTAACCATTGGGCTTTGAAGTTCGTACTTTAACCATGCCTCATTGCATCCCTCCAGTCAAGATGCCCACAGTGCCATTTTAAAGACAGGGTGGATGAATTATTTGATTGCGATCAGTTCCTCATACAACTCTTATATTTCTAGATCATCACCATTTAAGCTGCCTCTGACATGCTTTTGTAGAACATTTTACTTAATATCCATGAAGACCACAGAGAAGCTTTAAATATCGGTTTACTCTCACAAAATAGCCACAACTCAACTGTTTCTTCTTTCAACGAGGCATTCGACTGGCATGCTTCCATGAGATTTTTCTACTCAGCCATATCATTTTTTCACCTTGGAATTCTATGAACAGCTGGCTGATTTTCTTAGTCAATAAAAAAAAGGAATTTTTAACTCTCATTTAAACTTATTTTACAACATTTAAGTCTCCTACAAGAACCTAAGATATAGCAAATATATTTTTCTAAGCCTATTTTTTAAAAATCCATGAATGCTATTATTTCATAAGTCCTATCTATCTATCTATCTATCTATCTATCTATCTATCTATCTATCAGATCAAACCCTGGGAATCATGTATAAACTGTGCTTTACCATGAGCTACATTCTTAGCACTGTAAGTCATCTTTAAAGGCCACGCATTTGCAAATCATTTTACTCTCACTAAATAATGTATACATTCATGGAAATTGAGTATTCTTTTGTGTTCTCCTCCTCTAAAATCTTGAGATTGTTTTGGCTTCCCAAATGCACACCACAAAGTAAATCTGGCTGAGTAGTTCAATTTTACTCTGTGGAAAAAGTTTAGTATTTATTTTCTAAATTTTCTGTAATTATTATGTGTTATTTTTATCTTGGAAAGTAAAAATGTGGGAAAAGACTTCAATAGTTCAAATACTTTACTAATAGTAATGGCAATAGGGATTCCAGTTTTGTACTTCAAAAGGACTATGCCAGACCTGAGTGGGTATATAGTTGGTCGAGTTGTTTACACTAGTGAATGAGGCACAATGTAGAGCCCTACCATCTGCAAAATATCTCATGGTCCTTTGATATATAAGCACGATGTTCATGCCATTGTGGGAGATATACTTGCTTTTAAACTTGTTAAGATGTTGGCGTATATCCTTGTTTGATGTAAAAAATAATTCACTTCTGAAACATCTACAGTCAATGCTTTTTTTTTCCTGCATGGCAGGATAGTCTTATCGTGAAACTTATGCTGATATGTTAGATAGCAAAGCAAGAGAACTGTCCCTATGAAACGTCTATAACAGGGTTGGTTTTTGATAAGAGGCAAAGGAAGACTTGTATCAGCTACAGTATCCTCACGTCTGCTTCAGGATATTGTAGCCATAATGCCAGCAAGCCAGCATCTGGAATGTGAAAAGAACTGGACTCAAGGACATGGAATAGTGTGCTAGCTGGATTGGTAGGGAGTTGTGATGGAACAGAGTTGGAGTCAGGGACAAGGTTTGGGTGTCGTGAAGCTTGTCAAAGATGGAAATGGCTTTCCTGGGACTCTGAGATAGGCTGAGACAGTGCAGTAAGGAAAAGTCAAGTTTGGGAAAAAGATTTAGAGGTAGGGTAAAGACTTTGCTAGAAGCCAGGAAATTTGACAGTAATTTCACTCTGTGTCATGTCACCAATTCTTCCTACATTTATTTCACTAAAGTATTTTATATTTACATTACTACAAAACATACCTATAGTTGAATAAAGTTTACTTAGTACCTAAATGCATTAGCTACTATAGATGTCTTTTTGAAAGCATTATGCATCTATTCCTTACTAAAGGAATACATAGGTTCCATTATGATCTCCATTTTACAGATGAGAAAATGGAAGATTAGCCAAGATTTCCATGAAGTGGAAGAGCCAAGATTCACATTCAGGTCTGCCTAACTTCGAAGCCTATTCTTTTTGTTCTGTTAACCTCACTGTCTCCTGTAGTTGGGGGTGGAAAGGAAGCACATGAGAAACCTCTTGTAATTCGAAAACTCAATGAGAGAAATGTTAGCTTTTGAGCAAATATTTTTACAACCTTTCCATATGCACAACTTTTTCCACATATTTAGAATTATATTCTGAGAAGGTAAAATATTATATTCTTGATTTTATTCACATTAACATACATTTGCCCTGAACCTATGAGTGAGCTATATGTCACTAAGTCAGTGTAACCTATGATGTTGCACCTAATTCTTCTCCTATACCTGGGTACTCGTATCATCCAAGTTTCCACTAGGGCAATAGTCTTACCATAAACAATATGATCTGAAGAGAGAGACTTTTCCTTTCTGTTACTTAGTATAGATTAGAAAGACTGAGATAACTCATTCAAAACGTAAGATGTCTTTATTTTTGAGATACATTGCCTATAATGGCTCTCCTAAATATGCTTACTAATGTACTTCAACAGCAGCACATAGAAGGCATTTTTAAATATATATATGCCAAAATAGCACTAGCCTATTTCATTAATTTTCTATAATCTCATCTTCCTGTCTCTCTACTCACACTTAGTAAAAAGAGAAAAGACACTCCTAAACAATATCATCTTTCTTTTTTTTATTGCTCAGAAAATTTTCACAGTTAGCTACTACTGAAATTTCAGACATCTCTCTGGCTCGCTGAGTATGGGGAATACAGAAATTAAAGAAATAAAAACTTATTAGATCACTGTCTTAGAGAAATCTCAAAATGTAAGGAATTTCTTTGTGTTCATTTTCCATCGGCCCAATCCAACTACAACTTCTATGAGGTCTCCTGGATTTCTTTCCTTCTTTCTCTTTCACTCTTCCTGCTGTTGATAGATACTGCTTTATAAACAATAAGTGCATCACATAACTGTTGCTTAAAGTTTTAGTGTTTCCTTCTTTGTTATTCAACTTCTTTAGCTGCCTTTCAGTCTTTAGCTATTATCCAGCAGCATATTACATTATTTTCTACAAACTCTTCTCTCTGCCTTCTTGCCTTTCCAAAGTAGGCTGTAAGAAAATACAGTAGACTCATATTTTATGTAGGTAGAACTTCCCATCTATTTGATGATTTAGAAGGTACTACTGACCTTCCAAGGCCTAGCAGTATAATTTCAATTTTTAAAAGTAGACATAAATATAGATTTCAATTACTAGCATTTTGAGATGAGAACTTATTTGGAATTACTGGTCTCAAGTAGGATAGTGGAAGCATAGAACTTGACCTTGAGACTGATTAAGAATTAGGAGTCTGAGCATTTATACTACTTAGCCTGTTCAACTATTGTACAATCTTGTCCTTAAAAGTTCTGGCTTTTGTGTCCAGGACTTACACCCATCCTTTAGTCCAACTGTGTTGTATGAAGTTGTCCTTGTTGATAATTGTTCTATTCTGAGAGGAATGTTTAACTCAGAGCTTGGCAAAAATGGAGTTTTATTCTGTTGACTGTAGAGTACACAGGTCAAGTGGAATTTTTGGCACTTCATTGCATTTCCTGACCCTCACTAAACAAACTTCAAAATATATATATTTGAAACAATTTGGAATAAACACTGCACAAAAGTGTTGATGGTAGATTTTCTGAAGAACTACCAAATGCATCAAGACTAAGCAAAACATTCTAATGATTCTTTCAAACATGAATATATTTAAATTCTAGTTAAACAATCTTCTTATTTAGTCTTCTCAAGCTTTGATGACATGCCATGGCTGACTGTTTATCAAAAACTTAGCAGAAATTGCTTAACAAGCTGTAATCATATGCATATTCTGTTCATAATTAAATTCAGTTTATAAATTGGTACAAGGTGAAATATGGTGACACCACCCAAGAAAGGTCGGTAGCTGGTAAGTAACACTTTTTTCCTCATCTATAATGATAAATCTTAAAATAAGAATATTATGAGGTGATATAGAATAATGCTGTGATCTTAAATCTTAGTTTTCAAAATCTATTCTCATCTCTATCATGTTAAATGAAAATGCTCTCAAAGTTAGGAAATTCATTTAGGTATAAGAAACATGAGCTAGAATTAATTAACATCAGGGACTGTGGTATGGACATGAAAAATTCATTTTTTAATTAATTGTTTATTGGTACCTTTTAGACATGCACAATGATCACATTCATCATTGGGAATTTGTACCTGTGCATGATATATCTTAATTCTTCTTTTTTCCTCCGTTCCCCTGCCCTCTCTTGAACCGTCTTCCCCTCCTTAGTCACAAAAGCTTTGTTTCTATTTTTTCCTTCTTTTCTCATTCTTTTTTCCCTTCCTCCCTTTCCCCTCTCCCCACCCTACTTCTTACTCTCATTTTAAGTAAGGACCAAAATGTATAATAGACATTGTGAAAAAGAAAAAGCTCAAACTCAAGTTCATCTTTTGAAGGTTTGTACCTGATATGTTCTCACCTGTATAGCTCTGTGTGTGTATATGTTTTGGAAGGTTATTTGGCTCTCAGTTTTTTCATTTTATAGCTATTCTTTCACTTGAAAAAACAAGGAACAAGTGAGGCAGAGTAATGAATATTTCTTGAGGGTGCTAAGACAAGGTATTACATAGCTTTAAAGGCTATACTGTTCCACTTGTTTTATGGCTTTGTCCAGTTAAAGTTACTGAGATAACTTCAGCATTTACTTGTAATTTGAAACCTCTTTCACGGTGTGTAGGAATCTAGGGGGAGATGCATTAGCATTGAAGGAATGCTTATCTCATGCCAGAGATTTTACATGCATTATCTCATTTAATGTTCATAACCGCAAGACATGGATGATAATGTTTAATCCAATCTTGCTTGCCTGAGATCATAGTAGGGGTAAGTAGAGAACAAGGTTGTACTCTATATCTCTTGCCATTTGTCTAAAACTGAAAATCTTTTCACTGAAACCTGGCGTTGCTTGCTGTGTTAGTGTGGACACAGCATAGAGGGATAATCCACCAGTAAGAGATGTTCTAAGTTTTGAGACAATGCTTTTTTGTAAAGGTAAAGTAAGAGGAAAACTAAAACGATGCATTAGATTAAAACAAATTCTCAATTGCAATGACTAGTTTAGAAGGTTATAGAGTATCTATACCATGAAATATTATGATCATTAAAGTGAGCAAGGCAAGCCTATTGAATAAAATGGAAGGTAAAGTAGTTAAAGAATAATAGTTTAGTAGGAGTGTTTAAGCATTGGAAATGACCATGCACATGTATATTTACATGTATTTAGGACCAGGTCTGGAAGGAGACATTGAAACAAGTTAGTTCTTTTGACTCAACAAACTAAGAATGACCAGAAGATAAATTTCACTTTTAATGTATATGCATCGCTTTTGCTTATTTTTTATGTAATTGCAGGTATTACATTCACCATTAAAAATCATGTAGTGGATTTGTTGAATAATGTGGAGAAATGGCTCATCCTGAGGAAGAGGTGGCTAAGGTGATTAAAAGCTACCTCAAAACACAAAACTGCTATTTCAGCTCACTATCCTGTGAATAGTGCCTCACCATTATTATGCATATATGATGAAAGCTGAAATCTCATTACTTGTATTGCATTGTGCCTTATTTGAAGAAGCTGCCAGCAGAAGGCAAGTGAGTAACAGGCTTTGCAGGTTTAACATGTCCAAAATAGAGATCTCAAACCTCCTCTTCCTGTTCTTTCCATTTTACCTGTCTCTGTGTGCGTTATTATTATTTCTTCACTTGCTCAAGCAGAAACTTGGGTTGCACAGTTTTTTCTCCTTTCCTTTCCCCACCGTATCCTAAACAGCAGCAAACCTAATACAATCTGCCTCCATGAAATCTTCCCTCCCTTCTGAGGGCTGAACACGAGCCATTACTATCTGCTACCTGGACTAGTACAATTTCCTGTGAATAGATCACTTCACTATCACATTTTCAATATGGTTTCTACTCAGCAGTCAGAGTAATCTTTTCCAGTCCCTCGTTTTAGTACTTGTCAATAGTTCCTCCTTTGTACTTAGAGAATAGAGAAAGTAATACAACAAAATAAAGGTCATGTGACATGTGAATCTAGATTTATCACTGGCCAGTGGCAGCCCTATGGAATCTGACATTGGCTTTATGTCTAGAACCTCAGGTGCTGTCTCCCCTCCCTGCTCATTAGTTAAGAGCTTCCCTGGCCAAACATGTACTCTTCGAGTCTTTGGATTTTTATATTTGCCCCTCTCTACTTGGAATACTACCTTCCTAGTTATTTACCTGACTAGCACTTTGTCAACCTGAAACAACATTGTACAGATAAGAAAACTGTATTACAGAAAGTTTAGGAAACTTTGGTACACAGTGAAGCTGGACTCTGAACTCACATCTGAATCATTTTACACTCTTTCCATGGTATTAGATAACAAATTCAAGATGAACCATCTTAGGTGATGGTTTTGACAGTCAACAAAAATCTTCTCATTAAAACACAACCTGTTTCTTGAAAAGACCAGGAAAGACGGTCTTCCAGAAGCTCCTATTATAGGGTCTCACATTGTAGACTTCTACATTTTCTTTCTTTTTTTTTTTTTTTTTGGTACCGGGGATGGAAATCATGACCTCGTGCTTGTCAGGCAGGCGCTTATACTGCTGAGCTAAACCCCCAGCCTGACTTCTACATTTTCTAGCTTCTGGTGGGAGAAACCTTACTAGAGGGAAAATTATGAGATGGCTCTATTTGGAAACTCTTGTCTTAGAAATTTAAAGTGAAAGGTTGCTCATTTGGAAAAGACTGTAATTTGACAGACCCAGGAGCCCTCATGACTTACTTAGTAAGATGTCCAAAGAGAACTTTCATGGTGTCACGATTTGGTGGAGGGAGTTTTTGTACAAGACACTTTATAGTTTCAATCCTTGCATTGTTGTCTTGTTTTTCTGTAAATAAATGAAAAAAAAAAGGTTATAAAAGAATAAGATTTCACAGGCATATGGGAGACTATTCTTAGGAAAATTTTAGACTAAGGCTTAGCAATTAAAACTACTAATAAACAGTAAAAGAGAAAATATGTTCTCCACCTAGTTAGTATCAACTTTCCTTATTTTGACTCTAAATTAGATCAAGGTGGCATGAAAGCAGCAGTAATTAACTCTGACATCATTCTGTTAAGATCAGACATTTACGTGCTTTTTAAAATACTCTCTATTTTACCAGGATGATAGGATAAATAATTCTTCCAAAGATGCCATGTCCTAATCCCTGGAAACTGTGACTATGTTACTTCACATAGCAAAGAAGACTTTGCAGATGTGGTCAGTTTAGGGTAACTCTTCTGGACTATCCTAGTGGGTCTATCCTAGCGGGTCACATAAGTCCTTACCAGGACTGTGAGGGTTCTAGAGAGGTGATGTGACAATGGAGGTAGAAGAGAAGGGCCATACACTGTGTGTATCAGCTAAGAAATAGTGGGAGAGACTGAAAACTAGAAAAGCAAAGGACACAGAGCTTTCAGAAATTCAGGCCTGTCAATATCTTGAGTTTTGCCTAGTGAAACTTATTTCACACTTCTCTTCAGGACTGTATGATCAGTTCATATTCTTTTCAAAACATTTTTTTATTTTATAAAAAATAAAACACGATTAAGATGGAACTTGTGTTGATGTTGAAGCAGCAGTAGGAAATGAATACACAAGGATATAAAGTGTAGTTTGATATATAGTTTGACTTTATTCTAAAAATTCTATTGCTTGTTTGACTTTGTGGAAAAGAGAAGCATTTTAAAAAATTACTTCTGTGCTACCTTTTCTCCCAAATGCATTTTGTTTTCACTATAAAATAAGGGAATACAAAACTCTAAAAGCTAACCAGCATAATATATGGTTATATACATATTTTTTTTTAATTTAGAAGTTGTTCAAAGCTTCTTTCATTTCTCATTGGTTTGAGAATTTCTCTCAAAACTCCTCATTTGCTTCTTTTATGTTTCACTTTGCCTGAATGGCAAAATAACAATTAAGTTACTTATTATCCTAGGAAATAGGTCTTACTATAGTTTTAACTAGGACTCTACTATGTACAAGTATAATTATTTAATTGAACACTTCTATGCACATGGATTTAGGGATTGTTCCTTTCTGTACTTTATGTTTAACTTCAAGCACAGAGGTCTTCAGGAGTTCAAAGAGGAAACTGCTGGGAAAAATGAAATATAGGAAAATAATATGGAAGAAAGATGCCCACCCAATATCCAGTGTTGCCGGGGATGTAGCTCAGTGGCTTAAGCCCCTGCCTGGCAAGCGCAAGGTTGTGAGTTTGATCCCCGGTACAAAACAAAGACAAAAACAAAAACAAAAACAAAAACCACCAATAACCAGTGTTGTCCTCCTTGCACAGAGAATCCCACCATAAAAAGAAAATGGTAATGTACAGCCTCTTTTGCAGCTGGACTGGCCATAGGACCATGTCTGATTCATCTGTCAGAGTTTTAGGTAGGACTTCTAGTTGTACTCAGTATGAAGCTAATTTAACTCCTGAGTCCTTTTATCTTTTTTCCTTTTTGTTTCTTAGAATTTGGTGGAATGGTTGTATTATGAAATGACCTTGATAATTGAGGCTACAAAAAGTGAAACACACTATTAGAAGGAGCATCTCTGATTTGTGGAGTAAAGAGACTTGGATTTCTGTGATCAGAAAATGACCCCTTATGTACCAAGGCCTTTGAAGATGGGTGTGTCTGATACTAAGGCCCAGCACAGTTCCTAAAAAGTTGTACTTCTAAAAGCCAAATTCATAGTCTGTTAATATGTATATAAACTTTATACAGTGGGTAAGAAAGAGTTAGTTTAGAAACGGAGTTTCTTTAGTACAGTGTTTTCAAAAGAAACTTTTTATAGGGAATTATAGGAAAATATCCTGCTGAAGATGGTATTTGGCTAAAGTAGGGTGAGGGCAGTCTTCCTAGTAGAACTCTGCTTGGAAGATTTTCTTTTTCCTCTTAAAACCACAAAAGTCTATAAATAATGCCTCCCACAGTCAAAGCTTTCAAAATTGCAGTTATTCTTAGAAGAGTTCCAACATAATATGGCTTGGACAACTGCAAATGAACGAAACAAAGGGAAAAGAGAAAGAGAAAAAAAGTTGCAACATCATAGCCTACACCAGATGTGATCTTTTTTGCCAAGCAGCAATAAGCCTGCTCATTGCTTAATGATGATAAGAAAATGTGATGCTTGACAGGATAAGTTGGGGACCAAGGACTACCAGCAATTCAGGAAAGAACTTTAAAAAGTCAGGAGAGGTGAAAATGAAATTGATATCATACAACCAGGATGGAGCCCCCAGGAATGTTGAAGGCCTTCTTTATCTGAAGGCACTGTCACACAATGATTGTATGAACACATATATTATACACACGATATGTTATGAAATGACATGTGATGCTAGCAGTGCATTTTACTTGAGGACCTGGGGAATCATTTGCTTTAAGCATGAGGAATGCACTGGAAAGTGAAGGAGAGAAGAGAGGTAGGGGCAAAAAGTGACCTTCCTAATTCACTGAAATTTCTGAATGTAGTAGCAATCGGGTTAATGTTAGAATCCCCCCAAAAGAGAACTGCTGATACTGAGGCTTCTAAAGTGGCAGGACTAAATTAAGCTTGACAGACAGTGAGTGAGAGTGATTTTAATGACCACATCAGCAAACCTTAGTTGTAGGGAACAGATGATCTAGTAAGAGTAGATCAAAGAAAGTTAAGCATTGCTTAGCAGCATATTCGAATGTCAAGGTTATTTCTATGGTGCTGAGCAGCAATCAAAATATCATCAAGTCAGTTAAGCCACCAGGAAAGCAAGTTGTGAGCTTTCCTAGAGAGCTAATTCTTCTACTATGTTCCATCACATTAGAACATTCTAGTTGCATGGCATTTCGTATAATCTTTCCATTGCTTGAATACCTGTAATTCTCTACTGTAAAGTAGGGAATTTTCCTATAAAGCTAAGCAGCTATATACTGGAAAGTAGTGGAGTCAACGAATGCAAAAAAGAGCTAGTGAGTGAATAGAACACAAGAGTATGGACTAAAGAGGGAGGACCTTAGTTTGAATTTCATAACAACTTTTATAAACTATATGTTTTTGGACATATTTCTTAGTCTCTTTGAATAATACATAAGACACTAATTTTATATAATAAACATAACAGTGTGTATTGTATCTAGAGCAATGACTAGTAAGACTACTCTATAAATTCCCCTCCTGTCTTTTTTGAGGGTCATATAGTTCATCTTTTATTTCTAGACCTTATACTATCTGGTTGCAGTGAATATTAAAATGTAGTTGCTAATTTTTCACTTGAGTTGCTGTTAGTTTGGTAGACACAGTTACTATGGTAGCTTGACATTCCACAGTATCCTAAATATTTTATGATGACCTGAGAAATTGATGAGATGATTGGTAAGCAGTTACATTTAAGAACCTTTATAAAATATATAGTGGTCTCTTAGTCTGCTTATGAGAAACATTCTACATGAAGAATCTTATAGAAATATTTTTCTTTCTATTTGTGTACATATTTGAAGAATCAGACAAATAGAGTAACACATGAGCATTGGTAGCTAAGTTATCCTGAAGTTCTAGAAGGGAAAACTGCACATGGAAGGACATTTTTTTTTAAAACAACATAATCAGGTCAAAATCTTTTTAGAAGATTATAGGAAAGTTATGTTTTCCCATTCAGATCTTCCGTAGCTTATAAAATCAGGAAATAACACAAACACTTCTAAGTGGAGAAACATCTAAAAATACAATTGGATACATTCAAATCGAAATGACACCTTTTCAGATCTGGTTTATTGATGTGTCATATTAGGAATTGGAAGCAGCATAAATAATACAGGAGTAGTTAATGAGCTAAGAATCATACACAGCTTACTAAAGATGTGTCAACTGTCTTCAATTGACTCAGTGAGCATCTGAAAGACAGCATTTTCTATTAATATTTCTCTTCCAGCATATGGTTTCTCATTATTATGAAGCATTGAAAGTCTGAGAAGACTTTGAGATATCTCTGACTTTTTAACTCTATGATTGGAGTGGGTAAAGAAACTTTTTTCTATGTGGAAAATTAAAGAACCTCTTAGGTAAATCATATACTAAGAGATTTACACAAAATCTTTCCAGAAATAATAAACTATAATTTTTCTTTTTATTTAAAAGTATTCATAGTTTCATTCCTTTATGATTTATTTTTGTATCTACTCAAGATACAAAATACCTTCTTTTTAGTTCCCATCTACACCCAAACAATTTCTCCAATCCCTCAGCTGAGAACTCACAGCACATACTAAGTTCCCCTAAGCTGGTTCCTTTTCACCACCCATCACTGCTCAGAAACTGTTTCTTGCCCACTTCTCACCTATCAACCCCCATTTTCTCAAACTATACCAAATATGTCATAAATCAGCTTCTTCAAAAACAATTCCCTGTCACTTAGAGAAGTAACATCTCCCACATGACGTGAAATAGTTTTCCATGTTATGATAAGAATGTGGCTGTATAGTTTTCCCTCACTCATGGTTTTGACGGCACATTTTTCAAGATACAGTTTGTGATAGTTACATTTGCATTCGTCCCTGCGAAACGGTGCTACTAAATGGGGAGTTTACAGCTGAATGCCTTTTAGAGAAGAGACCTGAGAAAGTTATATGATGTTGGAAAGAGGTCTGCTCAGCGAAGACCATTGGACCTGCTGACTTGTGGACACTTTTCTGGCGTTATCATCGATACCTTTATTTTTCTCATTTATAGCCACACATTAAATCATATTTCCAAACACACTGTGCTGTGTTATGTAGGTTCACCCGAGGAAAACAAGACCAGGGTCTCCCAGTAACTACTAAATGGGGATTACTATTTATCCCGTTTATACGCAATTCTTGAAGGACAACTGTATGCTTTTGTTTCAAGAAGGTCATCAGTACCACAGCTGTTCTGCATCTTTAAGTTATTCCAGAATATGTAACGCATCATGTATGAAAAACTCAGCAGTCACTATCTGCGAGTGTTATATTCAGAATAAAGCAGTTCTCTTATTTTTATTCAATGTACACATTCTGCATCATAGTCATTTGAAAATTTAGTTAGAGATAGTTACTGTTTATAGGAGGAATGAGCATCTTCAGAGCACTTTTTATCTGTTTCAGTACACCCAACCACAGCATGCACATCCTGGAGGCCATTCTTTCTAATTACAAAACTTGGAGTTGAGGAATCAATCTGAAGTATGACAAAAATTGTTTGATTAATGTATTTAAACAGCTTTTATTTCCTTTGGAAAGAGACCCTTGGAGGTACATTTGAACCTCACAAATGAATGCAAATCTACACATATTTCAAATGCACGTTATAAATGAGAGAAGTGGTATATCATCAAGGAGTCTGGACGAACTGGGTCAGCATTTGTGCTCTGCTGTGTGATTTGGGGCAAGTTAGTTGATGCTTCCAGTTCTTTCCTTAAAAATACAGACAAATTGTACATCTCATGAAAATTTTATAAAATTAAATGTTTCAGTACACATAAATACATCTATAGTAAGTGCTCATTAAATGTGAGTCCCTTTCACTTTAAAATGTTTCTTTTTGATTGTCTGCTTAATCAGCTCTGACACATGACTGCTCATAGTTCAAGGTTGGTTCCAGAATCATATGAAGCCATAAATTTGAGCTTTAGTACCCTTTCTTAAAATCAGAAATAGGTACAGTATGCAATAGATTTGTAAAGGCATAGAATGCTGTCAGCTATCAAAGAACACTTGTTTAAATTCATAAACAGATAAAGGATATCATAAATAGAAGTATCAATACATCATATACAAGAATAACCATGGCCTTCAGACTAATCTGTAGTTGGCAATTTGTCATTTTGAGAGATTCTGTGTCTGTACTTTCACTCACCCCACTCCACCCCACTCCACCTTCCGCACAAAAAAAAAAAAAAAAAAAATCAGCAAGGCGCATTCCATGTCTGCAGATAGCAGGCAAGCTTGTTTTTAGATGCTGATAAGTTATGTCCAAATAGCTCAGTTTGAGAAGAGAGATGTATTAGTTGCAGGAAAGACCCAGAAGGAACTGAGTCCATGTGACTCAAGTAGGAGTCTTCTTTCTCTACTGAGGGCCACCTGACCATCAGGCCTGATCACTTCACTGCTACATCAGAGTCCCTGGTTATGCAGCACTTGGAAAATTTTCTTCTTTAGGACATGTTAATATTTTGACTGTTTTTCAAATAAATAATCCCTTTCAGGAAAAATTTATAACTTGAGAACAACTCTGTAGTCAATAAATGTCAGCAAAAATCCTCTGGCCAATGTATTTCCATACTCCCTGAACTCCTTAAATGAGCAAGGCATTGACTCACAGCTCACTTGTCGCTGTTTGCAGAGACCACTCTGAACATGCAGTGTTGTTAGGTACTTCATTAGGGATCATCTACAGAGAAGTCTGGTTTCTCTCCATATCTAACCTTATTCTCTGGCAAAGAACAATAAAAAACATTGAATAAATTTATCTCTACCTAAATTAAACAAACTGATAATTTACAGTATTAAACATATATGTATACATGGTAGAAGAAAATAATATTCATTAAGGCCTATGTACAACCTGTGGCAGATAAAAAGTTAGTTTCTGTCTTTGTCATTTTTCTGAAGGCAGTTAAAATAATGGCACAACAGACATTTAAATATATGTTTCCTAATATAGGTATCAATGAAGTCGCATTTTTCCTTTTATTGAAAGAATCATTGAGGATAATCTTAGTCTGAAAAAGCTTCTGAAAGCTCATCTCATAACAACCAAAATAAAAATTTAAAATAATTAAAATTTCACAAATCAATGAGTATAAAATTTTGTTTAGTCAATTTCTGAAGGTCTTTAAAATTTGTGTGCTTCACTTCTTTATGAAACTTCAAATGAATTCAAAGGAAGTAAAAATATCATTTTTCTTTTGCACATAACTGCATCTGCATCTAGGGTACATTAATCTCATACTGGGAGCAAGTTTGGAGAAAGTATTCAAGTTATAGGCTCTATGTAATTTTTAATAAAGGGAGTGACTTTGATGCAATCAATTTTAGGAAGACAACATTCACTAAAAGTCACCTTAAACCATATGTTTATTTCTTGAGTTTGCAATGATATTCCTGCTTGTCTAAAATGAAGAGTAAAGCAATGTGTGATACTCTAGCAGCAACTTTCATAGGAAAAACATAATCTTACTGTCCTCAGAATTTCTTGTTCTTCCTAATTTTGTAGATGTAATGGTTTCTAAGTCCATTTCTGTAACTTACAAATGACAACTAACTCATCCTCAGGTGGAAGTAAGTACTGAATATATAGAGATCACCAGTTTGTTTCTTTGAAACTCAGTTGTGCCAAAATTTTCTTTAAATAATATTTATTTTTGTATATCTGATTTTACAAACAAAAAAGTCTTACCATTTTGAGTCATTTCACATATATCTTATCATCAGCTAGTAATTCATTTCAAATACTCAATTAGCTATTGAAATTGCTCTCTTCATGCATTTTTTTGTGAGAATTGAAATTGTGCAAATGCTATTCAAGTTTGAAATTTTTCATAAAAGTGTCTAATATTCTGTCTCTTTCCATTTGTTGCAAAATTTAATTTATAGGGAATTTAAAAATCTTGAAAACAACAGAATCCAGCTCACCATTAGAAAAAAAGTGAATGAAGAAATATTTTTCGCTGCCTTTCAGGTTAAAAATGATGCTTTAAGAAGTATATTAGACTTTATCCATAACCACTGATTTTGAACAAAAGGCCTCTGAAGAGGAGAGAAAGGTTAATATGGTAGATGATTTGGCCAGTTCATTTGACATGGCCATATAGTGACACTGAAAACAGTGGAGAGGTATGAATCAAACACCAAAATCTTTTAAGAAACAGATTATAAAATAATTTTGTGATTCAGCTTTTTTTTTTTTTTTTAAATTGTGAGACTATCATAAAAGAAGAGAAGCAGGCAACATGTGGTAACTTTAGTCAGCATTTCTGAACTGGGAATGATAAACACCTCTGCCTGGCTCTGGCATTTATCAGGACTGAGATATTATTACCACATAGAGTCACAGCATGGTTACTGTTATCATCGGAAAAAAGAGCCCCGCTAATCTTAATGGTTTGTAAAGCCGTTACCTGCACTGGTCTGACATTTATCATGATCATTTTACCACATGGGTCCTACATAGCAAAGGTCTTTTATCTGGAAGGGACATCACTATGAATTATTATTTGCAGCTAGGTAGAAAATTGTATGTTGTAGATACCTTTTCTCATTATAAATCACATAGTCACATACCACCATTTCCCCCAGAAAGCTGCTGAGCCTAGGTTTTTTGCCACAGCTTGCTTTTCTCTCCCTCTCTTTATTTTTATAGTTTCTTGAGAATCCCAGCCATTTTCATTAGCACGTTTAATATGGCTTTTGAAACACATGTATGGTAAGTATACAGCTAGGCACACTTTCTTTGTAGTGAGAGGACTTTTTTGAACATTCTGTAAAAAGACAAAGCAGCACTGTAGCAGTTGAAATTGTTAAATTGTTTACTTTTTAAAAATTTCTCTTTTTTGTCTTGCTTGCTAGGCTTTTTTCTCTTCTTGACTTTGTCAATAAAATACTCACCAGTTGATCATACAAAATTTCTTGTGTTTGACTTGAAATACTCAAACACTACATTTCTCGCCTGAAATTCTTAGCTTAGAAACATTCTCGTGAGGAGCAAAAGAGTTTTATTTTGTTATATTGTGTGTCTTTCAGACTCAGATTTAGTAATTTACAATGTAGTAAAAAGTTCTTCCAACAGATTTGGTTAAAACAGATGCTTAGATTCTTTTCATATCATTGTCTTAATGACATATATTAGTATACAGTATGGAAAATATAACACTACTAAAAGGTCTGATGTTTTAGAACCATGGGATCAAGTCAGTAAACTAAAATGCATTCATTTAGCAATGGAAAATTTCAATGAAAAGCCCAAGTTGTTTACTATGGGGGAAAAATGAACAAATCCTCTCTTTTAAAAAGATTGAGACAACTAATCTTCTGAAAGAGATATTTATATATTTTCTTCTTTCTCAAGTGTTCCATTAGGAATAAACAAGTCAGAAATTCTGCACTTTTATAATGAAGGAGAGGAATTCTTTGCCATTTTTGCATTTAGGAAGAAATGTGCAAGAAGAATGTGACAATTTAAGCAAATCAAGATTGTTTCAAATGGATCACAAACGGGACTTTGTGGGATATTTTATACTAGCGTGTGAAACAAACAGTAAATTTGAAAGGAGGATTTTTCTCAATGGTCTAGTTCTGATGTGTTTTCCCATTTCTTTGTGTGTTTAAAAGAGGTTTGGATGTGGTGTTTAATATTGCTTCGTCTCTTGCAAATGAGTTCTGGAGAAATATTCTCACATGAAGGAAAACTGATGTGCTGTGTTGCTGACAGCAGCTGGGGACATATGAATGAAGAAACCAGATTCTGGATTTAGCAAAAATAAACACCTATCTTCCCCCTCCCCCAAATCTATCATCAAAAATGTTTATGGGCACCAAGAGTAGACATCTTTTCCTTTGGAGAAACCTAATATTTTTCTCAAATACCTCTATTCTTTAAGGATGAAAACCTTTAACCTGAGGTGCAGTATTTTGTTGTAATGTGCATTACCTTGGTACAGTGGATTTCATATTAGCTTTTGTATTATTATAAATTCCCTCCAGAAAAAATACAGTTTCTGTTTCAGAGACTCATTGTGAGGTATGCTGCACAAATTGATGGCCAACAGAGTGGAATTAACCTGTACTTTTATTTCTCAAAAGGAGTTGTAGATAATTTGGTTCAATGTTCTAGAATATCTCTGTAAAATTGTGGCCCAATATTTCAACATAATGCTTTACCAATCAAACAAAGGGCAATGCTGTTTTAAAACAAACAAGTAGACAAGCAACAAACATCCCCTTTATTCTTTTCTATTTTAGGATGACTCTTTTGTTCCAGTTTAACACCATCTTGCCATCAACCCCCCTCCACCCCCAAACTGTAACCTGGGAGCATTTACAATAATTAGTGAAGGGCTTTGCTGCTTGGATTTTCTCTTTTTCTGGGAAACTGGGTGAAATGTTGAGTGCTAATGAAAGTCTGAGACTTTTAGCAGTGGTTCGAGCCAGGCACACAGCTCGGGCAGACGCTTTACACTTCCCACTGTGCGGCAGTGCAAGCCTCCCTGCTGTTATGTTTACCATAGTTTTAATGTCTGTGAAAAAATTCCTGATGCAACCGAATTATGTTATGCCCTTTTGTTTATATAACCCTCCCCTCCCCACTACCCCTATCCCCAATTTAGCAGATTACTGTTGCCCTTGCCTATTACAAATAGCTCCTCCTCAACTTTTGTGGCTATCTTACCACTTAGCTTCTTAACAGGACAGCCCAGCTGCTTTGCAGCCTGGCTTGTAAAGCCTATCCAGAAGTTTTAGGAGCTTTACACATACTCTGTTCTATTTACACCATCTAATAACAGACATCCTCGTCTCTACTGCATTTGAATTTTATCGGAGGTAATACTAAAGCATCAAATTTAATCATCTGCCATTGACAATTCTAGCTGAAAGGGCATTTACTTGGTTAAATGCACTGTGTCTTTAAAGAAATCTATTAAAAGACCTCAAACTCACTGCAAACTAAAAAATGTGTGCTCCAAGATGAAAACAACCAATTTGCAATTAGATTTGTCCTTTTTAACAAAAAGTGGTTATCTTAAAGAAAATGACCATTCTGTTATATTGTAAATTGATAAATTCACCAAGTATGATGTACAGTGAAGTTTTCAATGAATATTCATACAACTCTTTCAATCCATTAGCAAGACTTAAGACAATGAGGATGCAACTCATTCCCATTTAGATATGGAAGAAAAGTGGAATTAATAGCAAATGCAGCACTTGGGAAAGTTTAACTTTAATGTATCAAACTCCAGGTGCCAGAGTTTGAGGAAAATAACCAATAATAGCCATTTTTAACATATTTGATGGGACTGATTATGCAATGTGCAACTCTAAATGGCTTATAGCACATTGTAGCATGGTTCCATCCCATTGGCTACAGTAGGGTGCAGGCAGATGGATGACAGTGACAGGGAGAGAAGTGCTTTTGCTTAGCCGTGCGTTAAGATGCCATCCAGAAGCTCTGTGCACTGCAGACACTTCATTAGGATGCCAGGATAATGGTAAACTACCACTCAGAGTGACACCCCATTTCCTGCTTACTGAGCGCTCCAACCTCGGCAGATGTCAACAATCTCACAGTGCTACAGAGCAGACCTAACTTTCCAGCCACTTTGACTCCAATTTTTTCCTCCTAACATTGCCATACATTATGTGCAATATGTAATGGCACACACCTCACCGAAAACAAAATCTGCCCAGTTCATTACGACTGGAGTGTGCCTCATTGTTTTTTTTTTTTTCTTTCTTTTACAGGATAAAGAGCAAGGGGTTGGATAACAGAATATGTCCATCCACTATTCTCACCCCCACATTTTTTTGCTAGCATCCCATTTACTAATCTGTTCAAAGTGCTAATTGTGTGGTGAACTCTAATGCATAGTAGCTAAACTTTGACATGGGGGATATGACTGTTTCTTTTAATTAATGTTCTTTTAAAGGTAAGAGCTTTCAGAATTCTTTTGTTAAAGATTTCAGATTCAGTTTCAGTAAGGTTCTTAGTCGTCTGCCAAGAAAAGGCTGACTTGACATCTGGATGGTATTTCCTCTGCAAATGTATAACTTGAGGCCATTCGCACACCTCCTTACCAGCAAGTCAAGCCAAGAGAAGCTTTTTGCTATGATGTAAAATCCAAAATTCTTTTTGTAAAGAACCAAGGTGTGGTTTAGATAGTGAAAAAATAAATCCCCAAGATGGAAAAAATAATACCCTGAGATCTATCTGTATGATTAAAGATTGATTTGCATTTTGAGAGTCTAGGTATCTTCTGGGAAGCTCAAAGGTCATTGCAAATGGCAGAACTAAAAATAAATAACCCCCTCTCAGATCTCGTAATTTCTAGGTAAAGATGCAAATGTAAAGAAGAAGCCACAGGAAGAGGTCACACCCCAGGATGAATTTAAAAGCAAACTTTCTCTCTGGCACCCTCTAAAACAGCTGACACAAATCTTAACTTGTGGATTCCAATGGCAATTGCAACTACAAGGCAACACCTTCTTGAACTGCTCACTAAATATGTTTAAAGCCAAAGAGAACAGACTAGAGTTCTTTAAGTTAAACAGGGTCTAACAATCAATGTAGTGTTGAAAAATTAAGGACAATTTATTGGAAGGCACAAAGTATGCAATTGGAAAATGCCAGGTATGATTCTACCTGAGCTAGGGAATTACTGAACCAGAGAGTATGCCTCTCTGAAAGCAGATAAAAACCTCTTTATATTTCTCCAACTCTTTAGTTTTAGAATCAGAGCCACAAAGCTGATGCCAACAGCCTTGAAAACGGAGCAATTCTCTTCCTACACTGTTAACCTTGCTCAGTGAAGGGAAAATGTCTTTCTTCCTTCTCTTCTTGCCAGTCTTCTCCTTTTCTGACTACAGATTGAGATTTTTTACTTTGGATAATTTACTGATAACAATTTTCATAAAATAACTGTGGACAGGAAGACGGAACAACAAAAAAAGCCCTGATAATGGCACATATTGCCATAGGAATTGTCCTGTGTGTAGACACAGTGGTGAAGTAGAGGCTTACAGATTTCTGCTGGGCATAAAATCTTAGAATTGTAATATTGTATGTACTTCAGCTTTCACATGCCAAATAGTAAATGAGTTGAGGTAGGAAAACATTCAATGTCAGAAAAATTGGGCTTTAAGAAAACAAATACACTAAGAAATAACATAAGAGGGTGATGATTGGTTCATTAGCTGGTTACAGCTTCAGGACAAAGCTCAAACTAGAACTGAAGCAATGAATAAAAGACAGTATACATAGAAAATGGGATACATTGCTGCCTTTTGATGTGAATAAACATCACAAAGTTTTCAATAATATGCGACCTATCAAAAAATTTATTTCAAGGGGCCAGGGATTTAGCTCAGTGGCATAAGCATCTGCCTGGCAAGTGCAAGGTTGTGAGTTCAATCCCTGGTTAAAAAAAAAAAAAAATCAGGTAAAAGAAAGATGCTGAAAGCAAGTTCAGAAGTGTCACAGTGATTACGAGATAGGTAATTATTTAGCATATTTAATAAAATTTGATTCATCAAGGAATTTAACAGAAAGATCTGCTGGTATAAAGAAGAGAACAGGATAATATGAAAAGATAGTAGGATAAAATGGTAAGGATGTAGATAACTTGAGGAAGAACCATGTGAAAACTAAAAATGCAGAACCAATTAAATGTCACATAAATTATGTCAGTATATTATGCATCTCTAGAATATGGAGACATAAACAGGTGAGGAGGAAGACACATTGGAAATCAGAGGCTTGAGATTATATAAAATTTATATGTAACCTTAAGAAGAAACTAGAGCAGTTGAAAAAAAATACGTCAAATGCAACAAATAAGGCCAAAATTAAAGAAAACTTTTGTGAGTAAAAAAAACTATATTAATATTGAAAATGACAAGTAGGTTCTAAGAGAATATCATTGAGTAGATACACTATCTTGATATATTTTGGCAAAACTTTTGAATGATAAAGATAAAATAGTACCTTAAAATGCCTAGACAAAAATAAGATTAAGTATTTAGGTTTTCCTAAGATTTTCTTACAGAATCATAAAAGAAGACAAAGCACTATACTGGATTGACAAGAAAAATTTTGTGGCCTCCAGATCGTGTACACGTTCAAAATTGTTTTTCTCATCTATGCAAAGTTATAGAGCAGCACAACCTTCCAGAGCACAACCTTCACGGAAATCTACCAAATAATGGGTCAAAATATGTACCTCAAGTGCCCACCTGGGGCAATTTAGTGAGATCCTAAGTCAAAACTAAAACATAAAGGGCTGAGAATACAGCTCAGTGTGAATTTTCATAAAACAACTTCAGTGTTTAGTATTGAAAAAAAATTATACCTCAGACATAGAGACATTAGACATTACACACAAAAGTAAACATCTCTCTCACTTAGTTTAGACCCCAAGCTTAGAAGTTGCCTTCGGCTTACTTCTCTTTAGCTTCCGCTTCATTTGTCGTACCAGGAAATAGCTTTGTGTGATCACCCTTCATGGTTCAGGTGAAAGCTCTGGGGATGTGTGGTAATTATTTCAAACAATGACTGATGCTACGCACTCTCAAGTTTGTTAGTAAACACTGCTACTGGAATGTTGTGCTGGACAGACACTATATACGTTTTCTTGTCCATAAAAATCAAAGCTGCAGGAAGCTAGAGAACGTTTACTTCTATTAATAAATATGTTTGGTATCTATAACTTGAAAACTTTGAGTGGGAGGACAGTTAAGGACAAAAAATTCAGGCAATGATAGATATCATATATAAATTTTCCTCTATTATGTATGTTTTTAAATGAAGTGTATTAAAAAACAAATCTGAAACAAACAGGACAAAAAGAAATATCTCTGAAACATGATGCTGAAATTTAGAGTGGCTTTTACTTTTCTTTAAATTCCAAGTTAACTGCAATAAATGTTTCTTAGTTTTTATCTACAAAAAAGCAATTTAAAGTGAGTTTGTACAAATGCATAATCACAGCTTTGCCAAGCATTAATTACAGAGACTGATAGGCAATACACCAAAATATTAACTGTGATAAGTTCTCTTCAAATGGCAGAAATATGAATGATTTTTTTACATATTAAAATATATTTTTTACATTCTGATAATGGTTATATGTTATTCCATAATAAAAGTAATTCAGTGTGCTTGTTACAAGGAAAATCTTCAACTGGGTCCATGACACAAAAAACAAAACTACTTTTACGGTTTGAGCAATTTCTAGATAAATCATGTTACTTTCCTCTAGGACTTTCCTCTAGGTATTTGTGTTATAATCAATCTTTCATTTTGTGACTATATTCCAGAATCAAGAAACCCAAGTCTTTATTTGCTATTTTCTTCCTATGGGTGAAGATACGGGTGAAGGAGCAATCACAGGAAGGATTCCGTAGATAGACACAAAATGTCGTAGGACTGGACCTCTGTCTGGTACCTGAAGAAGTACCAAGAATCCTGCCACGCTGTATATGTAAACAAAGTTCAGTTTTATATTCTTCCACAATCAAATAATTTCTTACGGAATTTTATTGTCCATTTGACTGAGATTCTGAAGAGTGGAAAAGAAAACCTGGGCGCCAACACTAGTTCGTGAATAAGACAACATAGCAATATTGTCAGGTCAAAATAATAGGAAGCTATTCATTTTATATTAAAATATACATTTTATTCCCTTACCTGAACTTTCAAATCATATTAATCTCTCTCCCTTTTGAAAACTCTATCCACTAAATTGTTTCTTACTCGTAGAGAAAAGAGGTAGCTATGCAGCTCATTTATATCTCTAAACTTAATTTCACCTGTATTGTTCTGCACATATTAGATGCTCAATTAACTTATGTTTCTTAAATTATTCAGGTAATTACCTTAGATCTGTGAATTTTATATGCACAATTGGTTGAGAAATCATTCTCTGGTTGCTCCTAATAATTTCCACTTTGACTAAGCAAGGAACCAAAGTGAAATATTCTGAATGTAGAAGTTGTTGGAGAAACAGTAGTTAAGTTTTTGGTTAAATTTTTAGTCAAAATTGGTGTTCTGTATGGACCATGAATTTGGAATGTCAAAATGCCAGTATATCTGGAATACTTAAGGCAGCCCCCTGTTGGTTAATCATAGAAATAATTCTGATTTCTTTTTGTCTTCCAGATGAACAGAAACATTTAAGTATCTGCAGTTGGCTACATAATTAGAAGTGATTTGGGAAGGGGGCAAAGTCAGCCTCTATATTTGATTAATAACATTTTCCCAAAATTTTTTTCAAAAACAGTTTTTAACTTTTTATCTGAAGGGATATAAAAGGGCAGTGTCAACCACCACAAAATAATTAGAAATGTAGGCAATATGAGAAAGATTTGAAACAGAAATAGACTGAAAATAAATTTGAGCATATTACAATGGGATTCCTTAAGGAAGCTGAAACTGATTGCCTTTGGAATAGCCTAGGTGTTTTGCAAGGGCTCATCTGTTCTCCCTAAAACCAATATCTTGCTGAATTTAGAAAGAGAATAAAGTTATTTTCTTGCATAATCAAGAAATGGATCTTTTCAGTGATAGACATATTCTAGAACTTCAGAAATAAAAAATAATAACGATAAAGGATGCCAATGTTTTTTTTTCAGCTAACATAATTTTTTAAAAAAGTAAACATCAGCTCCTCAAGGGAGATTTCGATTTGAAGACTGTTTATTATATCATTTGAATAGGACTAGACCTGGCCTTTTGACTTTGAACCACTACCAAATTTCAGGCTGTGAGGAAATTGTTCTACATTTCCTGACAAATTGAGTTAAGCAGACATTAAGTGGGCTTTAAGAAAACAAATGGCCATCTTTATCACAGGTGGACACTGATGGCTTAATGGGGCCTGGGCTGATTGTATCACTTCTAATGGCTTGACGGGAAGCATTAGGGTTTTTGCATAAAGAACTGGCATTGCGAACCCTGCTAACACAGACCTGTCAAGCGCTCTGTATCCCTTTGTGCACGGAAGCAGATGTTTGTATGTATACTATGAACTGGCATTAGAGCAAGCGACAGATGCCTGTATGAATGCCAGGTTTGTGAATTTTTACAGCAGGAGCATGTTCTGAGGAAGTGCAGCCCTGCCCTCTATCATAGGTAATTCCCAGTGGAACTTGCTAAATCCCAGCTTTGTTTTCATTATTTGGCTTTCCTAGCAACTGGATGAATGTGTCTATCCTGAAAATGCAATACGAGAGCCCTACCAAATTCTTGCAGATTTGCAAATAGATCGGCTGTGTTTTGAACTTGGACTTTCCAGCCAGTGCTTTTGCACAGTAATTGCAACCAACTTACTCAGAGGAGCCGGTGGTATTATAGTGCTCTAATTAAAACTTACTTCAGTGCTTATCTGCCAGGCCTCCCCCATGTCTCCCTATATTCCCACCCCATTTCTGAGGAAATGTGACTTTGGTGGGGAGGTTTTTCTTTCCTGTAGCACTCAAAACTTGCACACTAGTTGTCTGACAACAATCGAAACAGGTAGCTTGCAGTCCATTAAACAAACACAGTGCCCCCCTCACTTTTATTTGACATTTTATTTGGCTGTGACAAATGAGCAGCAGTTGGATTATAACATAATTTGTCTTGTCTTTATTACCAGCACAAAGGACACCATTCATTAATTATTCTGCCGTTGCAGCTTAACACTGACTGGAAAGGTCCCTCTTCGGACAGATGGCGGGGACGATGTTATTTATATCAATCAGCCAAAATCCTCAACAAGGATTACTGTTCCTGAGACTACAATGATTTATTTCTTTTTACCTCACCCTCCCTCAACCCCTTCTGCTTTCAGAGATTTCTCTATAAAAATGAAATTTGATGGGAATCTTAAAGCAAAGCCATATTTAACCTGTTAGCTTGCAAAACAACATGCATGCTACATCAGTTTAACTGCATGACATTAGCCGCATATTTTTGAAACTGCTCAGGGTTTTTTTGATCTCCCATTCTCCAGTGAAAGATTAACTGAAGGTCTCAGGGCAGCAAGTTCAGCAGAAGTTTGCCTCTTCTATGACATTGTATTGCTGTGGCCCATGGGACCCCCCAATAAGAATATTGTGCTGTCAAGATTTTTTTTTTTTTGTCTCTGCTGAGATGAGATTATCCATTCTATTTTAGAACCCAGAAGACTTTCTGCAAGATTAGCAGAGGTATTTGGGCAAAATAAAAATAATAACTAAACCTGAAAAGTACCAGAAGCAATCTTACCTCCTGATTAAACTGAGATCAAACCAAAAAAAGCTAAGGCTATTCTTTGATTTCTCCTGGATTCACATGCTATGCTGTATAAGGAGGTAGTTGTTGAGTGGTAAGGGAGAGTGGGTAATTCACCTTGCCTGTTTTGGGTCATTAATGGTTCTGTCCAGTACATGCTCATAAAACATTAATAAAAGACTAGTCTGAGCCCAGATGTGACATTCTTCTTCTATACATATTTCAATAGTGTTTTTGAGATGTGGTCATTTCTTCAATTAGAATCTTTAGGAGAAGATTACATATTAAAAAAGCACAGAGATTTTTGAGGCTAAGACACTGATGAAAGTTTTTTTTTAAAGTTTTCTGCTTGATTATAATAAAGAAAATAATACAGAAAGTTTTTTTGTCTTCAGAAATTATTGGTATAACCTTGCTACCCTGATTAGTTTGCAAATATTAAAAGTCCCATCAAGACAAATATCAGCAACATGCAAATACCCTTGCAGGTTGTGATTAAGATTTTAAATGTATCCTTTTGCTTTTAGTTAATGAAAAACAAAGTCTTGGAGGATCTAAGTTGTAATTTATTAAACATGAAAGGCTCCTTGATGAAATATAGAAATGAGATATATTTTGCATTTCAAAGATTTAAGCTGACAACTTACTTGCATGCAAATAAGAGCAAGATTTGTAAAAATATTTGAAAAGAAATTATTCCTGAATGTACTTATTACAATAATGTGGCATGTAGATAAGAGAAACACACAGCATTAAAAGACATTCATTTCTCCAAAGTCTTAAAATTAGCTTCTTTCTGCCATTGTGTATTAATGTTCTTCTTCAGGAATGCAGCATATTAAAGAACTGAGCAGAATTAGTAATAAATTTGTTAATTACAAATTTAAGCAACACAACTGTGTTGTTTTCCCAATATGTTTTTTTCAAAAGCAGAATTGCTAATGCATTTTAATCATTTATGTATAAACATTTGAGGATAAAATATTCTGAAGTTTATCAATTTCAAGAGCAGTTTATTTGCTAGCAAAATAGGCCATGTTATACAACATATATCTTATCATTTTTGCTCATCAAATCCCCATTTGCTGAATGCAAATTTCCCTGGTCTAAGTGCTCTTGCACCTCAATTTAAATGAATAATAGGATCGACTCTATTAAAATCAGTTTAAGGTTGCCATGGGTGACATATCAGTAGGGTTAAAATGAGAAAAAAAGGTCACAGAATCAGTCCTTACAACCTGTTTTTTATCATAATGAAGCATATGCAAGACTAGACGAAGGCTTAAATAACAATATGTCACTTAGGCAATATTTTTGTTTGTGGGTCTCCTTAAAAATCTTTTTTTTTAAAAACCACAACGTATTCCAAACAAAATAAATGTAAAATTATAGTGCCATCAATAACTGTGGGAATGTATTCAGTTGCATTGAAAATTAGAGAGTAGGCTCTTGTGCTGTTGCTCAAGACTGGCAGATTGTTGATTTGTAAAAATAACAGAGAATTCCTTAAAAAAAGGAAGAGAAGGTACTTTTGCTGAAGTAAATCTCTTATAAAAGATCTAGCTAGTTGTTACAATCAGACAAACAAATCATATAGAAACTGTACTCAAACACTTCAATTGAAAAAATGTTGTGGCCTCTGCTAATTAGATTTAAGGGAATTATCCATACAGATGTTGATAAATACTGAAACACCATCACCAGATAGGGAAGATATCTTGGAGAAAATCTTTTGGTCACATTTTCAGCTTTAGAAGGCGAACAAGCAAAGCTTCTGGGAATAAGCGTGTAAACATATACATACATACATACATACATACACATGAGCACATACATTTATATATATATATATATATATATATATACACACACATATATAATCATGTTTTTGAATTTCTCTATTTCTAAAGTAGATTCTATTTCTTAAATCACACTCTTAATGCTGATTTTATATTATTTATGATTCTCATTTGGATTTCACAGAATCACATTTTTGTTACAAGTGTTATATTTCCTATCTTTTTTTAAAACCTGCAATAAAAGAAAAAATCCTTATTTGCTAAGGTTACAGTGTTAGTTTAATTTTCATAGAAGCGGTAGAATATTTTGAAGTGAGTAACATTTACCAAGTCATTAGTTTTATGCAAACTAGGAAGGAAGATGAAAGAAAAAAAATTATCAATTATTTATAGATTGTTAAAATGTATCTTAGTGCACTGCTACTGTATAGAAATGACAATTAGCCAAACTTACCTTCTTTAATTAATAATGCATACATTATGCTCTTTGGGCAACTAATCACCAGCTCTACAAATTTGTTTGACACTGTTGAAGATACCTATCACATGGGTTAAAAAAAGAACAATGCTCTACCAGCTGCAGCCAACTTTCAGCCTTCTAGCAATGCTTAAAATGCTGCGGCAGTTACCGGGAGCAAAATGGTGGTCCTTCAGCTGCTTGACACTATGAATATGGCACCAAGCTGCCGGAGTGCTGCCTGCCCTGTCTTCACCACCAAAGAATGCACTCTTTATCTCAAATTGCTTACTTAGAGATGAAAACTCTCCATCTCCTGTGTTAATTTCCATAATCTTGAAGTGAAAAATTGTTGCAGGTAAATTGGTCTTGTTGTTTACAGCTGCATTTATCATATTTTCTGAACTAAAATTGGAACATATGGTTGAATAAAAGGATGAAGTATTTGAGAACTGAACTATTACACAGACTCTGGTAGGAATAGTCACTGTGTCTCCCTCAGAAAATTCCAAACAAATTTGTGACGCAGCATTTCATTGCCATGACATTGCCAAAATTTATTTTTCCAATAAAACAGAAGCATGTATCGATAATATTTTTAGGACTGGAAGGGACAGTTCAGGAAAAATTTTTTGAAGAATCACTTCCACCTCTTTATATGTTAAAGACTACAAAGGTAGTCACCTCACTTTACTGATAAATCTGAAGGCAATGACAGCCACTGGAATATCTGTAAAAGTTTCACACGTGTTACTAGACTAACAGAGGTGTAGGCATCCTACTTCATAGAGGTTGCTAAAACCGCAGCATTGTATGGAGCTCTGCATAGATGAGTGGTCAACAGGCTAACTGACACTGGGCCCAGTTAGCCTGTCACCTGACAATGATCCAACCCCCACCCCCTGCCCCACTATTAGGTAGCAGCTTGAGGCATTTGGAAGGAGAAATGAGCCTGGTGCAGCTCCCTCACATATGGTGTTTAACAGACTACACTTCCCATTTGCTCCTCGGAAAGGTGTGCATTTTCAGGGGATAATGCCAGAGTGTTCTTTGTGTTATGGTGTCTTTGCACTGAAAGGTGACGTGTCTGACACATTTGGGAGGATACTGCGAAGAGGTTTAGAATTTCTCACTGACGTTCACTATAACTTAAGAGAATAAGATTGTACCTTCCTGAGATAATAATGTGACTTTTGGGAGAATAGGGTCACAGTTTTGGAGAGAACTGAGAAAGATGGATTTTTCATTGATAATATTCTTCACTGCTTCCCCTTACAAAATTCTTGTCTTGTTGCTTTTTAAAAAATACATGTTGACTAATAGATGTGTCACCCAAGCAGGTTTATCATTTTAAGCAGATTTTAGAATAGAGCTTTGAGATGCAAGTACAGTAAAACAAGAATGCATCTTTCTTGTGAAATCCCCTCCTCTTTTTCAGCTGCTTTAAATGAAATGCAGAATAAGTCAGAGTAAATTCAAGGGGCATAGAAGGCTGAGAAAAGAACCGGTTCTACATGAAAACTGAGAAAAAAAAATCTTTATTTCTATCATGAACATTGGTACTTCCCCACCCACCATTCAGAAGGAATTGTTAGTCTTTTGTGAGAGATTGCTCTCATTTATTTAACGCATGCCACATGGCTTAGCTTCATAGCAAGTATAGAGTTTCTAGAGATTAAAAGAATCCATTTTGTATCTGTGTAAACACCAAGCTGGGGTTTAAGCTGTAATTGCTAAAAGTTTTCCGTAGTATAGTATAAAATTGCTGGATTTATTAATGTTGGGCATCCTCAACTGTGCTATGTCTTACACTGGTGAATGGTTACCTTTAAACACGTTGCATGTTTTTCAAGGATATTCTGTACCATACAGAAAAGTAATATATGGATTTTTCCATGTTTTTGTTTGTTATAAGCAGAGTATTTGCAATAATTTATGGAAAGTCTTGGAATTATAAATATTAAGGCATTGCCAAATGATTTAACTATCCCTTCATGGCAAATTGTCTTTAAACACTATCATTTTTTACCTTTTCTCTCTTTTTTTTTTATCATTTACTTGTAGACCAGAAACACTTGCAGGCTCTTGCCCCTGGCCTTCTGTGAGAATGTTAGTTAGCAATGCTCATAAAAACTCAATTCATCAATGTGAACATAATTTGCTATGAACAGAAAGCTCACAAAAGGGTGAATTTGTCAGATAGACAGGTGGCCTGAGATCTCTCCCTGATACTGAATGATATGAATAATAGATTCTGGTAAATGTATGCCAAGACTTGAGCTGTAAACACAGCTGCCTCCATTCCCTTCCAGAAAAACAGCTTCGAGGACGAAAGCACAGGAACCACGGTTCCACCTGAGGACCTAAGCTTGTATACACACACATGCACATGTACACAACACACACATACACACACACACGCACGCACACACGCACACACATCTCAAAGAAGTAAACAGCCCTTATAAGAAAGGACAGAGTTATGGTATTCTTTCTGCTTTTCCTTCTTTATGAAAAAGACATTTTAAAGCTATCACAAGCAGAGAAATTAAATAGAGAAGAGAAAGAAGAGAAAGGAAATAGATTTTCCTAATGGTTCTGCTTCCATAGTATTCAAGTGTCTTACTTTATAAAATACACAAATCAATGATGCTAATAAACTTTGCAATATTATGACTCTTGTTTTATAATGAGCAGAAATAAGAGAGCAGGTTGACTCAAAGCAGAAGCACTGTTCTTGAAATCATTCTAGTAATTCATGGCTATTTGTCTTATGGGTTATTAAGTATTTATTAAGGTTCAAATGTAATGTAGCCTTTTCTTCAATTTACTCTGAACTTTAAAAATCTGTTTTGCAAATTGTTTTCCAGGTAATGCACAAACCCACTTAAAAGCTGAACCCTAGGATTTGAGAAAATAGATGTTATTTTCTCAAATCCTAGGTTTATTTCTAGAATCCTAGTTGAGTGTAACATATATTTAAAAAAATCTTTCTACACACTAGTGTGTATAGGTTAACTTATTTGTACCACATTTATGATTAGCCTCTCTAAACAACTGGCAGAGGCATTGAATAAGGCTTTCTTACTATTACAGTAAAGTGTCTCTTAAAACAGAATATATATCTATATATATATAACAAATAAGTAATATATATTATATAAAACTCTGACAGAATAATGGTATATATTTATTTTAATGTTTTAGATAAATAATATTTAAGTATTTACATTTTCATGGATATTGTTGTTTAAGAGAAAACTAGATATTTTAAGATATAAAAGTCATTTAATTTTAGGAAAAAATATTTAACCCTGATATTACTGAAAATATAAACAATGAAGTCAGGAGTTGGGTCAGTGACGTTTGGGAAACTCGGCAATCTTATTCTAATCGTCAGACTTGTATTAAAGCATCTTACCAAGAGAAATTAGGATCTTGGGAAATGGAATTATGACAGTTTTAGAGTTGGAGTAGGTATTGAAAATGATTTTATTCTATTCTCTGATTTTATGGATGTAAAAAATACATTATAGTTGGACTAGGAAAGTAGACCAAGTCACTGGCCTGGTTAAGGGGAAAAATGAAGTTAGAAAGTAGCGTTCCTCAAGGTTAGTGCTGTCTGTTGTTAGGAAGAAGGAAACAGACTGTTGTAAATTTTGGCATCTCTTCCCACTCACCCACACTTGATTCCTAGAAGGAATACTGATATTCTCCCCTGAGGAAGGCTTTCATCTTAACTCTTCACTGACAAGAAAATTCTAAAAGTATCAATTAGTATTTATTGTGGCAGTTCCAACATGTGAACACTGAACAGGAATTAATTTCATTCCAATAGAAAGTGAGCTATCTAGTGAAAAGAGGCAAACATATTCCTCCTTTTTTTTTTTGATTTCCCTAAGAATATGTTGCTCCCTCTCTTTTTTTCACATGGCTTTTTATTATGCTCCAGTTGTAAACTTTGTCTTTACACTGCCAAAGAGATTTCTTCAATCAGCAACTTTATCTTACTTATCTTTGATTTTTTTTCTCACCTCAGTGTCTTGCACATGGTAAATATTCAAAACTATACATTATATAAAGTCACAGACGAATCAGTTTCTCAAATCTCTGTTAGTATTGCCTGACCTATGCCTCCATTATCCACATTATTCTATCCAGTGTAATAAAATCCAATTCATCAAATATTTAAAACCTTCACTAAGTAGGTGCTACAGGCAACAGCAATGAGTAAGTAGTTTTTTTAAACTTATTAGATGTTATGATAAGAAAGGTAATAAGAGATAGACACAATTAAAATACAAGGCACAACAAAGAGGTACAATTTACTCTGGAGTACTGAGGAAAGAAATTGTCCCCAGAAGAATCCAGACAGGTTGCATGAAAAAGCTGCTGAAGGTTTTAATAGCCAAATATATTTCATCCACTCTTACTCTAATACTTAAAGGTAAATAAAACAACACATGCTCCATTTTATCCAGTGTCTCTGATATTCAGAGTTAGAGACACCAACCATGTATTTCAGAACTTGGTGCTCACAACACAAAACTCCATGAGCAGGTTCACAGGTCTAAATTGTGTGTTTCAACATTTTGAGTGAAGCCTAAGTAGTTGGACTCTGTGTCAATGTTAGAGTCATTGGAATAAAGAAGTTTCACTAAACAATGAATGAGCTGACTAATGGAGTTATTTAGGATGCAAAATAACAATCTATACTTATACATGCCATTAAAGGTCTTTCTGTCATATCCTTTGGTTTAGTTGAAATAAATTTGAGATAATATTCATACAATGACATGCACAAATCTTAAGTGTACAATTTAATCAGTTTTGACAAATGTATATTGTCAGTGTGTAGTCAATCTCCTTCTCTCCATCTATGCAGCCGCTATTCTGATTTCAACCATAATACATTAATTTTACTTGTTCTTGAACTTTGCATAGATGGACTCATATACTACATACTCTTGTGTCTGAATGCTTTTGCTAAAGAAACATTTCAAGGATTCATCTATGTTTTTGTGAATA
Organism: Hydrochoerus hydrochaeris; assembly: GCA_004027455.1. Classification (NCBI taxonomy): domain Eukaryota; kingdom Metazoa; phylum Chordata; class Mammalia; order Rodentia; family Hydrochaeridae; genus Hydrochoerus; species Hydrochoerus hydrochaeris. Next base: position 438,565 of record PVLA01000230.1, read on the forward strand.
GCCATCATTTATCCTTTTAAAATGCTGAGTCATATTCCACTGTGTGATTTGTTGGTCAACTTTCCTTTCAATGAACATTTGATTTCTTTTTTAACTTTTGGGGTACTATGAATAAAGTTTGTAGATTCTTCTACACATTTTTCACTGACAGAGATTTTTATTGCTCTAGCATTATAACTAGGAGTAGAATCTTTGAGTCAGTGGTTAGGAGTCTGTTCAATTCTTTAGAATCTGCCTAATGCTTTTCCAAAATGATTGTACTATTTTACATTCCCAATAGCAATGCACAAGAGTTCCAGTTGGTTATTTTTTTCTTCAATATTTGGAGTCATTTTTTTTTACTTTTAAAATTTTTATCATATAGATGTGTGTAACATGATTTTAATTTGCTTTCCACTGATGACTAATTTAGTGCAACCAGACTCAGTGGCTCTATAAATTACTTATACCTCCCCCAAAGTGAAAATACACCAATCTAGTTAAATTATTTGTTTGCATCACCTATGTAAGTTAAATAGCTTCTTTATTATAACAGTCATGGCATTGTTAAATTACAGTTATATATGTTTCTAAAATTAATATTGACCTTCTCATAGCACCAAGTAGACACTTTTTGTGGTTAAGTGTATGATTAGATCAGTAGTCATAACTCCTTTATCTTTTAGTGATGATTTTTTAAAGGAGATGGTAGATGTGAAGTCACATTAAGCAACTGCAGCATTGCGAAGAAATCTATGTGGGTATTCTACATAATATTTAATAAAATACATAAAGTCAAAAGCTTTTCAAATAAAATGCTAAAAGGGAGCTTTGTATGTTGCCAGATTTTCTTTAAAGAGCATGTAGAGATGAGGTTAAATGATAGATACCTGGATTTCATGAAACTACCACCAGTAAAAGAATTTGTTTTTCATGTTCAATAATATTGAATCCACTACAGATCATTCTCAAAATAGACTATGTGACTTTTTTTCCCTTTTTTGGTCACCACTGGTTTAATTGGACATGACATCTATAAATGTGTTATTTGATTAACCATTCCTAGATTTTTCTAGGAATCTCTCTAATATAATCTCACTAAAGATGTGCACAAAGATGAATTTCTTCAAACAATAAATAATTCCTCAGTTTTTCTACTAAAGGAAAAATTATTCCATGTTTACAGCATCACAGCTCAGTAGCTAATTTTTTTTTTGTACCAGGGATTGAACTCAAGACCTCATCATTGCCAGGCAAGAGCTTGTGGCACTGAGCTAAATCCCCAGCCCTCAACAGCTCAATCTTGGAAGTGATGTGTATGTCCATCAACACATGGATGGATGAAGTGTGGCATTTATACACAATGAAGTACTGATTTGTCACAAAGAAGGATAAGCTTGAGTCATTTGTGGAAAACTGGATGCACCTGAGACAATAATGTTAAGTGAAATAAATCAGACACATAGCTACCGCACAGTTTATCTTGTATGAAAAATCTAAAATATAAATAATTGAAACAGCAAAATAAAAGGCATAATAAAAAACAGAAAGATAAATGTTTTTCAAATGGGAAAAGGACCAAGAAAAGATGGATGAAGCAGAAGGAGGGGAGAGGAAAAGGAAAAAGGATTAAGATGTGTTAGGGGCTTGGGCTGTATGTAGCACAGTGGCTGTCTGGCAAGTGCAAGGTCATGAGTTCAATTCCTGTATCCAAAAAAAAAAAAAAGTGCTATGTACATTTATCAACTCTACATGATGAATGTAATCATTATGTACTGCAAACATGTACTAAGAAACATTTTAAAACTTAACAAAAATTATGGTATCTTGTAGCCAACTTCTCTAATCAGTTGAAAAACACCATTCTAATAACATTTTCTAAGGAGCTACTCTTTCAGGGGCCCCTGAAAGAGAAATGCCCAGAGCACTACACATGTGTAGCTAGAAGCACACGTTGCATTATTATAAAGAAACTTGTTTATAAAGCCTAACTTTTGATCCAATAGGTTTTTTTTTTTTTGTACTGGCATTTGAACTCAGGACTGCATGCTTGCCAGGCAGGTACAGTGCCACTGAGCTATATTCCTGGCCCCTAACTTTTGATCCATTCATCAAATTAATAGTTTCTCAAAGACTCTTCAAAACAAAATCTAAAGCTGAGTCTTCACTGCATTATATTGCAGGAACATTGTTTCTGTAATGTCCAATTAGTATCCACTCAGTAATACAAACTATAATTTAGCTTTCTGACATACCATTTTCGCTGTAGGTGTGACATTAACGCATTTTTCTAAAAAAATATAGTTGTAGACTAGTGCAGTGAAAGTCAAAAGAGTGAATGAGTGAGTTTTCCTTAGATTTCCTTTCCAGGAACCTCTGCCAATACTTTCCAACTTTTATCTCAGCTAACCCATTCCATATAGTAAGTACATCCATTTACCTGACTATTAAACAGAGACAATGTGTATGGAAGTCTGCACTATTCACACAATTATTTTTCCTAAAAATATATAAATAGTTTCATGTATAATAGTCTTCCTTACAGCTTCAATAAAGTCAAGGCCAGTCCTACTACTGGAAGGGGACCCGGTGATATAATGAGACAATGGAGTGTTTGGTAAAGGTAACTGTAGAAAAAAAATATTCTGTGTTTGAATAGTGGATTTGAGTGATAATGTGCTTATCACTACCAGCCAAACAGTGCAAAAATCAGGACACCTTTAGAAGGTTCTGTTGTGTAGTGGGTTTGGGGGTCATACAATTTGTACAGCCCACTAAAATCCTAGAACTTGGAATGGAACTGGCAGAAGCATGCAGAAATGCACTGAAATGGATTCTTGAGTTTGGATATCTTTGATATTTTCTTTTTGCTGCTCCATAAGATAGTATCACAGAGCAAAAGTAAACTCAGTCAAAGCCCTCAGTCTTACCAATCTTAAAAACATGGATATTGTAATTTGGCCTGGCTCAAGATTCAGTGTATGGTATATGCCACATGGAAATTATGTTAAGACCATCATATCACAGTGATATGTGTGCGCCCATGTTTATAGCAACACAGTTTGTAATAGCCAAATCTTGGAAACAACCTAAATGCCCATCAACTGAGGAATGGATAAAAAAGATGTGGTATTTTTATACAATGGAGTACTACTCAGCTATAAAGAAGGATTACATTGAGACTTTTATAGGTAAATGGATACAAGTTGAGACCATACTCAGTGAAATAAATCAAACTCACAAATAAATCAATATGTAAGTACCATATTGTCTCCCTAGTATAAGAAACTGAAAGAGTAAATAAGATAAAAAACCTTCAATAAATATTGTGAAAGGATAAGAAACTGCTCAAAGGGGAAAAATAACTCAGGGAAAAGGAGTAAAGAAAAGAAAAGAAAAAAATGATATAAATTTTTGTACACACACTTAAGATAGTTAAGATGATTGTGATACTAATTCTATTAGTTCTTGGAACAAAACAGTTAACATTCATAGCATTAGGTCAATTTTTTTATATCTGATAATCTGAGTAACTGTTTTGATGATAACTAGGCAAAATAAGAACCTTAGTTATGTTCCTACCACCTTGTTTTGAAAGCCTATGTTGTCATTATTTTGGGCTGTTATTGTTCTATATTTATCTCTTTTTCTTGTTTTTCTTGTAATCTGTTTTGTTTTTTTCCTCTAAAACAGAAAGGATAGATGTACATGTACAGGTGTATTCATGCTTAGAACTTATCCTACACAGTTTAGAACAATTGACTTTATTATGTGTGACGGTATGAATAGCTACTTTCAAGAAAACAAGACATTATGGTAGCCATTGCTGATTTCCTATCATCTTATTGTGAAGTCCAATAATGTTTTTATTCTTTGTTTTGACTGACTTTTGTCTGTTTTGTATTATTTAATCACACCATATATGAAGGTATGGATAGCTGTTTTGAAGAGAACAAGAGACATTATAGTAGCCATTGTTGATTTTCCTCATGTCTGGTTTTGAAGGCCTGTAAAGCTTTCATTCTTTTGTTTTGAATGGTTTTATACTATTTTTGTCTTGTTTGAATTCATTATGTGTAAAATATGGAAAACTATTTCGAAGAAAATGAGAGACATTATTATAACCACTGCTGACATCCTGTTGTCTTTTTTGAAATCCCGTGCTGATTGCATTGTTTGTTCTGATCTGCTTTGTTCTGTTTTATTTTGTTTTGTTCTCCTTGAAATAAAAAAAGAAAATATGTTAATACCAAGAACAAACATAATAGCACTGTAAATACAGAGACATAAGTAATATCTTTGAACTGTATGTGGAAAAAGGTAGATGATATAAATTATGGGACTTCAGTAAAATTAGAGACAAGGAAGAGGTTTACACTAAGGACTTTGACGTAGATCCTGATTCTTGGAGTTGTCCAGTCTCTTCTGTATACTCTATAGGACTGCACAGACTGTCATAGTGGGGTTTAATTTCTTCTTGCTCTCTGAGGTCTGACCTGACTTAAAGCATGGGTCAGAAAGCTCTAGTCTACAACTCCTGCCAGTGGGATCTGTTCAGAATGTTATCCTTGTTGTTAATCTTAGCTTAAATCCTGCTTTCCCTGCTCTGATGTGTTGGTCATCAGATCAGTATATCCTGGGTGTCCTGGGCATTGGTTTTTGCTGGTCCAGAAAGGAGTGTGCCCAGTTATCCTCCTCTGTCTGTCCCATAGTTCTAGAACTTCTATTGTATTCCTAGACCTCAGAATCACCTGAGTGATGCTGTGTCTAAACTCTGAAGGTTTGGATGTTGTGCCCCTGGAAATTCATGTGTTGAAAATCTATGGCTTTTTTGGGAATCATTAAGTAATGGGATTAGTGCCCTTATGAAAGAGCCTCTAGAGAGCTACTTTGTCCCTGCATTATGTGAAGACACAGCTAGAAGTTATCAATTATGAACTGTGAAATGAGCCCCAAGTATGCTGTTTCTGAAGCCAGACACTGATTCTGCTGGAGCCTAGATCTTGGACTTCTTAGCCTCAGGACTGTGAGACATAAATTTCTGTTGTTTATAAGCTACCTAATTTATGATATTTAGTTACAACAGCCTGACAGGACTATGATAATTACCAAACTTTGGATTCATTCTTAAAGTTCTCCCTGATATTTATCCCCTGAAAAAGATTAAATCCTGTTTTGCTAAAGTCTGTGAACCTTTGGACCATAGATCAGAGATTATGCATGGATCTGTTAGTTACTGCTGGAATGATCTTGAAAAAATTTGTAATCTTTTCAAGTATTAGTTTCCTTATTCATAAAGGAAGGAGAGTTGTATGTACCCTCTCATGCTGTTTAAGGAATACTGAACTAGTAGAAGTGCTTTGAGCATACAGCTACTGCTCAATAAATTATGGCGATTATTATCATTACCTCTTTCTAGGAAGATCTGCAATTGCACCTCTCCTTCAAATGCTTGTTCTATGACATGATGGGTTTATCTTATTCATTCATTGACTCAAACTCTGTATTCCAGTCACTGTTCTAAGCAGTAAATCTGTGTTTCTCTTACTGGGAATAGGTGATGGATTCATGTATAGGTATAGGTAATGGATTCCTGCCCACCTATATTCCAAAATTGGAGACAAAGGACAAAGGGGATAGTACAGTGATTAAAGTTGCTGGCTTTATGCCGTACTGCCTTGGTTTGAATGCCACTACTACTGGACAGCTAAGTAAAGCAGGATAACTTTTTGATACTTCAACTTTTCTTAATTTCAAACTATAAATGATAGTACTACATATATGCTAGGGTTGTGTAAAGAATAAATTGACTTTAGTGTGGTTGTATTAGAACTGGGAACCTAATAAATGCTCAATAAATAGCTATAATTTAAATTTCAAGGTGTAAACTTAGATTCTAAAAACTTAAATTTCAACTTGCCTACCAATTTTAAAGTTCAAAAATAAATAAAATAATTAAAATTCATAGAGGGAAGACTGTTACTTTAAAATTATATTTTGTTTCCATATAATTTCTTGCTCATCCTTCTTCTCTGGGGGGATCAACCCTGGGAACCAAGTTTTGTACTATGAACTAGTATGAATTATTGTATGATTGTATAACTTAGATGCTTGATTTTATGGAGGAATTCCTGAAGCAGTTTATTTGGATTGTCCATATATTCACCTCTAACTGGAAAGTTTGAATTACTCATCAAAGGATTGTAAAAAGGGGGGCTGGAATTGCAGCTATAGTATAAGCCTGGGCTTCTTTAGGACAAAAATAACTAATAGATCAACTACAGAAAACACAACAGGGTGACTTATTTAGAGTGAGCTGGTCATGTCGGCTGCACCAAAAGCAAGATTCAGTCAGTATAGGCCTGCCAAGCAGTTAATTGTGCCTACATACGAAGGACATAGTTTAAAGCATGAGGTGTTAGGAATGCTGGTCTCACATTTGTCTTTTCAGCTGGATCTGCGAACATGGGTAATATCACCATAATCAACGATGTCATCTTTGAATAGGAAGGAACAGAGACTCACACAGAGCTTGCTCTAGGAAGATTCAGTCCACAGATGAACAATTTGTTAGTCATTCAGAACTAAAACCTGTCACCAAACTTTATTCTGTGTGTTGAAGAAAATGAAATGAGGAAAAATGAAAAGAAGGTAGAGCCCAGATAGTAAAAGAGGCCTTTAGAAAGTGATAGGAGTGTGACATCAATGTATTGTTAAGATTTAGTTAAATTTAAGTATCTATCTACACAATATTTTCTATACTATCGTTTGCAACTTAAACCAATAGTGCTAATTATTCATCAAACTAAAATTGCTAAATCTAAAAACCATTCCTCAAGTCTTTTTTCTTTGATTATTTTCAACATTTTTTTCCTGAACCATAATCATAAATTAGAGCAAATATGATAAATTATACTTTCTTGAAGTTTAAATAAACATACTTGGTTGAGCACTTACTTTCAAGGTAAGTTATCATTTAAAATCTTATTTTAATAATAACAACACATATTCCTTAGTGACAAGTACTTTTTCCTACTCCTCTATTCATAATTGACATTAAACATTGTTTCATTAATTCATGAAACAAATCACACATTTCAAATATTTGTTATGCAAGCAATATTGTATTTACTTAACCTGCAGAAAGAATAAAAAAGTGGACCTCTAGTGGTATCCATGTCCCGAACTCTGTAATCTATGTATATATTATCATCATGGCAAAAAAGACTTTATAAATGTGATTAAATTAAAGACATTGAGATGAAGGGATTATCCTGAGTTATCTGGGTCCTCCCAGTCTAATAACATGGGTTTTAACAGCAGAGACTTTTGTTGTAGCCAGTGAGAGATAGAAGAGGGTTGCCACCTTTCTGGTTTTTGAAAGTGGAGGAAGAGGACTGTGAGATACAGAAAGGCCAAGAGGCCTCCAACCCGGAAAATAAAGAAAATGGATTTTTCTCTAGAAAAAGGAGCACAGCTGTACCACCACTTTGATTTTAACCCAGTGAAACCCCTGCTGAACTTTTAAGCCACCAAACTGTGATAAGAGGTCAATAGGTTTGTGACAATTTATCACAACTACAATAGAATATCAATAGAATATGTGATGGGCTAAATTAGGACACAGCCCTGTGAGGTTCAGTGACCATCACACATGCACTCTCTGTTGCTTTCATTTCTATGCAAAAGAATAGCTGTAGTTCGAAGCCCCCTGTCAAGGAAATACATATGGTAGGTCCAATATTTTTCCCATGACAATTTAGCTCCTGTTTTCCAATGTGTCATATTTGTACTCAAAGATGACTCTAGTGCAGATGGATCATATGCACAATTCATTGAGATCTGTACAGGTTTATCACTAAATGACTCATTTCTCAATACGTTTTCCTAACAATTTACAAGCTGTACATTTTTCTGTTGATTCTAGTTCCAACAATTAAAAAAAAAAAGTCTTTCCCTGTTTTCCACCCTTTAATCCTTGGCTGTATTAAATCACTAAACTTGCTGTTGTGTCTAATGTATAGATCTCTTTCTTGCTTGCCAAAATGGTTCCCAGAAATCCAGAAATTTGGAAATTGACTGAAAGTAATATCAATAATATTAACAATTCCATAAATGATATTGTATCTCCATTGCCTCTCCTGGAATTTCTGAAATTACAGAACAGTAAAGACTTTTAAGATTTGAAGAATTGTGCTGAATGCAAGAAGGAAGGAGAATTACATTGATGCTATTTTAGAAACAGATATAAAAAAGTATGGTATAAATAAAGACTTAAAGAGAGAAAAGTTTAAGTGTAAGAGTTAGCCTGGAGGTCTTTGAGAACTCCACCACCACAGCCCGGGAAGTTTGCAATTGTTTTTGCCACATAGCAGCAAAAGTTTCAAATAAAGTCAGAACTGTTGTACAGTTTTTTAAAATAAATACTGTGTACCTATGTATACTATCACATCAATATTATTGATAGAGAAAAAAACGAATTCAGGATGTTGGCCGGCACTAGCTACTTCTCGTAGCTTCAACTTCTTTTGAGTAAAATTTCAAGAAGAAAAATAGCATTCCATTAAACTGAATTCTAGAGAAAATAGGCAAAACACAGAAACTAAACTGATAAGAAGTGGAATTTTACAGAATACGGCTACAAAAGACCATAGAATTATTGAAAGCTAATTTTATTTTTGGAAACCAAACTTTTGAAAGAGTTTGTATTATCTCACCAAACCATGTCTGCTAAGAAGGGCAGACAATTCTTTAACCTTTCCCTTTGCCCTTACAGGTGGGGATGGGAAGAAACATTGTAAAAGGGGACCCTGTAGCATGTCTTTCTCACATGATGTGGGAAATAAAGGGTATGTAAGAACTTTGCAGAAAGGAGAGTAAGAATTTGCTAGACTGGTTGACCCAGGAAATCGCTCCACAGCCAGACATTGTGAACACATTTTTCCTGCTCAGCATAATATCACACATCTTATGGATTAAGACTACCACATGATTTACACTGTTCCCTTTTCCAGATGAATTTTTAAAAAGTTAATCAACAAAGGTCAATATATTCAAGGAGTGCAAAGTATACTTTAGTAATAACTACTAAACTAAAGTAATGACTACTATAATAAAATTAACCTGTCCAAGACTTCTCATATTGTGTGTTAGATCCTCAGCAAGTAGAAATTTAAATGTTTTTATCATCTTTCCTTACTCTTGAATATTAAGTGTTTTGGTAGTAAATAGCTGTCTCTTAGAGAACCCGTATCACTTTTGGTAAAGAAATTTCTAAGGCTTTGAGGAACAGGGTAGCAATGAGTATTTTTGGGTAGATTTGAGGGATTCAAAAGCAAATGCCGAAGCCGAACGGTCAGTGAAAGTTTGGGGTGGTTAACGGTGGTTAACATGGTGGGCAGGAGATATTTATGATGTTTCTTCCTCCCTCGCTTTTTTTTAAAGAGAATTTTGATACTTTGAAGAGAACAAAAGACAGTATGGCATCCATTGTTGATTTTCCTGTTTGTTTTTGAAGGCCAGTAATGCTTTCATTCTTTTGTTTTGATCAGTTTTATACTGTTTTGTTTTGTTTAAATTCAGTGTATGTGAAGATATGGACAACTATTTTGGGGAGAACAGGGGAATTGTGGTAGCCACGGTTGATTTCTTGTTGTCTTGAAATCCTGTGTTGCTTGCATTGTTGTATTCTGATCTGCTTTGTTGTTTCATTTTGTTTTGTTTTATTCTCTTTAAAATAAATTTAAATTTGATATTGCTTAGAGATCTGTCATATGCCTTATCAGTAGCAGCTCCTGACTCCTTCTCAAAGGTTCAACCTTGATTAATCCAATTTATAGCTCTTTTCCTGACTCTGTTGAAACTTGGGGATATAATATAATTTAAACCAACTAGATAAAAAGAAGTGTTTACTTGAGATTTCTGGGAAACATCCTTTTCCATCTCTTACCAGGTCAGACAGAGAAAGTCTTGGTTTTGTGTTGCTGCTTCTGATCATTACACACTGTAGACAGTGAGCATTGGGGGAACATATTCCTAATTCACTCTATCTCTGGATTCTTGGTACACAAACTAAGAAATGCACTTATTCTTCAAAATTTCAAGCTGATTTTCTACCAACCGAAGCTAAATATCATCCAACTCACATAATATTTGATACCGGCATAGAAATAGTTGAAAATCTTTCAGTAACTTGCACGTGAAAATAATGAAGAAAATTTGATGCTGGTATATCATTTATAGAGGTAAAGTTAAAGAGCATTGGTTTTTGAGACATATATACTTGAAATTCTGTCATGTTCTATTACTGCCTATGTGTTTTCTCTGAATTCAAATCTTCATATTTGTACAAAGAAAATAATGAACCAACTTTACAAATTTATTGAAGAGAGAAAATGAGATAATACACACAAAATTTCTGTCAATAATTGCAATAATTGCAACCATCATTTTAAAGACCAGAGAAAAAATTGTTTGAGATCCCTTAATGGAAGATGGCTCCAGAGAATTTGAAAGCTCTAGAAAATGAAATACTGAGAGTACAATTGAAAATGATTCCAATGAGAAAGAAGAGGAATAGTTAGCTAAAGGAACCGATGCAGCTGCACAGGAATTAAAAAAAGAAGACTATTGAAAGAGAGAAGAGTCTGACAGGAATGAACATAAAAGAGAAGCATCAAATTGAAAAGTAGGACAAGGATTGAGTTTAAACTTAGAAACTTGTAATTATGTCCAAAGACACAATAATAGGTTCAAATCAATGACAAATGTAGAGAAACTATGATGTCAAAAGATGGCAGAGAACAAAAACACGGTTTCCAAACTGAACTGGTCAATGCATAATATGATATGTTGTAGCTTGGCATAACTAATGCCATCTTGTGCCCTGTATTTGACCCAGAAGAGTGAAAAAATTACTTAGGGTACAAGTCCCATGAGAAAAGTAGAATGAGCTATACCCACAAGCGAAAAATTAACCTGCTCAACAAAGAAGCAGGATGCAGGTGTCAACCAAAAATTAATGTAAGATTCTAGCTAAATTGTTTCCAACAGGATGTCTTTTTGTGTTTCTCTGTTTTAAAAGCTCTGTAACTTTCCAGTTCAATGCCACTCGTTTGGACTCTGAAACAGGGGTCCATGGGAAGTCGCTGAACTCAGCTAATAAAATTCCAAATTTATCAATTTGTCTGCTTATATTCCCATATTGTTAATGAACCCACTTCATGATATACATCACATAGATGGAAAAACTGAAGCACAAAGTAATAGCCTACCCATTTTTAAGGTAAATGTTAGTTCCATGAAATTTTAAATTGTACTTTGAAACATTACAGGCCATGCTGTCTTGATCGTTACTTAGTTACAAAAAACATAATAAGATAAAATATAGACAAATTAGATTCATATCAACCTGAATTAGTGATAAATTACAGGGACAAGTTTTCCCAGGACAAAAAGATAACAGTTCTTTAGTCTGAGGTAATGTTAGCACCACTCTACTTTCCTGTGTAAGTGCGTTTTTACTTTTCCTCAGAAATATATAACCATGGTGTTCAGTTTGCACAGAGACAGCTTTTAAAATATTTGATTAACTATAAATTCTGAAAGAGTTTGTTAGATTTTACTTATGGATACCATGCTCCTTTACCCACTTCACCACAACACACACACATACACACATCTGCACACGTGGAAAACCAGACTTTAATTCAGGGAGATGTCATTTTGTATTTCAGCAAGGTTTAAAACATACTAATATGTGCAGACAGAACAGAAAATGTTTCCAAAGTTTTCTTTATTCTGTCCAAAATAAAAGTCTGAGGAGAAGGCCTCATTACCAAGTTTAAATTCAGGTCTGGCCCAGTTAAGCTCCTGAAGAGAAAGACCATCTTTGATGCAGTAGGCCAGGAGAGAACTTTCTCATGACGAAAGAAAGTCTTTGGAAATAATTCACATTCAGGTGAACTGCTTTTAGAAAGTACTGTTTAGTTACCTGCCCCTAGAGTGAAGTTCAAAAGAAAAGTGGATAAAATGTTCTCAGTCAAGATTTCTGGGTTGTGGTGTTTTCTGCACTGGAGAGTTGCTTGAATCCGAACATTACCACCTTCAGGAATAAGGAACAGTCATTTCTTTACCCAGACAGACTTTTAATCTTGGAACAAGAGGCCTATTCTCACAGAAGGCTTTTCTTACTTTTAAAAACACAATCAAATTGGTTCTTGTGGAGTGGGATATAAGGAAGGGCATCTTTTCTCCTTGTGCACAAGTAATTGGACCAGCCTAATTAGATTGTTCAAGTGTTTAGATACTATGGTGATGGGCATTTTATAAATACTGTATGTAGCTAAACTAGGAGCATTCCTAGTGACAATAATACCCATACAGTTATTTCTGATAGGTTAGGAAGATGCAAACCAAGTGCTTTGCTACATTCCATAGTATTTATTAATATTTATGTTGGCACTTTCAGTCATTTGTGGTATCTTTTTACTACAAATCTGGGGGTTGTGTGGTCAAAGATGACTCCTTCCGGCAAGGACATCCTCTCGTATGTAAAGTAAGCACCGTTGTGGATTCTGCCCAATAACTAAGAGAACTATTATAACTTATCAACAACTGCCATCCAGAAATAAGAAGCACTTAATCAGTGCAGAATTAGATCATGCTTAAATGAGATCTGTAGTGAAAGAAAAGCCACATATTGCTTAGAAGCTAATGGTCTTTGATCTTAGGAGAGAACCAAAGAATAGTCTCTAGTTGTTGAAAGAAATTCAGAAAACAGTCATATGGAATGCTTATTTGCCTCGTTTTCCTGCACAAACTTTTTATTTTTCTGCATTACTTATCAGGCCGGGAAACCTCAGTGAGACTAGCTGTAGGAAGAATCTGATTTATATAGGCAGGAAGACACTGAGTCATGTTTTTGGACTATGAACTTAATCTTTCCAAACTGGATGTTACAATTTGTGATTTTAAAAAGGTTCATAAAGTATTTCATACCACCAGCCAGCTATGTAGTTTTACAATGAAATAATAGACAAAAACTAAATGTCTTGCACCTAAAATCAATACTTTAGGGAAAAAGAAGAAACTAACGTTCTATACTTCTAAACTTCATGCTAGAACTACACTACACATCTACTAAAGTGCTTACAAAAATTCTATCATCCAAGTAACATGTCCATTTTAAAGATGAGAATATTGAGGTGTGGAGATTTTGTTGGTTACCACACAATGTCCACAGTATATTCCAGGGCTCAGAGTGGAATCCACACATACTTGACTCCAAGGATTATCTTTTTTTCATTATACTATGGTTTATTTCCTCATTGAAAAATACCACCCTAAGGAAATATACTAGTAATCTAATGGAAAGTTTTTTCAGAATTCATATTTTAACTTTTCATTGTTGTTTTGCCCTTAATTCTCATTTATGGCAGCATCATTGGATAATATCACAACATACATGAAAATAATAGTAAAGTGGAAAGAAGCCAGATTTAAAATGAAATCTGAGTCTGAAGCTGACAATTTAAAGTTATGACATTAGAAGTGTCAATTAACTTTTCTGAGTCTCAGTTTTCTTATTGAAAAAGATGACAGTAATAATGATTCCTATTCCCACAGTCAGTGGAATAAAAAAAGAAAGAAAATATGAAAGTACTTTACAGAAGTATCTAATTCATTTTAGCAAGATTTCTATCAAAATATATTAAAATCAAAAGATTCTTAAAGTGCTATTTCATATACTGAGAAATTCACTTGTGTGAATACATTGTTACCAATTAGGCTGAATCAGTGCTACACCTGATAATGAAATGTTATTAAAGACCTGTCAGAATTTTGCGTTTTTCTCCACTCTTCTTAAGTAAGCTCTGGCAATCTCATTCAGAACAACTGTGGGAAAAGAACTGAAGTGCAGATTTACATAGGTGACAATCCAAGCACCTAACTTTTTGAAATGTAAAGGGTTTTCTCCATTATTTTTTAATTTACTTAATGGTACCATAATCTTACAAAATATTCAAGCTATAATTTTGAGAATCTCTTGTTTCCTTTGTATCCCTCTTTCTCCATGTCTAATTTCCTTTATTTCCTACTCTGAACTGTAAATGGCCAACAAATTTGATAAATTCTACTCTCTGAATGTTCCTTAAATAACCAACAGCTAGTAAACTGCTTCCCCATTCCTCGTTTTCCTTTGTCTACTCTCTCCCATCTTGTAAATACACATGTTATGTTGCAAATCTAATTATGTCATGTACTTGTTTAAAATTCTCTGTGGATTTTGACTGCCTCAGGATGAAAGTCAAATTTCATAGTAAGTCATAGAAAAACTTTTAAAAATCTTGCAAATGTCTATGTTAATTCATTATAACATATTCAAAGAATAACTAATTTTTAGTACTCATTATATGCCAGGTTCCTGGCTACTAGAGGTAACAAAGAAGGAATTAAACAAAGAGTTACCACAAATTATACAAAATAAAAGTTAGAAATGTGGTGCAAATGAAGGAAAGAATTGGAAATAAGAGGTGCTACTCCACTATGTGAGACACCTTGTATTTGTTTATGAAATCTTATTTCTCACCTTTAACTCTTCACCTGCAAGAAGTCAACAATAAAAATGCCCATAAACAGGTACATTCGTGAGCAAATTTTGATGTAACTACACGGTGGAATGCTACTTAGCAATAAGAAGGAATGAATCTTTGCTTTGAAATGAATTCCATGTAAGTCATTACAGCAAAAAAAAAAAAAGTAAAATAATTGTGCTGTGTGAAACAAACCAGACAAAAAGTACATGCCATACAATTCTATTTATTTAGTAGTCTGTAACATGCAAATGAGCCTGTAATGTCATAAAACAAATCATTTGGTATAGGAAAAGGTTGTGGAGGGAGGAAATTATGAGAGGATATGGGGAAGGTTTGGGGGGTGAAGGATGTGTTTATTGTTTTGATTGTAGGGGAAGTTTCATGGTGAAGCCATATATATATATATATATATATATTTCAAATTGTATCACATATCAAAATGTGTACTAAATCTTACCACAAAATTGTATCTTAATACAACTGGCAAAAACCCACAGGAGCTACTCATCCTATACATTTTGTTTTTTATTGTTATAGCTTTTATTAAAAATAAACGCAAACAGCAGCAACCAAAGTTGAATGTACCCTGGTCTTTAGGTTTTACCTAGGACACTTGTGAACTTCAGTGAATTCATTGCCTTTGGCTTTTTTCCTGGAGGAACTGATGGTTTTATGTATGAAAAGGCACTTAGTGCATTAAGATAGAGGATTTCTCTGTAGGTGTTCTCCAGGACATCAGTGGAATTTACCTCCAGTGTAGCAAAAACAGAGGGCTAGAAATGTGTTGATTTGGGTGCAAATGAACTGTGAGATGAGTGCCATGAAATCATATTCAATAGTTGATTTCAAGTGGGTATGATGGCAGCAAGATGATTGCCTAAGTTTAAGGCCAGCCTGACCTATGCAGTGAGTTCAAGGCCAGCCTGGGCTGCATAGTGAGTTCAAGGCCAGCTTGAATTACAAAACAAGATCCTGTCTCAAAATACAAACAGCAAAAACCAAACCAAAACAACAACAAAAGAACTGACTTTTGATTTTGAGGGCAGTATTTTTAAGGCTTTCATAATAAAATAAGTAAGTTACATTTTAAAATTTATTCAAGAAAGAAGTATATTATCTGCCACCATAAAAGTAAGGTAAATTAGGCCAAGAATTTAATATCCTTTTTAGTACTACAAAATCCCATCAATAGCAAATGAATTTTGTTAGTAATGAGGATTTACAATACATCAGAACTTTAAATCCTATTTCTCTCAAAACAAAGCAGAGGTGCTTTTTGACACATAAGTTTGTTCCTGACCTATAGGAAATTTAATGGATGGATCCAAGATTATGGGAAAATAAGACAACAGACTTGATTTGGTTCACCAAAGATTGCAAACTTCTGAAGAAGGTCCTGTAAGGTAGCACCAAAAAACCATAAAAGTTTAGGTTACCTAGTTCACTAATCTCATTTTAAGTGGCAAAATATCAGATGTGACAGGACAACAGATTGGTTGATAAGGTAGAGCTAATTAGAGCCTGAATTAGTAGACAATAAATCACTCAACCACTTACTCTATTGTGGGAAAGACATTCTTGCCCCTTGTTATCCACAGTGCTTCCTATTTAGATGATAAAAAGGACCTACTGATTGTTTACCATATTACTTTGAAAAGAAAAATCAGTGCAGATGCAGCTTCACTCTGCCAGCATGACTGGAACCACAGCTTGAGAACATGTTTCAGAACTGTTTCAGATGCAAAGTAGTTTTTGAGATTGAATGTGCTTCCAAGGTGCTAACTCACTACTGAGGTTACTGAATGAGTTTCAAAGAGGAAATGAAAATGACTTTAACAACATGGAACTGGAACTTAAGCAATAATTAAACAATGTTTTGGAAAATATGAATTATTTGTAGCAAAGAAACTGTTTTGTCCAAATGATTATTCTTGACTTAGTTTAGCAGCAAATTTTGAAGTGTGTTGTACTCTTTTATTGGACAGGGCATTTGATGTGTATCATTCATCATTCACATCAACATCTAGTCCCTTCCATCCATAAAATAGGTCAAATTCTAAGTTCTAGTCACCCAGAGGGACTAATGTGTAGAGCACCCAACTAACATTTCAATAGTATTAGCACTCTTGCAGAATCTTGTCATTGCCATTTCCTTATATTAAAGGGCACACATTTATTTGAGACTTTCCTTATTCAATGATTGTGGAAAACAGACTACATCTGCCGGAGAGCAAACATTGTTTCTTCTCTCCAGATGTCTGCTTTTTCTCCCAGAAGTTGGAGAGCATTGGACAAGCAATAACAGATGATGAACACATGCATAACTACAAATGGGCAAGCTGATTGTTTTCAAAATTGGTATAAACATTTGCTCTTGGGTTGAGATTTAGCCCATAGCAAATCTTTACATTTGTGTTATAAACTCTCAGCTAAAAAAATGTTTATAATGGAAGTGCTGACAATGTGAAAATTCAGTTATGGCCAGGAAAGCAGTTTTTTTTTTTTTAAATGCCATTTTGCACTCCCATATTTGCTTCCTAGCCAGTGACTGAGATGTCAATTTCTCCCAAGTTTTCTTTTCTAGTCCAAAGGAGAATTTGAAAATGGTATTGAAATGAATAAGAGATCTTAATTTCAGCCCCTTGTTTCTTTAACGAGTAACAATCAGAATACAAAACCACATGCTGGTTCCTTATGACATTGATGATGGTGATGAAGAGTGAGATGGCAAAGAACTATTATTGCTCAGTAGTGAGAGGTTCTGCTTTTATATGATATTTTAACAAGAAATGGTAGCTAATATTAGGAAATACTTTCCACTGCATGACCTTGCCTATGCCAAAAAACAGTGAGTACATTGGTGAGGAATTAATAAATAAGGTCAGAGAAATCTTTCGACTTGGTAGTAAATTCTTGTTATGGGACTAAAACTGTTGTTTGCACTCTAAAGTTGGCATTAAAACAACTCCAGTGAGCTGAGTCAGATATGCCACCTGTATCTCCTTATACTGATAAAGACATGGCCCTCTATAACATGGATGAACTGCAAAGACAGTCTTACTATTCACTCAGAGAATGGTGAAAAAATAAAATAAGAAATGAAGATGGAGAAATGTGCTATCATTCTATCTTTATGAGCAAGAAATCTTTTGGAAAATTGTGACTGGGTGTAAATCATTAGAAATAATGGCAGAATATAATGTACTGACTACAGGACACGGTGGTAACCTCTGCTATAACACTGGATACAAGGCAGCAATTTTCCTTGGGAAAATTAAAAGTGTTTTTGGTGGTCCATCTTTTTCTTAACCTATATTCTTTTATTTTCAGGGGAATTAAAATATATTTATAATAAAAATTTTTATAATAAAGGCGTGCAAGGGGGAAAATCCAAGAATTCATTTGATATAAATAGGCAACATCTCCGTAAATCCACCTTCAATAAACAGGGGTCTTAGCAGAATGAAACCCTACTCACTTAGGTTCAGACATGAGAAGAACAAATAGTCTTCTCTTTAATATAAAGACATCCACCAGATTTCTCGTGAAAATGTTAGTGTCTTCTAAGTGGAGAAAAAAAATGTACGTTAAAGTCTTAGTCACTCTATAGACTACTAACAGCCTTCCTAATTCTGTATTTGAACAAATAGGACAAGCATATAAAATAGAAACATTTATATTTTCCTTCATTCAAACACATAAATTATAGGAAAATTTTCTCTTATAATGTTAATTGCATAATAATTCTTAAATTAATGAATAAAAGGGGGCTACAGTTCAAACAAAGAACTCAAGTAGCAGGAAGCCATCTCAGCGTTAGGCAAGATGCAGATTTTGCCTTTGTACTTTTGTTTTCAAACTTCAAATCATGTAAATGTTCAACTTTCATCAGGGTTAAGAGAACTCCTTTTGTGCTTATTATAATATCTAGGAGCTATTAGTCCATTGGAGTTGATTCATATTTTGAGGATTAATAACTTGTTTGGCTTGCTAGATTTCTGCATCTATTTCAAAAGGAATTGTACATATATCATAATATAATGACGAATGTATGTATCTGAAAATATGAAATTCATTTTTTTATTAATGAGAACACTTAATTATTTGTGACATAGACACTTTAAAAAGAAACAAACACCTTGAATAAAATGGTACATTGTAAGTCTTGGAAAACTAATTTTAAAATGGCTAGTTATTTGAAATTTTTAATATAACATTACATAAAAATGATGTATGTTTGTAAATTGAGATAAAAGATAGAATAAAAGCAGAATTAAAGATTAATCTTTTCCCCCCAAATGAGTTCTTTTTGGTTTGTCCTCTTACAGTTATTGCTTGGAGGACTAGAGTGTGCTTTGTTCATAACTCGATTCACATAAAGACAGTACTACAGCACCACATAAAATAACTATAATAATTTCTTGTAATTGCAGAAAAATGTGTGCAGAAAGCACCTAACAACCACAGCTTTGGTGCATTCTTTCTGTAATCCTTCGATCAGCACTGTAATATGAGCAGAGTTACAGTATACTTTCTAATAAGTGCCCTGCATTTTTTTTCTTTTTTAACTACTGATATCCTAATTAACTATGCTCAATTGATTGCTCTCAAAATAGGAACTAAGAGCTCTCATCTAGTGAAGTGGAAGCTAATTCAACTCTTTTACACTGTGGCAATAACAATCCCACACATACACTCACATCCACACCCACCACATACATTACTTGTGTAATGTCATACTCTAGGTCTTCTAAATTGGGTCACTGTGGTATAATAGTCACATTTCTACGGATATTCATGCATTATTTTTCTTTTAACACTAATTAAAATAAAAGACAATTATCCTTTTTAATTCATGGATTGAACTTCTGTTTGGAATGCTTTTATTTATGATCATTAAATAAACTCTCAAAATGAGGAGACGTGTTTGTTTCACTTGGAAAAAAGTGAAAGAGTAGGTGTGAGAAAATGAATTCAAACAAGATATAAGGAAACTGCCGATTTCATGTCTTACCCAATTGCTTTTGTTTCTTCTTTTCAAATCAAAACTAAACACATCTAATTTGGATTGACAAACACTTAATCACTTGATTATAAGATTATAGCATGTGGCCAGAGCACCTTCTCAGGATGTTGTTCTGCAAACCCCGGATTTGTAAATCTTTGTTTCTGCTGGCATCATGGACTTCTTTTCTCTAGTCGCACAGATAAACACAGGTGGATGATATAATGCATCAGTAGCTGTCACATACAGACCTGAAAAACTGTTCTCAGCATTTATAAATCCAAGTCCAGGCATTATACAACCAGAGTTTAAAATGTTACTAGTAAATCATTCAGACTTAAGCTTCTTAGGAAACACAAACCATTCTCTAAGGACATATGAGACCAGAACTTCAGAAGATGTTGTCTCACTGTGGGGTGGCAGAGAACAGCAGCTCATAGACCACCCTGGTGTGTAGTAATCAACAAAGCAGTGGCCCACTTTATAAAGGCGTCAGGCAGTCTCTAACCAAAAGGCAGAGCCTCCAACCGAGACAGACCCTGCTAATAAGTAACTTCTAGTAAAAAAAGAAGAAAAGTAAGCTAGTGTTAGCATATACAGCAGGCTCATATCATGGTTCTTTTGTTTTGTGGTTATTTTCTTTCATATGGAACAACCCCATCAAGAGCTTTGTCTTAAAACACTGTGACCAGTAAACTAAAAGTACTCGCTGACATTTTACCTTTTTACTATCACAACCTTCCTTTCACTTTTACCTTGAGTTGCCCTTTTAAGAGTCTCATCACATTTCTGTTTACCCTGCTGAATTCTGATTCTTCTGAAAGCACCCTGCTCTGTCACCTCAATTTCTCTTCTTTCAAGGTGGTATCTACTTGGGGAATCAATCCATATTTGGTGAAAACTGTTTTACTTCAGTATTGTGTTTGCCTCCCTTGGAAGTCCTTTATGTGTTTTAGATATCATTTAGTTGTGTGTTTTAGATTCCATTTCCTCATTTAACAAATGAGAATAATCATTTTTAAACATTTTGTCAACACTTCACAAGAAAGACTCAATATTTTAAAATACCTTAAAATATTTTTCAAAAGGGACATGCATATATTTGAAAAGTGTGGCTTTGGACATTTGTTGAAATATAAGCTGAATTTTCTGAGTAATATAATTCTTATTGTATATGTAATATATAGTTCAATATGACATTATGACAGATGAGAGATTTTTGGTCTTAAGTTGAAAATCATTCAAAAGAAGCTCATTAGTTTACACGATTCATGTAACATAATATGGCAAAAAGCAACTAATTATTTGAGGAAGCATTGAAAATATTTTAGTTTCCTTATAATTTTGATTTTATATCAGCAAATGTACCTCAGTGAGTGCTCATACCTGCTGTGATAAGTACAGAGACTAAATCACATTTTGTCAATAGGGGAAACTTCTACAAACTGGGTACACAAATAGAAAATAATAATGTTGAAGGCAGTGTAATTAATTAATTCAAGCTTCAAGATAAGATCACTGGATCCTGCTGACCCCACATGTTAATCAGTTGATTAATTGGTACAATCATAATAATTATATGGTACCAACCTAAGTATATTTAATGATAGTGCAGACTTAGAGTTTAAAGTTCTTTTCAATCTGAATATCTTTTCTCTTTCTTGAATCAAAGGAGTTGGTTTCATTTACTTGAAAGATATCTTTTGGTTTGTAGATCTGGAAAATCGATGTAAAAATTTAGCTGAGGACCAATTTTCCTTGTCCAATAGGCCATTTTCATTATTTTTTAAAATATTGTTACAAATTGAAAGTCATCCTACCGAGGGCATAAGAACTGTAGATCATACATGTCCATTACATTATATTACTTTTACTCTGAACATGTTCACTGTATGAAGGCTGAATTGCTGAGTAGCAATTAATGTCCCCTAACAAAATGTTTTCTATTCTTTATTATCAATACTTACATAATAGGTAAAGCCCTCATAATCACTGTGCTATAAATTAAGTGTAATCTATTTATTAAAAAAACTATAACATGTGACCAAAATATGCAGTGACTATTTTTAAATAAAAAATTTTGCAATAGTAAAAGATATGTTGCCATTAATAAGTTTCAAAACACTCCTCTTGCCTTCAAACACACTTATCCTACTGTTCTTGACACTTTCTGAAGCAGTTCTGGAAGGCTTTTTTAATGGAATCAAGAAATACAGTGGATGCTGTTGCTGAGTGTCACCCAATGGAAAGACCAAACATGGCACTGTACAACTTCTGGGTCTTCCCTAAAGTCAAAATGACCATGAAAAGTAAACATTTTGAATAGATTCAGGACATTAGGGTGGCCAGGACAGCACAACAAAAGACACTCAAGAAAGAGCACCTCTAGATTTGCTTCATAAAATGGTAAGATGATAGAGTTAAGTACATTCGAAGTGAGGGGGAGTACTTTGAGAGGCATTAATAATAATGCCTTTTACTGTAATAATATTTTAAAATTGTTTTAATTTTTTTTTGATAAAAATGAAACAAATTTCATAATCAACTACTAAGAGAATAACAAATTGTTACATGCTGTGCATTATTTTAAACATTCACCATGTGTTTCAATCATATTTTATATATGTTCAGATACTTAAAAAGGGGGATTAGATCCAAAATAGCTTTAAGATGCATACACATTTGGGGAGCTCTATTTTGGCTTTTAAATTCTTTTCTTCATACACACACATTCATACACTCAGAGATACATATATCACACACAGGAATATATATTACAGTACCATCAATTTTGCCAAAATCATCTTAGTAATCACTCTCAACTTCTGATTTGTTGTTCTGCGGCGCCCTTTTCCATCCATTCACGCCTTGTGACAAGGTCCATGGGTGGAGGAGAGCGCTTCAAGGAATCGCTTCTTCAGGAAAAGGACACCGCATGTGGGTATTGGGCGCGGGGATCTTGGAATGTTTTGTGCTGATAATTGTAATTTGTGTAGTTCACATGTGTATGTTTTTATGTAATGCTCAATATGGAGTCGAGGGTGGAGACTCCAAGGGGGTTGCTGGAGGCCCTCTAGATAACCCCTTTGTGAGGACTGGTTGTGGGGTTTTGCCTTCTGTGAGTAGTGTGAGAGAGTTTATGTGGGAGCTTTGGGTGGGAGAGCTCATGGAGGAGGATTTGCGGGGTTCCTGTGAGACAACTGCCCTGAGACACTGGACAGGCAGCCAGAGACGGGCAACTAGGACACATATGTTACCCACCAGCCACCTAAGACAGGCACAGGACCAATTGCTGTCCTGCAGGCCCATGACGGGTAAGGCCTGTTTGGCTTCATATGAAGAGTCCTTGACCTAAGACAGGCGCTGTCCTCACAGGAACTGCCATACTCCCATAAGTGATAAGGGAAACAATGTAGGGAGCGGCATAATAGCCTCACACATCTCTTCCTCCTGCAGGCATCAAGGTGCATCGGCTTACATTTCCCAAGCTAACTAAGTAACAAGATTGAGATGTTAATTGATACCTAGCCCTGAGCCTGGGGTGCTTCCTGCTTGGGGTTGAGGTTAATCGAAACCTATTGTTTAGGATTGTCCCTGCCTGGCCCTAAGCCTGGGGCACTTCCTGCTTGGGGCTGGGGGTTGCTGCCAAGGTTAGCAAATATATATTCCAGCTTCTAAAAAAATAAGGCAGATTCAGATTCACTCACAGACTGGTGTGCAGTGTCTTCTGTCTCTCACTCGCCGACTCCCTGTCCACCTTTGGGAAACCCTAGCCCTGCCGCAGCTGGACTCTGGCATTGTTCAGTGCTTAAACAACTGTAAAATTTCAGTTGGGTGATCCTAGAATAATTCTTTACAGTACAAAGCTACATTGATATATGTTGGAGCTTAAAACACGCTACCCCAAAGTATAGCTCTTCCACATGCTGAGTACTCTGAACTGAGGGAGAAAAGAAGGGCCACGGAAGCAAGAAGTTCTCCACGACCTTTTCCTACCTTCTTTTCTCTTTCCTACATTTGTCGGAAGAAGCATCTGAGAAACTAGAATTTCCCTTCCCCAAGGTAGAGTATATGCTGGAGCTCTTTTCTGCTGAAGCCAGACATAATATCTAGCAGTGTCACGTTCACCTTCTCCATGCTCATGTGAAGGCCCTAATGTACTACCCATCTTGCCCTAAACCAGGAGGAAGGAATGGCACAAGACAGGCTGAGAAGACTCTGAACAGATAGGCTTTGCTGGATTTCCTCTTTTAGTCTGTTACCATTAGAGCATAACCTCTTTCTCCAATCAAATTTTTATGTGGTTATTTTTAATTTTTTTATTTTTATTTTTTTTTGTTGGTACCAGGGATCGAACTCATGACTGCATGCTTGCAAGTCTTATGCCACTGAGCTAAATCCCCGCACCTATGTGGTTATTTTTAATTAAATGTAAGCATAAAAATAAACAAATTTCACTTGGTCTTCATTTCTGAAGCTTTATGTCACATACAACTTTGATCAGATAAGTTTTTATGCTGTTCTCTTGTTAATCTAACTTTTGTTATAGAGGTCTTGGTTATGGACCTAGAAATAGGGAAGGAAAACATATTATACTTTTTCACTGCTAGGATTGTCTGCAACATATTGTTGGGAACAAATGGCAGAAAAGAAACCAGATGATTGATGAATTGTGTTCAGTTCTGTCTTAATGTACTGAAACAACTGATCATGAAGGTTTTTCAATGTCTGTCAAGTACAGTTCTATCCTCTTCAATATCTAAGTTCAAAACCTGATCCATGTTTTCTTTTCATGACTGTTTAACCAAAATATCATTCCATAATTGAAGGTTTTCATTTTTAAATTTTCTATATATACAAAGGACAATAAAAATATATAGTAAATGTTTAAATTAAAATTTATTATAGTAAAAGAAACATAACCATTAGTCCCCCTTGAAATATTCCCTCTTGCTTTAAACACAATTATCTTACCATTTTTGCTACTTTCTGAAGCCATTCTTGAATTCTTTCATGAGTGTCTTTATAAAGTGTGATCAGTAATTCAGTGAATACTGTTGCCATGTGCCATCCGACAGAAAGGTCAGCCTCTATAAGCATTATGGCATTTCCTCAACTATCGTATTCACCAGATCTGGCTCTTTCTCCAAAGTCAAAATAACCATGAAAAGGCACTGTTGTTTTTGACCATGCCTCCTATTGCTCATAATCTTTTATGTGTCTCTTATATAACATGTATTTTCATAACCTATTATTTTTGTAATCTTCTATGTATATGTTCCTTCTGATATATTTTTAAGGAAATACATAAAGCACAGATGTATTCTGTTTCCTTCTTCATCCTCAATGCATTCTACCAATTACTGGTGAATTTTTAAGTATAATTTTCTCTTTTAAATCACTACCCTCAAAAATCTGTAAAAGGATTTTCTTTGCTTTTGTATACAAGTTAATCTTTTGACAGTATTTAATAATCTGCAGTAATTAGTTAATGTATTAGTAAGATGTCTACATTTTCTATGGAAAGTACTGCAGTAGGCAAGACAATACAGATTCTAATAAGACAGAATTGTGCTGGGTGCCTTCACACGGTTTGCAGTGTTGGATTAACTGCATCTGCTTTCCCTTACATATTACCCTTCTCCAAAGTCTTTGTTTTACTCAACCAGATACCTCATTTCTCCAAAACAATACTTGGACTTCAGGGCTGGACCCAGGGCTCAGGTTCATTCTCTGACTGAATGATATCTTTAAGCCTCTTTGAAGAAGTTGTACCAACCACTGCACTGTGAAATGTTCATTGTCTTTATTTCACCTTGTGCAGCCATTTCACATGTAGTCACAGATTCCTCGCTAGATCAGGAAATATACTTTATGCTTCTTCTGCACTTCCCTGGAGGAACATGCTCCTGCTTGGCTCGGGGAAAGACGTGGCGTGGCAGGTCAACTGACTGTAAGAAGAAAAACCTGCTCGCCTCCTATGTGTCACTGAGGATAAAGAAGCAAAGTTCATGGTTCCCAAGCCTGATAGCAAACCAGAATTACTGGAGGGTTCATTCATCATTTTTATAGATCTTTGAAGAAGGTAGTAAAAACTCCTGAACCTCATCACAGGTACAGTGAATCAAAACCAATCTGGGTTGCTCCAGGAATCTGTTGCTACAAGTTATTTTAGTCAGAGCCAGATATGGGAATTCTTAGAGGACTTGATTGGGAGATCCTTCTCAACATGTCTTTTCAATCTCTGATTATACTTCTTTTTAAAATAATTCCAAATATAGTTATTCTTACTGTAGAAAGGTGTAGGACACAGAAAAGTAAAAGGCCGATAAAAATTAAGGTTGCATGAATTCTGAGAAAAAATTAATATTTCATTTATTTATTTGTACTTTTTTTTTTTTTTTGAGGGAGAATCTCACTGTGTAGTTCAGGCCAGCCTTGACCTAGCTTTCCAGCCCATGTTGGCCTTGAATTTGAGATCCTCCTGCTTTAGCCTCCCAAGTGCTGGGATGCCTGCTAACATTTTAAAGTAAATATTTTCAGTATTTTTTTATGTAAGCATTTAAAAACACGATTACATTTTCTCTGGTTTGAATATATTCCTCAACATGCAAGTGTTAGAAACTTCATGCTCAGTACAATGGTATGGAGAGATGAGACTCTCAAGAGGAAGTTAAGCCATGAGGCTTCTGCCATCCTGAAGGAATTCTTGCCCATGTCCTTGAAATGGGTTCTTGGTTAAAGAGTGAGGTCATAACCTTTCCTTTCTCTTTTCTCTCTGTCTTTCTCTGTGTTTATTTCTCAAATGTGCCCAGTCTTGTCCCACCACTACACTATAGGAAATAAATTCATACTTCTTATAAATTACCCGTCTCAAGTTTCCATTATAGCATGACAAAACAGACTAAGACAATATTATATATACTGCATTGTGTTTATGTGAGTCACCTATTGGCATTTTACCTTGTAAAGTAATATTTTGTATAACACAGTTTAAGAATTGTATATTTTTCATACAAAGGGTCATGATTTAATCTTTTTGAAATTGAGATGTGTATTACTCCTTTTTGAAATTGAGATATGTGTATTACTCCTACATCTTTTATTGTTATACATAACATTTTGTGAATCAAAACTGTACATGTTCTTGTGCACATATCAAAAAATTTCCCAAGATAAGTTTCTAGATATATAATTCCAATGCAAAAGTAATTATGTTTTAAAGGTGTTTACGTACACAAAGTACTTTCTAAGAATTTTGTAAGAATTACAGTTTTAAGTTAGCTAATAGGGATTCCTCATGACTTTTTGCTGGCATTTCATCCATAGCCCAGTGTTAGACCCTAAATAATTTTTCATAAGTTTCTTCAATTTCTACCATTATTGAATGGTTCACTATGTAGAAATTGCATCTTTTGTTAAGGTTATTAAATTTATTGGCTAGCTTCCTTGAAGTTTGCCACCACTATTAGAGAAAAGAAAACTTCAAAATAATTAATCTCCTGAAGTAACTTTTGATGAAATGAAATATAAAAGTTAAAAACCTGAGGCAGGAAAATGCTATTTTTTGTGTGTGATACCTTATCCTGGCCATCTGTTGAATAAATATCTGGTTCCAAATAGTGTCAATTAAAATGGATGACAATCTTAATAACTTTTACTTGTGAATATCAGCAGGAGGAACATTCCATGTAGTTTTCTTATAGCAATTTTAATACCTCCAGCATCTACCTGCATGTATAGTTTTTTTTTTCTCACTGTCACTGTTATTGATCTTTAAATGCTCAGAACCCACAACACAGAACAGCCACTCTTAAGCAAACATGTAGCATACACTTCTGCTTAATGGTAAATAGCCAGTGTGGTGCCAGAAGGTGTATAAATACAGTAATGGACCCTCTGATGTCCAAAATGAGCACCGTTAAGCAGAGCAAGCTGGAAGGCAGCTAGAGCTGTGCAATCCTCAGAGAGTGGAAACTTCCCAAGGGCGGTTGGAATGCTAGATCCTAAAAAGTAATCTAGTTCAGCGCACAGAGAGGAATGAATGGTTGTTTACATGCAGTTCTGATGCCACTGACACAAAAACCATGGCAATGGGAGCAGGGAAGCAGGAATTTGGTGGCAGATGGTTAAATCTGCAGGAAGTGTCCACCCAGCTTTGTTTGGCCCGTATTCTGAAACAACTAAAATAAACACTTAGTGTCATAATTTATAAGCATATCATTACCAATAAATCAGAATCCCACAAACAGTCATGTTTATTATATTCTTGTTGCTTAATATTCATGACAGTAATTTATTTTTATTGTACAGATTCACTGTCCTCTCTGCCATGGCTCTGCCCTCAAGTCTGGCAAGTTGTATTAGCAGGAGTTCAGGTAACCCTTTAAAGACTAGCCAGGTTAAAATAATACATCTATTGATCTAATTTTCCTCTTTTCAAATCCCAAGATGAAGTCTCTGTAATTTAGCTTGTAATACTACTGTGATATATAGAAAACATGAAGATTAGTGTCTGCAAAGTTCTCTGACAATAGCTGTATAGTAGGGCTCATAAAACAGGTAAGAACATTTGGAGACATGTAAGTAGTTAACATTTAAATTTACTGTCAACAACATGGATCAGATTAAGCAGTTTCCACCTCTCATTTTCTTGCCACCAATTCTTTCTACTTCTACTTCAGCAGTTCAGGATCACTGCTGCTAATGACTATGGATTGTTCAAGAAGGAATTACATGAAATAGTCATCACAAAGTGCACTGTTTTTATATTCACCTAGTACTGGAGTTATGAAATGAGTGAAACATGGCTCCTAAACAGAGATTCTACTTCAATAAGATTAAAAGAAGGAAAAAGGTCTTATACAGTTCTATATATAGACATGAGACAATTTATACTCAGTTTCACACTTAAAAACTCAGTATAGAAAGTTTATAATTAATTGCCAAAAAGTCATAATCATACAAGCCTGAAAGCCAATTTTAATTTTACAAATTTCCAATTAACAGCTTTTATGATCTACATGGATATTAAATATTTTTTAAAAGTAGAATATCATCTAATGTAAGTAGACATAGTATTAGTATTTTATTTATAATTGGGCTCTTTTTGTTATAGATTGAAATAATGAATTCATTTTTATAGGGTCTATAAAAATACTTTTAGAACATATTACATAAGTAAGATATTTTGTTGTGGTTTCATCTTTTCCTCTCTATTCCTCCCTCTCCAGTTCCCTCATTCTTTTCCTTCCTTCTTTTTCTCTTCCTTCCTTCTCTACTTTCTTCCTTCTTTCCTTTCTTCCTCTCCCCTTTCTCAATCCTTTCTCTCTCTCTCTTTCTCCCTCCTCTCTCACTCCCCACTCCCTCTCTTTCTTTCTCTCCCTCCCTAAACTGGAGATTGAACCTAGGTCTCATGCACTAAACTACATCCCAGCCCTTTTTAAATGTTGTACTTGGCCACAGGGTCTCATTAAGTTGCTAAGTTATCCAGGTGGGACTCAAACTTACAATTCTGATGTCTCAGTTACCTGAGATTACAAGTGTGTCCTACTATTCTATGCTTCTATTTGAACCTTCATTCTAAGTCAGGTGTAGTGATGCACACATATAATCCCAACTGTTCAGGAGCTAGCTGGTCAGGGCAGAGTCACAAGTTCAAGGCCTGCCTGGCTAACATAATGAGACTTGCCCACCCACCCCCCCAATAAAAAGAAAAGAAATTTCCTATTATATAATATTTCCTTGGTTGGGAATTGTATTAAAGATATAGCACCTTGTTTCTACTAACACTTTACTCTTTTGAAATGTAAAGTAGTTTGTTGCTAACATGGTTGTTTTTGTTTTCTCCCAGTGATGCATTTTGCCCAAACTAGGTGCTCTTAGCAAATATTCCTAAAACATAAATTAAACATTTTTTACAAATACATTTACATATCCTGACCTTCTCCATCTGCTAGGTGTGTTTTGATATCTCTGATGTGTTTTTTAAATTTTTTTAAAAAAAAGTTTTCCTAGTGACCTAGGCACAGAAATGAGGACCTGTGATGTTGCCTTGGATACAGAAAGGGATCAAACAAATGGTTGGATCTGTTTTAATTTGATAGTCAAGACAGAATATTTCTTAAATGAATAATGAGGTTTTTGAGACCATATGTATGAGCCGAGAAAGTCATGAATGTTCTATTTGGCTTCCCCTTGTTGTAGTCCTTAATAACATAATCTATCTGAACTACACCTAAATCTAATTACCTCATTTCTGAGTAGATACTTGTCATCATTTTGTCCAAATTAGACCAGAACTAGAGGCATGGTTCAGAGGAATTGCTTTGGAATCTTCTAGGTTGAGTTTAAATTCTAGCTCTATAACTGGTTATTTGCAGTACGTTTTTCAATACTAATTAGCCTCAGTTTCCCCAACAGAATTAATGAGAATAATAGCAATAATTGGGTGTTAAAAATTAGCTTAAGTGGAGAAATACATATATAGAATTTGACTATATGCAAATGAAATATAGTAAGTGTATTATAAATTTCAGCTATAAGACTTATTAATATCATTGTAAGTTTGTAATATAAATTCCTTGGAAATTTTGTAGGAATAATACAAAACTATAATACTAGTCCAAATATTGCAAAAAGAATTTTTAGGGGTTTGGGGATATAGCTTGGTGGCATAAGCACCTGCCTGGCAAGTGCAAGGTCTTGAGTTAGATTCCTGGTACCAAAACCAAACCAAAGCAAAACAAAATAAAACAGACAAACAAACAAACAAATGAATGTTTGGGTTTCTGAATGCCTGTAAAAATTATACTTACACTGTATCAAAATCTAGTAATTGTAATAGCATCATGTGAAAACAATTTATACCCTTTAATTAACAATTCTTTAATACAAAAAATGTTAAAGGACATCTGAGCCTATCTTTGTCACTTTCTTGTTGCTGAGAGCCCACACCTGACACCCCAGTTTAAAGGAGAGTTTTATTTTGGTTCACAGTTTGTTGAGGCTGCCTTTAAGTCTCCAAGTAGCAGAGGGTCATGACAAACAGGAAACAGAGATTTGCCATGAAGGTAAATAAACCCTTCCAAGTCATATCCCTGGTGACCTGGCTCTTCTGACTAGATCTAATAACCTGACAGCAAGTGAACTCTAAGCTCCTGTAATCCAGCCACCTACCCAAACCCTGTCTTTGAGCAGATGACAGGTGTGAGGGACACCGTAACACCACAGACATCATAACAAAGTCAGTCTAGTCTTGCTGGTGGAAGGTCAAGTTGATGGCTGATGACTGATTGTGGTGGTGATTGCCAAAGTTTGAGTGGGTGTAGCAATTTCTTAAAATAAAACTGAAAATAATTTGTGTTATGACTTGACTATTGTTTCATAAACTTGTTTCAAAATAATTTGTGTTATGACTTGACTATTGTTTCATAACTATTGTTTCAAAACTTCTCTGCAGCCTGAAATGCTATTTGATAATTTTTTATACAAGTAGAATTGCTTTCAAAATTTGAATCAGTCCTTTTAAATCACACTATTGATTTATCTACTAAGTTTGTGTAATATTCTAGATTTTTTATTGTTATTTGATCAGTATTCACTCTGACTTCACCAAGAGTAAATTTGATCTCAAGAAATTACTTTCTTAGCTCACCCGTAAGAGACAATTCCTTACTTCTTAAAGTTTAATCCTAAAATTGAGGCAATTTAGTCACATCTCTAGCTATACTTCTAACTCTAGTTTTCTTACTGTCTTCACATCTTCATGTAATTCCATTGAGTTCATCCCAAATGGTGGAATCCACTCCTTCAAACTCTCTATAGAAGATGTGAATATTTTGAGCTTCCCTCATGGGTCACAATATTCTGAAAGACATTTAGAATTGTGGATTGAAATTTCCAGAGGTTTTATATTGACTTCACCCAGCGTCATCAGAAGAATCACTGTTTATGATAGCTATAACTGTCTGAAATGTATGTTTTAAATAGTGAGATGTGAAAATCAGTGATCCATGGACTGCAGCATCTATGTGTTAACGGCATGAAGACAATGTAAATCTCTTATTATTTCTCCCATTGGAGCTCTTGTCAGTGAACACTAACATTTTGAAAGAAATCTTTTTTGTTTGTTTGTTTGAGTGGTGGTCTCTCTAGTGAGCTTAAACTATTTAGTAAACTTTTATAAGCATATTTACTACAATCCAAATCTTGTTCTTCCATTTATAGAGCACAGGCAGAGTAGGCAGTATACTCCTTGAGTCTCTTAGGGTTTTCAAGTGGTTTGTGAACTTTTTTTCCAGCTTAAAATTACTTGCTGTACTAGTCCCTAAAAAAGAGTCAGCCTGCCCTTTGAAACTTTAAAGCCAGACATTGATTTCCTCTTTAGCAATTAAAGTTCTAGATGGTACCCTCTAGTGTAAGGCTGTTCATCTACACTGAAAATCTTTACTGTGGTGTAGCCTTTTATCATCGGTTATCTTAGCCAGATCCCCTGGACAACTTGAGAAGGCTTCTACAGTCGTTCTCACTACTTTCACTTGCATTTTAATATTATAGAGCCAGATTTCCTCCTGAAACTCCATGAATCCACTTTTGTTCATTTCAAACTTTCTTCTGCAGCTTTCTCACGTCTCTCAGAATGGAAAAGAATTAGGGCTTTGCTGTGGATTTTCCTTAAGTGAATGCTGTGGCTAATTTGTGTTCTACTCAGACCACTAGCTTTCTCAATATCAATAAGGCCATTTTACTTTCTTAGCATTCCGGTATTCAGTGAAGTAGCACTTTTAGTTTCCTGCAGATAAACTTTTCCTAAGCATTCACAACTTGACTGCTCAGCACAGAGTCTTTATTTTCAGCCTATGTTGGCTTTCAACATGTCTTTCTTAATAGACTTAATCATCTCTAGGTTTTGATTTAAAGTGAGACACTTAAGAGTCTATCTTTCACCTAGGCACTTAGAAACCATTGAAGGGTTATTAATTAGTCTAATTTCAATATCACTGTATCTTAAGAAATAGGGAGATCTAAAGAGAAGGAATGAAGTGTGGCAAAGTGAAGAAGTAGTAGCATACATTTTTAATGATTATGTTTGTTTTCTTATATGGGCATGGCTTAAGGTGCCTTAAAATAATTGTAATAATAACATCAAAGATCACTGACCACAGACCACTATAACAGATAAGTAGAATAATCGTAGAATCAAAGTAAGAGTTATCAAAATATAACAGTAACTGATGACAGGCTGTTGCAACACAGAGTCTCTAGACTTGCTGGATAAACAATTGTCACAAACTTCCAATTTGTGTCAAACCATTATCTACAGGTGCAATAAAGTGAAGCCCAGTGAAGCAAGGTGGTGTGCCTCTGTTTACAGTTCATTTTGTTAATCTGAAATGCTTCCTTTCTACAGTATTTCTTTCTGGCACCCTATTTGAAGTTCCTTCCCAAATGTAGTGGACAGTTCTTTCTAACTGTCCCATTGTTCCAAACAACCTTATCATTTATGTGACATGGTTTTGAAATGTATTTTGGTTACCTATATATAGAGGTATGGAAGACACATTGTTCAGACTTATAAATGCCACAATATCAAGAAGAAGATTGAATGACCAGAATTTTATATAGAAAACAAACAAACAAACTTGCTTTTGACCCTATTGTAGGTTTAAGACTCAGGTCTCTGAAATAAACCTTCTGAATCTGCCAAATTTAAAGTAAAATTATGCTCTTGATATCACTAAGTTGTGAAGCTGGGATCAGGACAAGAATGTTTCCGGGTTGTATGAGTAGTTCTGTATATAGATCTAAAAAGTACATAAACATTATGAGAGAGAAAGAAGAAAAAGTGACCATCAATTCAATTTCAACAATATAATTAAATAATATTAATAAAGTACTAATTAAATTATTCATTTCAGTAATAGAAAGATATTACTGGAAATATCTTTCCACTGGAATAAAGAAAGAAAATTTTATGAAGTTGAACACCTAAAACATTCCAATAAAGTGTGATTTCCACTATGGATAGAATATCTAGATCCTTCTAATTCATATGTCAAAGCCCAGTTCCTCAGGGTGACAGTAGTTGAAGACTGGCTTAAGGAAGTAATTAGGTTTAGATGATTTCATGAGCAATCCATGGTAAGGCTCTCATAAGAACTGTTTGCAGTCTCACTGTTTGAATGTCCACATTGTATGCTTTACTTTTGTAACTTGAACAACTACTTCTAAGAGGACAATATATAGTTATCAAGTAGTGATTTCTTATTATTTATTTTTTTAAATTATGTATTATTTCTACCCTCTTTCTGCTTTTTTTCTTTAAATAATTTTTTTTTAAAAAAATTAAAAAAGAACCTGATTGGTGCCCTGATCTTGAACTTCCAAGCTCTTGAGCTATGAAAAACAAAGTTCTATTTTTAAGCCATTTAGTGTCTGCTATTTTGTTATGCCAGCTCCAACTGATTAAGACAATTTCCAAACTAGCAGGACATGCTCAGAGGATTATTATATTTATGGTGAAGTATCTAGAAACCTTGATTCACTGGAAATTACTGCAAGGGCAGAGAAAGGGTCTGGGTGTTAAAAATGAAGCTCCATCCAAATATTAAAGGGTTGCTGGAGAAAGATGCTGCCTAACATCTGACACCAGCCCAAGTGATGACATGACTTTTCGTAGTTATGCCCCATGGTCTATCATTCTCTTAGGCATTTTGCATCCTCACACTGCTCCAGATGCATTCAGAGATCCAAATTCCAGATACTCTCAGCATCAAAAACCTGAGCACAACAGACAGCAATTTCTGAAATGTTTCAGGGTGTAGTATTTGCTTATGATTATCATATAGTCTCTGACATTTTTGAAAACTTTTTAAAGATACAATACAAAGGAATAGAAATTTCTAAGGAATATTTCAGTGAGATAATACTTCCTTCTTAGGTGTTAATTAGACACTTAGAGAAAAATATGGGAAATGTGTCAAGGAACAAACTTGCTATTGTGTAGTCAGGAACCTGAAGGAGGACCTCAAAATACATTGGTTTCATCTGTTGGTAAAATGCACCTGCAAATGCAGGGCAGATGGATGGCAGTAATTATGTCTGCCCATCCGTTACTTGGCAGGGAAATGGGTTTGAGATATGGAATGGTCAACCTTTTACTTGCTGGCCAATTGGAGTGAGAAGAAAAGAGAAAGGGGCCAAGAGTTGTCTGATTAGAAAGTAACCATGGACTCAAGGCCTTAGGCATTTGACCTTATAGAATCTTGATTTCTGAAAAATAAAGGTGTTGTATGAAATAAAGTGGTGAGAGTGAGAGAGTGCATTTTTAAATGGAATAATTATAAATAAGTAATTGAAGGAATAAACTTTCATAACTATCCAATGTAATTTTTGCAGTTCATAAATTTTGAAAAATAGATGTTGGCTTTCATCTTTCCTATTGTGATACTTAACTCTTACAACAAGTACTGCAGCTTATTTTCTACAATAACATGTCCATTTTCTGTTTATGTTTCTCAAAGTGTAGGTAGAAAATGTCTAAATCAATCCCTAGGGGAAAATTCCATTCTCCAAACCACATGGGAAATATCAGCATGGATATACTGCTGTACCAACATGAGTAGAATTCCCCTAGGAAGTTTATAGTACTCTAGAAGCTATCACATCTAAAATTTAACTGCAGAACAGTGAGTGAACCAGATGAAGAAATGCAAGAAGCATGTGATAGTCCTAGAAGCAATTGAAAGAAAATTCTCTTATTGACAGAGAGGTGGCAGGATACATTAAGATCATTATGTGACTGATATGAGAAAACAAGAGAGAACAGTGTTAGGGATCTTTTCTCATTTTCGAACAGGTTCTCAAAATAGTTTATAGTAGGTTAATTTGAAGATCTCTTGGGAGAATTACAAAAAGTCTACCTTTCTGAAAACAGAGTATTATTACATGGGGAAGGACACATGATTATCAAGGCAGCTGATTTCCAAACATTCATAGTTAGAGCTTTTTTCTTTAGTGCCACTGTGAATATCACAAGTCTGATACTCTTCACTAGAAGCAAGACAGTCTCATGGCGGAGAAGCTGGATACACTCAAGGTTATGATTAAAATGAAGATTTTTAAACTACCAACTGGTGTTGTTCATCAGAACAAAGGAGAAATGTCATGAGATAAAGAAAATGAGAAATGGGTTATGAAGGAAGAGAACATTCTACAAGAGAACATATTTAATTCTGTCTGGAATTTGAGAAACAAAATATTGAAGCAGGATGGAAATAGCCACATGTATCACTTAAGGTAGTTTTACTGTTGAAGAGGAAAGACTAGTAAGAATGGAGAGAAACGTCCTCAGAGAACAGACCTTCACATCTTCTAATATATAATCTGATTATACTTTGACCTACTAATACTAATTACATTTACTAAACACTGTGTTTCAGTAACTTTATAAATGTTTTAACTATATTAACATTTCATAAAATTCTTTAAAAATCTCCATAAGGAAGATCTCATTTTCCCACTTATTTTAGAAACATGAAACTGGAGGCCTAGAGAGACTAAGAATTAGCATAGTTTTTCAAGTAGTGAATGATAGACTCAGGATTTGAATGTAGGTAGTGCTGTGTGATATAAGTAGAAGTTTTAACTTATCTGATGGAAGTAAACCTTACCTGAGAATTTGGTATGTGAGTGGGAATCTGGGAAAGCAAGTTTCAGCAGAGGGATGCCTTGATTACTTTTCTATCATTGCTGAGATAAAATACCTGATGCCCCAAATTAAGGGAGGAAAGATTTATTTAGCTCACAGTTTGTGGACGTTTCAGTCTATAATCAGCAGGCTCCAAGGCAGGGTGGCATGGCAGAAGAATAATCAAGGCAGTGGAAGATAGCAAAAATAACAAGAACAAAGAAAGATGAACAGGCCAAAAAGACTCTTTCTGTCCCTTATATTGTATTAGGCCACACCCATTTGAGTGTAGCACTCATACACATAATCCTAGCATTGTACCATGAATCAGTCACAAACTCTAGAACCTCCATGACTCTATGAGGCTGTAGGGGGACATCCAGACACAAACCATAACAGGGAAAGACTTCATAGACCCTGGGGTAAAGAAGAATTGGGAATCCAGTGGGCTGGAAGGTGATGGATGAGACAGAGAAATGATGAAGTTAGAGAGTTTATGGGCAATACAATCATACAGGACTTTGAAGACCTTGTAAGTCATTTGGGTTTGCTTCAGAAATAAGTGGAGTGAATCATATTAACTTACTTCTCTTTATAACTAGAACTAAACTGGAATAGGTGAGAGACAAGTTAGTGGGAACCTAGGAGAGGCCATTTCCTAGAGATGGGTAATTGTCAGAGTTGGGTTGAATGGGCAGAAGATGGTTTGGAAGGCCTAGTGGTAGCAATCACAACATGGTATGAACTAATCAGGAGTCTCAGGGTAGGATGAAAGGCCACAAGCTCTCACTGAGTACCTATTGAGGCAGTGAAAACTACACTCAAATTCACCATTAGAAAAATGGGTCAAGATAACTGTTTCCCACTAAGGTATTGAGAAGAAATTTGCATTTATCAACTAGTTTTAAAGACTTTAGTCTTTATCAGGCATAGGGATCTTCAGGAAGCTGACTCATGGGGGCTGCCTGGCTGATTGCTCAGCTTGAAACATTTATTGCTTTGAAAAAGTGACCTCATAAGGATATGGAAGAAAGGAGTACAAGTAAAATAAAAGTTTTAAGGAAAAAGCAA
This sequence comes from Hydrochoerus hydrochaeris, assembly GCA_004027455.1. NCBI lineage: Eukaryota > Metazoa > Chordata > Mammalia > Rodentia > Hydrochaeridae > Hydrochoerus > Hydrochoerus hydrochaeris. Next base: position 475,907 of record PVLA01000230.1, read on the forward strand.
AAAGACATTTTTTAATAGAGCCAATAACTTACTACTCAATTTCAGAGTCACTGCCTCATTTTAATTCTGAATTATCATGTAGTTTTACTTATAAAGGACTTTTCATTAAGCCAAATTAAGTAGATGGAGGTCCAGTTGTTTATTATCTAGCACTAAACCATTTCTACAAAAAGACACCTGTGTAAGCCATTTGGCTCTAGTCAATTATTTTTTTCTACAATTTAATTATGAATATAATTAGAATGAGTTAAGAGACAGGCTAGGCATCAGCCATAAAATTTCCAGTTTTTAATACACACACACATACACACAATAAAAGAGAGGGAGGCAAAGAGAGACAGGAAGACAGAGGGAGAAGGAGAGAGAGAGAGGAAGAAAGGAGGGAGAGGAAGAGGGGGAGGGCGATGGGGAGGGAAGGGAGAGAGATTAAAAAGCAACCACAACGGAAAGCCCACCAACCATGTGAGAATGTTAGCTTGAAATAGAAACTTTAGAAAGGAATTTCTGTAAAATCTACCTTTATTTCAATTTCAACTTTCCCTGAAATTGTGCAGTGGAGAACATTTTTATATTATGTTACTTTTACAACCTTGGTTTCTTTATAGTAAACCTTTAAACCCTGCTTTTTTACTTTCTGTGGTTTTAAGGTAGTTTGTCACTATTATGCTTTCATATTTAGCAAAGGTAAAGTCCAATGCCTTACCAGTTCTGATTCTTTCTTCCAAAAAGTGTCATCACAGAACGGATGTACATTAGAAAAAGTCTGACCAAAGGACAAAATAAAACCAAGTGTAAAGAAAATATTTGCAAAGATAGTTCCCCCCAACTACAGTATTGAAAGTATACTTTACAGGAAAAAATTGCATGATGCTCATAGGAAAAAGCTATGTGAATGTGTAATTTATACTTTCTGCCATAGGGAAATATCTTTATTTAAATCACTTTTATTTGAGGATAGTTGCCTGATCTAACTACAGGTGTACCAGTTGTGTTTAAGGATTAGGCATGGGTTACAGTCTACTTTGGTGATAAATAGCTTGAATTTTAATACACCTCATCAGGTGTATGGATGCTGTTTCTCACAATTGTGTTACTAACGAGCAAGTAATCAGTTTTTACAAAAACTTAGCTTTAAAACTATACTGTTTTCAAATGCATAGATGACTGTAGTGTACAAATGGAAGACTTGGATGTAGCATCATGACCTGAGTTTATCACCAGCTTGCCTAATCTCTAAGTAATTGATACACACAAACATATATATATATATATATATATATATATATATATTACATATGTACCTATCTATATGTAAAATAAACACAATATAAATAAAAACATGATGCATGGTAAACATATACACATAATATTTACTTAGAGAAACTGAAAAGATGAAAAAGGGATGGTATTGAAAACATAAGGTTGTTTTGATCAAGGAGTAAACTTTGATTTTATTTGCATGATGGAAAATATAAACAGTATTGCTTAAAATAGAAGAAGAAAAATCATATTTTGTATATAAATGGCACATTTGGAAAAATACAAGTTGAAAATTCGAAAGTGAAAACTCATCTGTTCTAATATGAGTACAAGAAAGTCACCAGAATGAAATGATCAAAGAGTCCTGCAGTAAGTGAGAGGTGATCCACATTTGAGTCAAATCTGTAAGCCTATCGTTTACCCAAAACAAGTAACACATTCTGTAGATAAATGCATGAGATTGATAGTTTTACAGTTAGCTTTCACTATTGTTTTGATTTGAGAGAAGGCAGATGAAAATGAATGGATGAGTGTTAGCATTTGTGAATCAGAACTGTAATATGTGCTACTCATATAACCTATGAGAGAAACAGTCATGTGTGGCAGGCAGAGAAATGAGTCTTCAAAGATTGCCATCCCTAGTCCTTGGAGCCTATGATTATGTTACTTTACATGGAAGATAAGACTTCATAAAGGTGATGAGGGTAAGGACTTGAGATAGGGTCATTAACCTGGACTACCCAGGTGAGTCCAATGTAATCACAAGCATACTCAAAGGTAGAAGATGGTGGTTGAATGATTTCAGAGAGAGGTGTAACTATGGAGGAGATCAAATTGATGTGACAAGAGTAGAGTTTGCCTTGATTTGCCACTGATGGCTATGAAGGAGGGGGAAGGGTTCCACTATTCTGAGAATACAGGCAGTGCCTAGACTCTGGAAAAGACAAGTAAATAATTTCTCCTCTAGGGTGTCCAGAAAATAGTACAGCCCTGCCAACAGCGATTTTAGGTCCACTAAGTCATGTGTTAGATTTTTGTTCTATGAAACTGCAGGATAAGTTAGCATTATTTGAAGCCATTGAGTTCATGATAATTTGCTACGACAGCCAAAGGCAACTAATATACATGTCATCTAGAAAACAGTGGTTCTAACTCAAAAATGTAGAAAAATCTCAGCCTATGTTCTCAGAAGTTCAGGAAGCAAATATTCTACCAGCAATGAGAAAGAAAAATGGCTCTAGAAGGAGTTGCCTAGGGAAAATGTGACTATAGAATTTAGTGTCAGAAAAAAGACAAGATGCTCAAAAAAGAAAGAAAGATAGTCAAAAAGCCAGGAGGAAAAAAGTGATCACAAATTCCAGGCAAGATGATTTTTTAAAATAATCTACCCAAGAAAGCCATAATTCAACTACAAAGATCAAATGGAGCCAAGAGTTTAAGCAATTTTTGAAGAGTAACAAAATTGGTTTATATTTAGCCTTGTGAGGTACGTTCTTTCAACAGTGAGGCAGTTGGAACGGCTGACTCTAGAGAAGAGATCTTTGCAAAACCACTAGGATAGGCCATGAACAATGCTTCCACAGTCATAACAATACAAATAGATCCATTGTAGATTATTTTTCTAGTTGGACAATGTACTGAAGACCTACAACAACAATTAAAAGGAGAAGGAGTTAATGACCAAAGAGAAAAGAAGAAGAGAAATGAAAGAACAGGTGGAAGAATATTCTCACATTATAATGGGAAGAGTTAGCAGACATTGCTTAATTTTGATGAAACAAGGCATAAATTTTAAGCATATTATTTAACACCCAAATATAAAAACAGCAATAAAATATTGGAGGGACTGAAATAGAATGTATTAATATTCATATCAGATAATTAAAGAGATCATCAAAAGTAGAAATGATATCTAGAGTTATGAACATAAGTGCTAAGAAAAAGAAACATTGATAGAGTTGAATAAGGATTCCTCTTAAAAGAAGGTCTAGGGATGTAAAGTGATTGGACCTATTCTTCTATTTTCTACTATAAACTCCTCTGTGAGATTAATTTGCATATTGCAATGTGATTCATGTAAAAAATATAATATATAATACTAATAATATTAAATATGAAGTAGTTAACTCATGAAATAGGAAATAACTTTGCTCATATCTAAATTAATTTCAAAAGGGGCTAGATGAGCAACTGATTGCAAAGGTAGTACAGTAAAATGTTAATACTTAGAGAAGACAATGCTTAAAATGTCAGTGCATGTAATATCTAGTAATAAACAGTGAAACATTGCTCAGTCTTGGAAAGTTCTACCTTATTTTTGACCTAAAGCTCCCATGCTAAAATCTATAATATTTAATTTGTTTCTAAAATCAGATCAAGCAAAAAGAAGAAAGAATTGATTGTGTTCTTATAGAATGACTTAGGGACACATAGGTCTTACATAGAGTGATATAACAGATATTTGGCAAAGGGTACTTATTCCTGAAGACAATGAAAAAAAGACAGAAAGTTATTTGTGTTTTAAAGGCTGAATTCTGAATACTAAGTCTAATTTTTTGAGTTATATGAATTTGGAACTCCTCTAAAATATTTATTTCTTTTAAAATCATTTATTGAGTACTTACTGTGGATAAAGACAAATTTATCTTAATTAATTCTCATACTAAATTTGAATTAGAATTATTTTCCACATAATCGCTCTTAATTCTTCAGCATTTCATGTTTTGTTAGTTTGAAGATCAAATGAGGTAATCACCAGGAGTATCAATGCTTTTTTCTCCTCTGTTTTACTTTCCCAGAAACTTTGGGAAATACAGATATTAAAACAGAAAAGACACTGATTGTTCTCTTTTCTTTGGAGCTGTAGAGGTATCAAAATGAAAAGTGGGGAATACAGATAAACTTAGTACATTTCTTAAGATTTAACTCTACTAAAAATCTCCAAGCGCCCTGCAGGCCTCTAGCCACAAGATTGCACCACCCGCCATAAAACTCTATAGCTGTGTTTTTCTATTGAGTTCACATTTACAGTACAAATAATGCCTCCAGCACAAGTCATTCTCAGGAAATTAAGTCCTTGTAGTCAGTGGGTCAAATCCCTACCAAACAACCTGTAGGTGACCTAATTGCACTGACCTCAAATATAGAATTTCAGATCAATAACTATAGTATTTAGATTCTAAAATATAAGATCTGGTGCTTTGTTACTCCAATGATTATCTGAAAGGGGATCACTTTGGCAATCGCAGGTTTTTATGATATTATTTTTTGTTTTTGATCCAAAAAGAAACTATTTTAGAAAGTAAATGCCTTCTGTTCACTCTTTTTGGAATATGTAATGATGACTTTTAGACATATAATGAGAATTAAAAGTAATACAAATAACACAAGTGGTCATTAATTGCTTGTCTTAGAAATAAAATTTCCTCCTTAGATGCGAAGCATTCCAGTTGGATGTATAACCATTTGGTCTATTCACTTTCTTACTTTTCATCTTATTCACATTCCTACTTTACATCTTTCAATTAGGGGCCAAATAAAAGTGTTCAGCTTTCATAAATTGCATTTTAGAGATTAGCAAAAGAGAAAAGGGAAATAATGTTATGACACATAAACTGTGACATTGATAAGTGTGGCATTTTGTTCATGATTAACCAAATAACAGGAATCATTTTAAGCATTTACATCAATAGGGAATGTATCAGCCACTTTTCTGCTGCTGGAATGTATTACAACTTAAAGGAGGAGAGGTTTAGTGTGGCTCATGGTTTCAAGAGATTCAGTTCATGATCCATTGGTTGCAAGGCAAAAACATTAAGGTGGGAGGGTTTGGAGGAGAAAAGCTATTTAATTTATTGCAAATGGGAGAAAGAGCAGAGATACACTGCTAGAGAGGAAGAGACAAGTGATCAGATACAGACACTACGACCTTTTCTCCGTGTCCTACCCAGGCATACATGGAAGTGTGCTTCACTGCTACCCTTGGAAGCTCCCAAGCCAATCAAATTGGCGGTTAAGGTTAACCATCACAGGGAATTTATTTGATGCAGAGAACTGGTTACCTACATGGTGAAGAAGCTAATAGTGAGGAAACTAAGAATTTAACCACATCAGGAAGCCACTACCTAGTCTACAGCTGAGGGGGAAGACAGTTGGTATCGCTAGGTGAAAGCTAGTCCACAGCGGCCTGTCAAGGCAAAGCTAAAGCCCTGGAGGAGATGGAGTCTGAGGCAGAAAAACTACCTGAGGCAAATGGGTGGGCAAGAGCAAAGGGTAAAGAATAAACTAATAAACCAGGTGTTGCTTTGCCTCCTCCTCCCTCTCTTGCCAGCAGCTTGTGTAGGCAGCCACAGTGAGAAGTCATCCCCCCAAGAGCCCTGTAAAAATACAGCTGATCAGGATCAAGCTTCCTATGGTTTAGAGCATAGAAGGAAGAGCAAAGATCTGAGGGCAGTGAGGCCCAGACCCAGGATGTGTAGTTGTGCATCTGTGAATTAGCTAACTGGTTTACCCCTCTTCCTATCAGCCAAAAGTTATAAGTGGGTTTGGTGAACTTCTCACTGTGTAGATTTTAGAAGAATTAGTATAAACTATGATAATCAAGTCCAGTGATCCTCCCAGATATAAATGTCCTTAAAAATTCTGAAAGTTTTACTACATTATTTCCTCTTTGTATCACATTTATATTTATTTGAAAACCGGAACAAATGAAATATTCCAAATTTTCAGAGTGTGAGAAAGCCTAGTTTAGTTCATGACTTTCAATTCTTTTAATACTATAGACAATTGTGTCACAATTGTTAGAAGTGGTAAGAAAACATTAGGCTAGCGTTCTTGTGATTCCCAAATGAGGAACCCCAAACCATAAAGAAATGGTGAAACATATCACACCTAGGGTTGGAAAAAATGCAGAAATGGTGTCACATGGATTTTTCCCACCCACAAATCTTGTAAGTCAGTACCTGTATTCCTTAGTTCTGTAGTTTTGGTTATGAATAGTGGGGTTACCACCTGCATCTACAGGAAAAATGTGTTCTGTGCTTGCCCGGTGCCTTGTTCCATGGCAGTCTCTTTCATTTTTTCAGTCAAGAAAATAGACTTGTGCATTTCTTGTGTTGAAATTTTAACAGTCTCTTTATTAAATAGGTAGTTTAATAATTGTTTCACAAGCTCGAAAGATACAAGCTTGTTTTCTAGAAAGAAGATATTTCTTGACAACCTCATCATGTATTTTTCATTTTTTTCTGTTGTGTTCTAAGATTTTCATTAGTGAAAAAGAAAAAAAAGAGGTGAAAATGTGTCAAAACTCCATCAGTGTTAACTCCCTATGCCAGAGTAACAAGAAGATACTTTGATAGTTCAAAAAATAAATGGCAAAAGCCCTCTGTGAAAGACTGGCTGTAAAAGCAAAATTGTACCTAGTTGGGAAAAAAAAAGTTGTTAAGCAGTTTTATTTTCTATGCACCTTTTAGGTGATAGTTTAATTAATAAAGATGTCAAATTTAAAGTTTTTGAGTTTTTCTTTTTTTTAGTTCAAGTGGTGTCCAATGAACTAAAAGTATCCTTGATGTAATTTCTACCTTGCAAAAGATTTAGGTGACTATTCTTTCATTGCTTAAGGGTATTTAAACATGAATTGCAAACTAGAGTTTGACTTGTGTTTAGAAGGCAAGAGCTAGCTTCAAAGTTATGCAAACAATATGTGGACTGATCAACATATATCTTCACCCAACATTATAACATCTTTCTTAGCCGCATTATCCTATTATTTAATCCCTTCACTGTAACTATTAAAAATTAATGAAAATCTACTATTCTAACTTGTTAAGGCAAGGTTGCTGAGTGTTTTAGTCCATTTGGTGTGCTATAAAAATACCATAACCTGGATAGTTTATAAACAACAGAAATTTATGTATCACAGCTGCAGAGGCTGGGAAATTCAAGACCAAAGCACCCACAGATTCAGTGCCTGGTGAGGATCCACAGATGGCAACTTTAGTTGTCTCTTCACAGAGTGAGTTGAGATATTCTTAGTGGGCTTCTTTTATAAGGACACTAATCTTGTCACAAACACTCTTTCCTCAGTTTTTAATCATTTTTCAAAGGCACAAACTTTCCTATACCATCCTTTTGAAGATTAGTATTTCAACATATAAATTTTGGTGGGATACAAGCATTCATGTCGTAGCCCTGTTTCTCCTTGCCTTCAACAATGAAGGAAAAGCTCTCTTGCCTTCTTTTTAGATTGCTTTATCAAGCACAGATCACCTGGAGAAATACTGTTAGTATCTATTTAGCATCTTACATTTTTCCAAAAACTTTCTTTAGCATTGTCTCATTCATTCTTACCATAATCTATGTATAGGTGCTGGACAAAGCCCTTACCAAAGCCAATCATCCCAAGAGTGTGCCGCCTTCCCCACCTCTGTTCTGTTCAGTTCTGACCATTCCTGTGTCTCTGAAATTCTGACCAATTTGGATATAAGTCTAAGGTATTTCACAAAGCATCCTATTATTTGTAGAAATGCAAAGGACATACCCTCACATGAGTTAGGAAGGCTTGCTTTTTATACTCAAACTGATGGAATGGCTTGCTTAATCTCTTTGGAATTAGTTGAACTCAAGCAAGCTTAAAGGCTAACTATCCTATATCACAGACCCAAATCTACTTATGTATGTATGTTTGCAAATGAGATAATCATCACTTGACAATATGGAGTTCACGATCTGACATATATATCACCAACTGTTCACAATCAAAAATAGGTTTGGAGTTGGGGGTGATGGTGCACATCTGCAATCCCAGCAGTCTGAGAGGCAGGAAGATTACAAGTTTGAACCTAGCCTGGGCAACTTAGCCACTTACTGAAACTCTGTCTCAGAAAATAAAGGATAGATGCCTGAATGCAAATCTCTCTAATTTCCTCATGTTGTGAATGGTCTCACAAGCTTGCATGTGCCAAGATAGAATAAGCTATTATGGAAATGCATGCCTAGTTTTTTTTCTTTTATTTTTTTTATTCCTCCCTTTTTAATGAAGTTGAAAGAACCTGGGAACTATAAGACATTGCTCTCCTGGAGAAGCGCTATGTGTTCATGAAATGAGAAGTCATCACAAGGCATAAGAGTCTTGCCTCACTTTTATACATGAGATTACTGTTACTACATTAAACAACAGTGGCAGCAATAACCAAATCTGAGCTAGTGAAAAGGCAGTAAATGAAAGACCATGGGAGAAAATTCTCTTCTTTACTCCTCTTGATTTCACTTTGCCAGAGCTTTAAACAAGTGTGAAGGCTTTTATGAATGAAAAACAGAATAAAAGGGCACTGAGTCTGTTATCCAACACAGACCCCCCAAATTTCTATCCTTCCAATGGGAACCCCGCACACACAGCCATCCAAGATCAGACCTCCTAAGTAGAGCATTTTTCTTAGAGATTTTTCTCCTTGGGATTTAATTAAGCTCCTGCCAGGCTTGCAAGCTTTTTAATTTTACCTTTCTTTCTCTTTCCTTCTTATATCAGCTTGCTTTCCAGGAAACTTTTGCTAAGCTGTCACAGTTATAGTAAAATGAACACTAAGATATTAAATTTAGAGATGGATGAGTACTTGATTTTCTAAGGATCCATAGTAGAAATTTTCTTACATTTGGAAAAGATTTTATTCACCCATTTACTCATTCATTTATTTTTAGTTAAGTATGTCTATTTTATGTGTTAAAATAATAGAAAGAACCTACACGGAAGTACCACTGGCTAGTAAGTGCCATAATTCATCCTCCCCTAAACTTACCTCTCATAAATGCCCCCAGTTGATTTGATATCCACACTGCTTGTAAGTAAATTGTAGCTATTTCATAGTGTTAGTGGGCAAAGAGTGAGTGAGCGAAGCGAGCATGATGCCTCCAGTTGATGATATTACACATACTTAATGAAATGTAATATTTAATTGACTTAGGTTCCCTTTCAAGACTCTTTTGTCTTTTAAACTCATTGCAATTCTTCAAGTATAAAGACAGGATCTCAGGTTGTAAAAGGTAACTGCTATAACACAGATTCTAGGAGAAACTATTTTCATTGGTGGAAGCTTCATTAAATTGGTCACCTTAGGTATGATGCTATTTTTTCTGTTCTGAATAATTCTTTAAAAAACAACAATATGATATTGCATAACCAGAAACAAAACAAGCCATCAAAGCCACAAAAACTAAAATGACAGATATGCAGCATTGGAAAGATTATCTGTTCTCTGTGATTGTTACTGTCATCATGATTATTTACTTAATAATTTCACAATGGCACATTATCATACCGACTGCTCCTGTCTGTGAGGTACTTACTGATCGCCTCCACAAACTGTTCAAAGAAGCTGTAAGGGAAGAGCGGCTCAGGCAGCTCCCGGAAAAACATCTTCAGTGCTCCGGTGACAACGTGGATGTCCTCCCACTGGCTGTCGTCCAAATTCAGCTTCTCTTCTGGGAAAACACGAGGAGAAATGGAACAACTGGTTTTAATGAAACAATTACAAGACACTAATTATTATGTTAATGTTTGCCTACTATCATCAGCAACCGTTAACAGCCTTCTGCACCTAGAGGTTTGGTGCTGTGCATGGTCGTTTTTTTCTCCCCTTTTTCCGTAGGAAGGGAATATTTTCAATGGAATACCATCTGTAGGAATGCAGCTAACAAAAAAAGCAAGAGACACAAAGAGACGGTGCCATTGACACAGTATGTCAGATACATTTATTCCCATAATGCATCAGTATGAAAATTAGCATCACAGCACAACATGATTCGAAGCTATTTGGTTTTGAGGCCGAGGGGCTAAGAGTTGCCAATGATGGCCGGCTCAAGGGACCGGCCTAAAGGCCTTGCTGAGCCAACAGGAGACATATGCTAAACATGGCAATAGAAAATGAGTTATTGCTTTACATGTGTTAGCCTTGCTATGTACAAGGGAATAATGGGCAACACTTTTTTCCTTTTTTGCCTGAATATGAAGTCAGCAAGGAATAGAATACTGAGTGAGAAAAGATATTAATTCCTTCTTACTGCTTCAAAAATATCTTTTTTTTCAGTTTTCATCTCAGTGAGGAAAATGTGCCCAGCAACAATATTAGACAGACCCCTGTTGGCCTACGTAGGCTATGCAAAGCTGTCAAAAATGATAACGCACTGAAGACAAACCATGAGTGCTTACCCACTCTTTAGAAACAACAGAAATGTTTGCTTGAGAAACTGGAGTGATTTGAAATACTAAACAAAGGCATTGCCAAAATGAAGGTTTCAGTAGAAATACAGTGTGCAGGGCAATTATTATCTTCCTTCTTACCCTCAATATGAAAGTCTGGAAGTATTTTTAACCAAGAAATGGATAAAAATGATAGTTTTACACACAATTAAAAGGGCAAGACATGAAAGTGTTCTGTTAATCCATAGGACTGTCTTTCCAAATGGGTTTAAAGAAATGAAAGTTACTCATTTTAGACAATCTGGGAGTTAAATGAGAATTCACGAATCCTGGCAAGAACCTAACAGGTATTTGGTCAACTAGACTTTTTTTTCTTTACTGAAGTCTTGAGCTGACAGTCACATGTTCCATCAGTGTCAGTTTTCTGAATGCCAAGGAGCATTTTGCACCAAAAATATCAGAAAAGCTGAGAATTGTCACTGTAGGGATTCTCTGCATGAGCTGTTTTGTTAATAGTGTTCATATCTTTTAAAAAATATTAGCCCTCATCTCGATCAGATCTTTTTTTGTTTTCTAATGGATTATTATTTCCAGGGCTAGTAAGAAACATTTCTGCTCAATGGTATGTATGAAACGAAAAGAAGCAAAAAAGGAATGAGGTGGATCTGTTTATTTCGGATGGGCTATTTTCTTCTTTCCTTCAATCTTCAGTCCTACCTCAGTCATAACACAATATACTACCCACAACAAAATCAGCAAAGGAGACCTTCTCGCTGCCCTGCAATCATTTTTGATTGATTATATTTCAACAATTAGTCTTTTATTTGGCTACACACTATTGAAATAGACCGACAGCATCTTAGCAGGCCAGCTTTAAACAGTCAACTGTTAACAATAGCATCAAAAAGAGGGACCTGATGGGGTTCACTGTCACTTTAAAGAACGGGGTTTTCACATTGTTGAAATCTGTCAGATATTTTGAAATGTCCCTCTCACTATGGTGCCACACCCCCTGCGTGCCCTTATAATAAAATTGGTTTTACTCCTGATTAAATCATTTTCTCCCTACCCACTACCATACTTCTCATAATGGACCTGTGTGCTCTACAGCTGGTGTTCTTCCCATGGTACCAATTCTTACTTTATCTTTTAAGCACTTTGCTGCTAAGATCTCATGCAGAGTGCTTATGTTTTGTTAAGAGCTTCATTCTTAGAGAAATAGCTTAACACATGTTCTAAAAATGTTGTACAACTTATTGCTTAAAACACATTTAGAAAATGTGTAAGTACTGTAGCTTTGGCACTGCACCTTTAAGTGGAACCCTAAACACACATGCACACTCATACACACAAAACTGCCACAATCAGAGATTTATCCGAACGGTCCAACATAATATGCCATTTTGGTGTATAGGTTCAAGATTGCCGAAGGAAAATGTCCAGTGGGTTAAAAGTGATTTTATATGAAGCAGGAAACCAACAGCAATAGCAACAAAATAATTGCTTAACAAAAGGATGATTCCATTGATATCAGTCATCTTCATTACACACAAGATGATTCTAGTGAAGGTGAAAATGGGATATTTCAGTGTATGCAAGATAAATTTTTCAGTCAATAAAAACCACTTCATCATGTCCACTTAAAATACTACACAGTATAATATCAACATCAACTCATTACTTAAACCAACATTCCTAAACCATATTTACTTATGTAGTTTTCACTTAAAAGTAATAATAACTTGTAGACCTCTAACAAGTAAACAATATGGCAGCTGGAATGAGTTTTTTGAAAATGATAGCTGGCTTTTATATTTTTCACAGTCAGCCAAGGTAAAGTGTTTGGAAACTAGAATGTATCAAGGCATACTTTTCCTGATCACCATGGTTTATCTAAACAGGTGGTTATGTCCAAATAATAACCTTGTGAATACAATCAATTTGCAAGAATAACTAACCACAGTTCCATCCTGGTGTTAATAGGGATCATTATAAATGAATAGCATTTATAACATTTTTAACAAAACTACTAGCAGTAACAATATCCTTGTACTTTTCCCTTTTCTGTCAGAGAAAGGTTTCTTGATAGTGTAACACTACAGATGTTGGATGTTGGGTAATCCTTTATTAAAATGACTGTTCCGTGCATTCCAGAATTTTTATACTTATTCCTGGTTTTGACCTACTAGATCCAAGTAGCACTTTCCAGTGGTGATGATGAAAATGTTTCCAAATATTTCTGGCCCTCCAAAATTATTCCTGATTGAGCACTACTATAAGGGTGTATAGAAGTATTAAATGTTGACTTGTGAGGTTTACCTTACATAGTCAGAGAACCAGAAATTTAGATACACACATACTGAGATTTCCTTTAGAGGAACGTAAGAGTTGGTAGTTATTATTTTTTAACTAATTTTATTGGTAAACTTTTGACTTACATAATGATAATCTTCAGCATAGGGAATTTATGCCAGTACAGAGTATCTTTTAATTTTTCTCCCATTTCCCTCCCTTCCATGGGTAATTATTATTGACAAAAGCCAAAATCTCATGTAACCACATGCATTATACCTTGCAGTAAAACACTAGTTAACAAGCATGTGCCTTACACTATACCAGGGACTATGCTATGAATTTTAAATTTATTATTTGATTTAATTTTTTCAGTAGGATTCTAGGGTAAGTGCTACAGTTATGATATGAGAGTAGGAGAATGAGCTAGTAGGTTCTTGCTATGATCCAATCTAGTATGTTCAGATGTCATGAGTACTAGAGGAAGAGGAGAGGGAAGAAGCAAATAAACAGTAATTGCAAGTTGTAATAGATTGACTATTACTTCAGAGATAGGGGTTTTGACTTTATATCCCTAAATGTCTTACTTGAGGCTCTGCTTTTAACTGTAAATTGGTCCAATCTTTAGTAATTCCTTATTTATGGAAGGCATAGATTCTTATATGAACAGATACAAAACATTGCTAAGGAAATGGAACCGCATTAGGGGAGAGCTGGGGATGAAACAAGCTGTTCTGTGGCGATGGGGTGTAGAGGGACTGTGACAGAGAGGGGAAAACATCACAGACAGCATCTCTCCTCCCATGCATCTATTTCCCACAAATTCACTGGGTGTCTATTAATTTCTTTGTGAAATGAGGATACCTTGGTATCAAATGGGATAACACACCTTAAAAATGTTTGGAAAGGCTAAAGAAGCAAACATATTCAAGATTCTACTATGATAGGATAGGTAAGTAAAGGCCAAAAAGAGAAAATGAACAAGGGGAGTAAAGCAATGGGAAGAGTGAGCAACTGTCATAAACCATCCTGGCTGTTTTAGGGGATTTATCTCAGCGTGATACAACTTATCACATGGAATCAACAGACACTGTACAACCTAGAGCTCAATAGTAGGAAGAAGTCTGGTTGAGTCAAGATAGTTCATCATTATTAGATTCATAATCTGTGCTGGTTTCTCCTGGCCTTCCAGTTAGGTTATCTTAATTTCACTTTAGTTATGGCTTTTGGATAAAAGCACATGAACAGAAATGAAGATAAGTTAGTCTCCAGAATCAAACTGTTATGTGACTTTTATAAGGCCACAAAAAAATGTTATTTCCAAACAAGGCTCTCTTGAAATACCCCTTCCTGAAGGTCCATTAGAGCATTTTTCCCATTTATCTTTAAAGTAAAAGTACATATTTAAGCACATAATTATATTCACAAGAAAAAAATTAGCTATAGATAACAATTTTCTTGACAAGGGAGAACAAAAAATCTTTTACAGCCATAAATGATCAAGGGTAATTTGATGAAAAAAAAGGTGTTTTTTTTAGGTTTATTTATTTTTTTGTGACAAGGTCCTGCTATATAGTTCAAGGTGGTCTTAAACTCACAATGTAGCCAAACTGGCTTCAAACTCACAAGAATCCTTCTACTTCAGCCTCCCAATTTAATGTTACCTAGAATCAAAAGGTTTTAATATAATGTTGATTGAAATAGGGCTGCAGATAGCTTGAGCTATCCAGAATAGAACAGTAACACAAAAGTAAAGTGCTAATAATTTTTGTGTATTGAAAGACAAGTTCTTTTTTACTTTGTAATGTTTTCAACAATAATTTTTAAGCCTTTCCCCAACTTTTAGGGGAACAGATATGCCAACTTTGCCATGACATAGAGAGAGGATCTCTGATTTGTTTAGAATACTGACAGGACCCTATTACAATGGAAAACTCCCACAAAGGATGTGGTATCTACTCTCAGCACACGTGACTGGTTATAAGCCTTATCTGAAAGGCCTGCTGGGTACATGAAAATCACGTTTTGAAAGAAAGAGATGCCAGAGGAATCACTGATCCAAAAATATGTTTGGTTATAAAATCAAACAGTAGGATTAGATATTAAAGTGGATACAGTGGCACTGTTTATCCATAAGGATATAACTGATATTTAACTGTTAAAGGAGTGGATCAAAGGGCAATTGATTGAATCTTTTGGGTTACTCAACCTTTCCTATTGTCTGGCTCCTGAAAGTGACAGTTCAATCTGATTCCTGGTGGAGTAGGGGATTCCAAATTTTCAAAACCTGTCTTGTAAACCCTGATCCCAAAGCAGCATCTTTTTATGGTGTCCTAGCTCAAGTCCTTCCCATGACACCTTGGCTGCAACATTAGGTTTCATTACAGACATTATCTTAGAAAACTAGGCCAGGTGGCTAATTAATTTGTTTGTTCACTTATTTTTTGTTAAACAAACATAGACTGGATACCATGCATGTACCTTTCAAAGCTACAGCTGTCAATGCAGCCTTATATTTCTCAAAGGAGAGCATTTCCCCAGGTGCTCAGAAATATGGCAAAAGTGAATAATGCTGAAGTTCCAGACACTTTTCATCTTTTTGCTCTCTCAAAATTGTATTCCATTGACCTTGAAAATGAGCTGGAATAAACGCAAAAGAACAGGCTATTGGGGCATTTGCTTCTTGTTGGCAGCCAGCACAAACAGGGAGAAACAACCAGACCTGCTCTTGCATGCCTGTTGCCATCTGGGCTTTTGCTTCCCTCAGGTAGCCATTGCACACAGCGAGAAACAACCAGACCTGCCCCTGCAGGCCTGGCACCATTGGGGTGCTTGCTTCCCTCAGGGCAGGGGGCAATAGTCAGATATGCCCTATGCACTTGCTGGATGCCATTGAAGATGTTCGCTTTCTGCAGGCAACCAGTGCAGGTTGGGAAAAGCCAGACAAGCATGGCTCTGTGCACCTGCCACCACCAGGGGAGTCCTAGTGTAGCCCCACAGGCCAAGAGATGAAGTAGCCCTACTACCATGCACCCATGGCCATTTAGGAAGACTCATTGCAGCTGTGAGGATCTGGAGAATCCTGTCTCAGGCCCTACTGCCTCCCCAGGAGGCTGGGTTCAGAGAAACTCAGGTGCCGGGTCTATTCCCTTACACTGCAGAGGGGTAGCCAGTTGGGAAGTGCATGGACCCCACAACAAGCTTGTCAGGGGAGCACAGGAAAATGTCAAGATGAAGGAACAAAAGACAATTTCAGACCTCCAGCCCCTACAGAAAAACTCTGGGAGATAGAGACATGGAATAAAATGAAAGTCACACACCTGAAATCTCTGAAAGGATAGCAACTGAAGTAAAGAAACAACATATGAGGCTGTAAATAATCAGATCAGAAATAATACCTCAGGTAAAAGAAGAAATCACAAACATAATGAAAGAATTGCTGAGCATAGATAAAAAAGAACAGTGTAGAAAAATGATGGAAATGTTGAATGAACAATATAGGAAGCAATTACATTCATGAAACAGATTCAAAGAGATATCTAAGAAACTAAAAACTTCATCAAAAGCTGACAAAATCACTTGAAAGAGACTGAAGATAGGCTTTCTGATTTAAAGACAGGATTGCAGCTAGTGACTGTGAAAGGAAAGCTCTCTTAAAAATAACAAGGAACCAGGAAATAACAATTCAATGGCTGCAAGATGACACAAAGAATAATAATTTAAGAGTGACAGGTATCAGTGAAAAGGTAGGGATCAATACAAATGACATAAGAAGATTATTTACAGAATAATTAGCAGAAAACTTCCCACACATGGGAAAAGGACCTGGCATACAGATAAGCAAGGCATATAAAACTCTAACTAACCATAAGCAGTATAAATCTACACCCAGAAATATAATAATTAAGATCCCTGAAATTCAGCACAAAAACAGAATATTAAAGGCTGTTAGAGAAAACAAATCACCTCTAAAGGAAAATCCATCAGAATCACAGTGCCACTTTATCCGCTTTAGATATTTAATCTGATTGGCTTTATTACCAAACATATTTTTGGATCAATAGTTCAACACAAACCATGAAATAAGAAGAGTTTGGAGTGAAGTGTTTCAAATCTTGAAAGAAAACAACTTTCAACCCAGATTGATAGACCCTGAAAAACTATCTTTCCAAATTGATACTTCCATGATAAAGAACAACTGAAGGAATTTATGACCACCAAACCAACTCTACATAGAGTGCCAGAAGATCTTCTACAGAGAGATAAAAATGACCATGGTTCCAGGAACAGCAGCAGAGGGTGATCACTGAACAGGGCAGGCAATTGAATGAAGGGGAAAAGTCGGGGTCCAACAGCAGGAAGATAGCAGGGCAGAGACAAACCAGTACATGCTGGTTGCAACCACTATTGTAGATGACCTCAGTTCACCAATAAAAAGAAACACAGAGAGAATGGATCAAGAAACAAAATCCATCAATACTGTTTACAAGAAGCACATTTAACTGGAAAGGAAATTCATATACTGAAAGTCAAAGGAAAGAAAACAACATTTCATGGGACAGGAAATCAGAAGAAAGAAGGGGTAGCTTTCCCATTGATCACTAAGAAAGACGTGGTATGTTTATATAATGGGAAGCTACTCAGCTATAAAGAAGGGCAATCGCAAGGCTTTTGTAGGTAAATGGATGCAATTTGAGATCATGCTCATGGGTGAGATGGTTCAGAATCATAATGGCAAACATTGTGCTATCTCCCTAGCATAAAAAACTGAAGGAGTTAGTGGGATCCAAAATGTACAACATTGTGAAAGTGATAGGGGAGGAAACACCTAAAAATGGAAGGTAGTAACCATTGTTAATTTCCTATTATCTTGTTTTGAATTCCTGTACTGTTTTCATTGTTTTGTTATGTTTGGCTTTATTCTTATTTTATTTGATTTTATTATATCTGATGGTATGGACAACTATTTTGAAGATAACAAGATATAGTAATCATTGTTGATTTCCTATTATTTGGTTTTGAAGTCCTATAACACTTACATTGTTTTGTTTTGATTGATTTTATTTTGTTTTGTTTTATTTTTTTCATATTTTTTTATTTAAAGAGAAAAAAATAGGAAAAAAGAAATATTACAGAATTTCAAGAAAAGAAGATACATAGTAAGAAATCACTAGTTGATACATTACATATTGTTCTTTGTTTTATTTTATTATACATGATGGTATGAACAGCTATTTTGAAAAAAATAAGAAACATTATGATAGTCATTGTTGATGTCCTATTATCTTGATTTAAAGTCTTGTATCACTTTCATTATTTTGTTCTGATTGACTTCATTTTATTTTGTTCAGCTTTTTCTGTTTAAAATAAAATAAATGTAAGAGAACAAGTCTATAACCTCAAAAACATACATGTTGCCTGCTAGGGACTAAACTGTGCTAATGCTACCATTTTCAAGTGTTTCAAATATTGTCTGGTTTCTACTCGAACCAGATACTACACATATTTTATATATTGAGAAAGGCTTTTAAAGAGGTCATTAAGGTAAAATGAGGTCATTTGAGCTCTGGTTCAATACTATTGGTATCCTTACATCAAGCAATTAGATCTCTACAAGGGAGACCATGAAAAGACACCAGAGGAACAGTCTAGCTAAAGCTAAGGAAGGAAGATTTGGAAGGTGCTAAGCTGCTGCTGTCTTGAGTTTAGTCACTGCAGTCTTCAGAATTGTAAGGAAATACATTTCTGCTTTTTAAGCCATCCCATCCATGATGCTCTCTCCATCAGTTCAAGTAACAAATGCAATGATTTTGAGTAGAGAAAGGTGATTTCCAGTTCCAGGATCATATCTGAACATTTCCTCTGTATGAAGGCTGTGACACACTTGGAAGTACAGAAAACAAGTATGTTGTTGTTTCAATAATTTCAGATGAATAAAAATCATTACCTATATTCACAGAGAGTATTTGAAACTGGAATTAGCTGAAAAATTGTTGGCCCTTTCAGGCCCAACCTAACTATTTCAAATGCTTTGCTCTATAAGCATGTAGGATATACTGTAGAATGGTAAAGAATAAAATCATTATCAGCACTTTTTTAGCTATTATTTTTCCAGGTGTAACTTTAAAAGTTTCTCAGCAATTTTTACATGCAAGTCAAATCAATTGCATACAAGGATCTATCAATAGGATGAGGAAAGTAGTTTTAAATATGAAACTTGTTATTCCCAGATCAAAGCAACTGATTTCTCCCATTTAATTGCAGTAATGCTTTTAACTGGTAGGAGTCTTACATTTGAAAATAGCTACTTTCAGAGGAGCTGGTTGGATTTTTTCACAGAAGGGGTAGCTCTGCTGCCCGGTCCACAAAAGTTACTTTTGTGTGGCCTTCTGAAAGTAAGAAAGAAAGAAGCAAGAAAATAACAAAAACTCTCAAATATACTAAAACTTAAAAGAAAACGAAAAATGTTATTTTTATTTCTTAATATTCATAAGGTATTTTGGCATGCTTCATTGGCTTGCTTTCTTATGTGTTTCAGTTGTCTATATACCTTTGGAAATCATTTGAGAGGCCCATGCCATGCAAATAATGTAACAGGCTAATATGAAGCATCGTATAGTCACTCTTCACGTGTTTGTTTTTGTGGTGCTGGAGACTGAATCAATGGCCTTGTACATCCTAGGGAGGCAGACTACAAATAAGCCACATCTTCAGGCTTTTTACAATTTGAAGAAGGTGGAGAGTCTGCTACCATATCCAGTGTAGGAAGCAAGTAGGAATGAAGATAATCTTGTTTTTATTTCTCCTCAGGTTTCATTTGAATGTAAATAATAACATAATAAATAGGTACAACTGAAACTAGTGAGGCAAGTGCCACAGATGGAAAGTATAACAAATGTGTCATTGCTTTGAGCAATTTTAATTTATAATAGCATAACGTAAAACATCCTCTCATCATCATAATTCCATGCATAATGCTACCTTATAAAATGCTATTGATATAATGCTTCTTTCTGGGCTTCCTGACATTTTTTTCTAGTAATCTGGAAAGAAGTAGCTCTGTTCAGAGTCTAATACTACCACCAACACCAAAAATGAACTTTTTTTTAGAAGAGAGGATAATAATAAAAAAAAAACTGATGCATTTGATGGTGCCAATGCATATTTCTTTAATTCCTTTTTTACTCAGAGCTTCCAACCCTGCTCTTATTTCCATCCAGTCAAAGGCTTTTTGTGCTCTAAAGACACTATACACAATGGTTCATTTTATTTGACTGTCTTCTCCAAATGGATTCTGAATTCGCTTGAATTCCATGGATGATTTCATACATTGCATACTCCAAAGGGCAGAGAATCCGTAGGATTAAATTTCAATAGTCATTTTTGAAAGCTTGCTTCATATTGGCTCTAAATTACACCATTGCTATTTGTTCCTTCCAAGTCATATTACATTTTTGAATATCGAGCATAAGGTCAAGTCAAAACATTTCTCATAATAATATGGAGGACATAAATACAACTAAGTCCTATAAAGCCCATATATAGATTATACGTCTAGTATAGATCTATGAAAACATACAGAGGTTATTTAACATTACAGTTTCCTTGTTAAATGAGAACTTGTCACATGAGATCTAATTTTCTGCGAGAATTTAGTGAAGTATTATATGAAAAGAATTTGGTATAGGCTTGTCATATCATTATTAGAAAAGTTATTTGCACATTATATTCTTTCCTTGCCAGATATTTTCAGAGCCCAACTTCTGGCTTTTACTATTCCTTTCACTGTAGTGTTGGTATATGTAAGGTTAGAAATAGCGATGTTAAACAGGTTAGGGATTTGGGTTTTTGTTTATTTAGAAATCCTTCTGGAAATATTCCTTCAGGAAAATAAAATAAAAGGTAAACAAAATTGGCTGATTAAAATATGCTTACTCTCATTGTCTAAAACCGTTTTATGCCCAGATAAGACATCTGTTAGTTGTCAATTAACAATACCCAAATTAAAAAGATTTCTTTTTGCAATCCAGGATAATAATTCCTTTTACCTAAATTAATCTCGTTATTTTGATTTATAAAAGTAGTTAAGTTTTCTAACCCATGTCACAGAAATAGATCTCTATAATAGTATGTGGAATAAGAGCTGGAAGAGTTATAATTTTATAACTACTTGCACAAAGATAGGCAGGATAGCTTTATCTCTATGCAACAGTTTCTTTTGTCAGTCCTAGAATAATGCTACCACTTTAGTTCTATGCCTACAGGATTCCCAAAGTCCAAAATAGTGACATGGGTTCTTTCAATGTCATACAGGTCATTCAAATTGACTCTTTATTTATTGCAAGGAAATTATAAAAACTTTTTAATATTTTCAAGATGTTTAATAATATTTGAAATATATAACTTTACATATACATCATATAATGGTAATTATTTAATAATAATTATCAATTGATATTAAATTATTAATAATTATTTTATTTTCAAATACATCACATATTTAATCAAATTAAATTTAAAAAGATATAAAAAAGCACACTGCAAAACTCTGATTTCTCCTAGCTACTTAGTTTACATCCTTAGAGAAAATCCATACTATTAACTGGTTATGTATTCTTTCAAAGATATTTTCTGTATGTAAGTAGTACCACCTCCCACCACCATTTTTAAAAGTATAAAAAGTAACACAATGCATGCACTGTTCACTTGAGTTTCTTCATTTTTATGGTATACCTTGGAAATCACTCAAAATTAGGGCATGTAGAAATTTCTCACTTTTGTACATTTATCTTTACTGATTTATAGTTAATTTCACCAGTCATCAGCTGTAGAATATTTACAATTGCAACTGACTTTTACTTAGATAATTATACATCTCTAATAGTGTGTTCTTGTGTAAGTAGAACACATTCTTGAAATTTCTGGATCAAGTTTGTGTGTGCATGTAAATTTTAAAATATGTTACCAAGTTGCTCTCATAGCTATTGTACTAGTGTATGTTACCATCACAATAGTTGAGAGCTTATGGCTCACTGGGGATGTATAATAACTACTGCCTACCACTCTTCTAAGATGTTGGTAAATTAATAAATAATGTCTTTGCTTATACAATAGAGAATAAAGTAGGAGAGATAGACTTGGGTTAAAAATACACATGAAATTCTTATTAAATACTAGAAGAGCTCTCTTTCTTTCTTTCTTTCTTTCTTTCTTTCTTTCTTTCTTTCTTTCTTTCTTTCTTTCTTTCTTGTCTTTTTGAGACCTGGTCTTGTCATGCAATTCAGGCTGGTCTTGAGCTCACTTTGTAGCCCCAGCTGGCCTCAAACTCATAAGGATCTTCCACCTCAACCTCCCAACTGCCGGAATTACAGGCATGCACCACCACACCTGGCCAGAAGAGCTTCTTATGACAGACTCAACTTCTGATGAAGTGAAAATTTTGAATATTTAAGAAAACAACCACTAGTAAACTTCTGATGTTCAATAAATACACAGCAATAATCATTAAAAATAATAAAATAAGTTGCACTAATAAGTGTTTATAGTTTGATGAAATAATAAAACAAACAGAAAAAAGATTAAATTTTTAAAACAATTAGCATAATGAAAATGAATGAATAAAATTCCCTCTTATATGTTGATGAAAGCATTTGTTAAAAGCATAAATCAAATGAAATATAAAAACAATATATTGATGCATTAAAATAACTTACAGGCACCTATTAGGTGTCCGATGTTTTGTTAAATAAGTGTAAGTGATGCAAGTAGAAAGGTGATTATAAGGAAAACCTGGGTTTTGAAAGGTCCAAAAAG
Source organism: Hydrochoerus hydrochaeris (assembly GCA_004027455.1). Taxonomy (NCBI): domain Eukaryota; kingdom Metazoa; phylum Chordata; class Mammalia; order Rodentia; family Hydrochaeridae; genus Hydrochoerus; species Hydrochoerus hydrochaeris. The sequence goes on from PVLA01000230.1 coordinate 498,465, forward strand.
TGACAAATGCATAACTTGTGTAGACTGCTCTGGGAACATGAAGAGCAATCATCTTGTTTCCTGTGGGTGTTGGTCAAAGGAGTCTTCGTAGATAAAGTACCACCATGTTATTATCTTGAGTAATGAGCAGTCAGGTGGATGGAGTTGGGGCACTTATTGGAGCAGAGGGAGAGAGGAGTTGTATGAAGAACAATCCAAGCAGAAGTAATAGCAATGTGGAGGACAGAATACCACAGTGCACTGTGGAAGCCACACGCTGTTGGAGAGCACTGCACTATGGATTCCTTATGTCAGGGGACTGAAGCTGTTAAAGGGGAGCTGGGACTAGAACATGAGGTTCTTGCATCAGAAATGACTCTGAGCATGAGAATGGAGAGTGATGTTTTAGAGAGATGCTACAGCAGTGGTGTGTAGAATGCAGCCCAGTGAGTGTATGGAAGAGGGGTGGAATTTCAAAGAAAGTGAAGGAGAAGCTAAAGAAGTCCAAACATAAAGAGACAGAGGTGTACTCAGATGAAGAAGGCTAGCAGCTAGCTGATGGTTACTCTGTGCAGCTAGCTGATGGTTACTCTGTACAAAAGATTAGAGTTCAGAGAGCAATTATTGGGCATTGCATTTATTATACATCCAGGAAAATCATACTACTCTGTTTTCCTGAAGTTGATAAAGACCTGCTGATAGTTTGAAATGAGAATCCATTTGGATTATTTGACCGGAGATAAGGCTTCAATGACTTTTTTAGGATCAAACACTACTTTACTGACTCTATGAAGGGGAATTACAATTAATTGGATTATGTTGGTCTCCACATGCTGATTGTGGGAATAGAAAGTATAAAAGTGTAACTATTGCTAACAGGTCATATCTATCATCAACCATGGGATTTGCTTTTTTACTTACCAATAAGATTAATTTCTTCCTTACAGTCTTCCAATTTGAAGTCATTTTAATTATGGAGTTCAGAAAATTCAAAAGAAAAGTCACCTCATTTTAGTGTATTATTATATTTGACTTTATTTTTATTCATCTTTCTGATGAGGGCAAAAAAAGGATGGTTTGGTTATTGTTTAGAAGATTTTTATTTAAGGTCCCTTTGCAATCTTTCCTTAATCTCAGTTTAATTAAAACATTTTAAAACTGGATTTTTGTAAAGTCCTGAACTCAGCACTGTTTTTGGGGATTTACAAAGATGTGGTGTTCGTTTTTGAGGAAAGCATCTAGGAAAGGAGTTGGCTTGTGCACTCCAAACTTCAGTTGCAGGGCTGAGCAGAGAGGCATATTAAATATGTGCATTGCGAGTAAACAATAACAGTCAAGCATTTCTCAGATACTGCTGCGAGTGTCTCACGTGCATTAGTTCTTTTTATCATTACGTCGACATATGCAGTTAGGTATTATTATTGGTTCAGTTTTATGATGCAGGTCCTGAGATTAGGCAAGTTGACCAATTTCATTCAGGTATTTAGTGGCAACATGGAGGCAGTCTGGTTCCAGCTGTGTTGTGTGTCTTTCAGATTTGCCCCTGCTAAAACTCACACTGAAATGTAATTGCCATTGTAATGGTATTTAGAGATGGGACCTTTAAGAGGTGATTAAGCCTGGGGTCTGCCACCCTCAAGGGTGGGATTAGTGCCACTATAAAAGGGCACATTGGTTTTCTCTTGCTTTCTTTCTGCCCTTCTACATCTGCCACATCGTGACTCAGCTAGGAAGCAGATGTTACCGGATATTGGCACTTTAATACTTTCCAGCCTTCAGAACTGTAAGCAAATAAATTTCTGCTTATCTTAAATCACCTAGTTTATAGTATTCTGTTAGAGCAGCACAAAATGGGTCAAGGTAATCTGAAACTTCTGTTTTTCAGTCTGTCTCTTTCTGTTTTTCAGTCTGGTCTCAACTTCTACATTCAAGTGACTCTCCTGCCTCAGCCTCCTGAGTGCTGGAACTAGAGGTTGTGCCATGGTGCCTGATTTATAGTCTGAAACATTAGCCACTCTGCCATATGGAGTGTGTATTGGTTCATTCTGACAGTGGAGACAGATGAAACTTCTAAGCAAGAGCAATGAGGAATACTTGGGATTTTGACGGACTGATGTAGATGAGAAAAAACATTCTATACCAGTGATATTCAAAGGTGGTGCCAGCACCAGTTATAGCAGCATCATCCAGGACATTGTGTGAAAGGCTAATTTATCAAGTCCTACCCCAGATCTACTAAATCAGAATGTCTAGGGTCATCAGTGGCCTCTGCTATAACAAGTCATCCAGGTAATTCTGATGCATGATAAAGCTAGAGAACCATTATTCCAGCACAGAGATAAGAAACAAGTCAATGTCTGGTTGTTGGCAATAGGCTTCTTTCTAGCTAGAACAAAGGTAGGACATGAAACAATGAAAATTCAGAGGATCCTGGACAGCCTTAATTGTCATGATAAGTGACTACTACAGTAGTCCAGCAAGACAAAAAAAAAAAAAAAAAAAGCCAGAAAGTAGCATTTGTATAAATGCAAAAAAGGAAGCTGAGTGTGTGAGGCCTTAGCCCGAAAGAAGTAGCTGGCTATGGTGGTGCTTGCCTATAATCCCAGCACTCTGGGAGCTTGATACAGGATGGCCACACATTCGAGTCGAGCCTCAACAACACAGTGAGACCCTGTTACAAAACGAAAGAAAAGGGTTGCCGATGTAGCTCATTGTGAAGGCCCTGGGTTCACTCACCAATAGTCAAAACAAATAAACTAAACAAACAAAACTTGAAAATAATAAAGGGAAGAAAGGACGAAGTAAAACTCCTGTTTGTAAATAGGAGGATGCAGTTCACAGTTGCCACAGACAGGATACTTGAGAAAGGTTACCTAGGATTTGCATTTTGTTTGTCTTTGATATGAAGTTGTAGAGATAATTAGCTTGATTTGGGGATGCTACTGGCACTTTCATATAGAGATGTCAAATAGACCTTTGGAAATTTGAGTATGGAGCTTAGGAAAGCGATAAATATGAGAGAGATGAATGTGAGGGGTATCAGTATAGAAGTGAAAGCAGGATAATAATAACAGCAGTAATAGCAAACAAACAAATAACAGCAAAAACCATTAACACCTGTCCCAAGCAGGTCACTGTAGTTGACAATTTATATACTTGAATGTATTCATAGAAACTATGCAAGAAACTTGATAGCTGCATAGTTCATAAGTGAAGATCTCAGGACCGGAAAGATTAAGTAACTTGAGGAAATAGGAAGCGCTATGAAAGATACAGCTGCATGTATGTTTAGGTGTGTGGGATTGATGACCATATTTCTAGGTTCTTGTTGGATTGTTGGACAGATCTGTTTGCACTCTCACTGCTTTAGTGTCCACTTTGTGTGCTTTAATTCTGTAACTTGAATAACGACTTCTAAAAGAACAATATGTAATGTATCAACTAGTGATTTCTTACTGTTTATATTCTTTTCTTGAAATTATGTAATATTTCTACCTTTTTCCTGTTTTTTTCCTCTTTAAATAAAAAAATGAAAAAAAATAACACAAAACAGAAAAAAAATGATTAAGTAACTTATCCAAGTTCATAGAGAAAGTTAGAGTCACAGCTAACACTAATCTGTCTTATTCCTTAACTGGTTTGCAAAACTACTTAAATCAGTTAGGAAAGAAAATAGTCATAAAAAACTGTATAAAGCAAGAAGAGACACAATATTATTTAAATTTATGTCCTGGAAATGAGACTACAATTATTTTTACATGAGGTTTATAAGCAAACAGATTCAGATCCTGATTGTAAAGAAGTATCTAACAACATGGATCCCTATGTTAATAATATGTATTTCTAGTGTTCAGCATCTAGACATTATTAGCTTCTTTGACAACCTAAATTCCATTGCACTCTGGCCTGTAACAGGGTGGTAGTAGTATTAAATTCCCTGCATAATTCACACTGTATAATTTAGGTTGTCCGTGCTTAAACAGGTGCATTGCTAGCTCAAGCTCTTCGAGATACTACAATTAATAACAATTAATGTGGTATAAAATTTATGGGGCAAGACATACCCAAAATTGAGAAGAATTAAACACATGGATTGGTGTTTCATAGGTCTAAACTCAAGTCACTATAATTGTTTGTGATCAAATTGGAAACTTTGTTGGTCAAATACAGATGTACTTATAACTTTTTTAGTTCAAAATGTCTAACAAGGCAACTGAAAATCTTGGTTAAAGGCACTAAATAATCATAGGAATGTTATGTTTTAATTTTCTGAAAATCTAGGTTACATTTCCTTTAATGAACACTGCTATTTTTAAGTGATAGAACAGTCATATGTTAATTTGAATGTGTGATAAGGCACTTGAATAAACCTCCACAGTACATATCATTTACAGATTGTATTTAGATACTGAACATACCTTTGTCACATACTTTAACAAGTCTTCCAATTCAGTCATGCCAGGGCTTTACTGCATGACCACAATCTATCATTTCGCCTGACTCAGTTCCTGAGTATCTGTTAAACTGTCGCATTTTCTGTCCCCAAACAAGAAATGTGCTTTATAGTTATTCTTTGGTTCTTGCTCATTAAATTATCACACCACATCATACCAATTCTCATATTTTTCTTATCTTAGTTTTAACTTTGATTGTCAAATAATCATTGTATTAACAGTAGTATTTGGATGGGAAACTTTGCATTTTTTAAAACTGGAAAGGAAGCTTTAACATTCCAGAAATGCTGCCCAGAGCCATCTGGTTTTCCTTGATCAGACTTTCCTGGAAAGGGATGGGTTTGCCTATGGCACTAATTTATGGATTAGATATTAGGGATCATAGTATTCCTGCACTGTCTCCTGCAGGCTTGGCTTGATCCAGTTGGGAATCTTTTTGCAAGCATCCTTAAGCACAAAATATACATGATTCAGATCCTGGGTACTGATCAAGGCAGTGAAGAGTACAGAATAGATGTAGGGTAGGGAGGAAAACAGAATTCTAAACATATCTATCCAATATGGTTTCAGTTGAAACCTAGAAGTCCAAGTGTCCAGGGTAATATTCCCGACCCTCAAAACAATGTAACTTGGTTTTTAATTTTGGGGAAACTTTCTTAATAGGTTTGCACAGGACAAAAATCTTTTGTGAGGCCATCTCTCACACCCTTAATCCCATAAAGAAACACATGTACATGCATTTATTTCAATGTGTAATTATTGACATAAACACAGCTGCTCTTTATGTTAAAGGAACATTAAACTCACAAAAGCATGGAAATTCCTACTTAAAGTGCCTACTCCATTCTTAACATGCCTTGTTGTGCCCAGATGCTGCGTGTATTTTTATACCATTTAAAAGGTTGATGTACAAAAACAAAAAAGGTGGTAGAAAAATTAACCGGAGAGAGGATAGAGCCAGTGGAGTTGTCCTATTCTTAAATTTCATTATGCACTAATCTCCATAATGTCTAGGCACAACAAAACAAATTAAGAATTAAAGAAGAGATAATTTGACTGTAGATTTCTGAATTTGGGGGCAGGAAAACTAACATGTAAAGATACACAAGACACGTACAGCCAAAACAGAATACTGAAATTGTGTAGTTTATGTAAAACTTAAAATAAATAGAGATTTACACTTCCCTTTAGATCCTGAAATACATGAAAAGTTGCAAGGCAGCCCACAACAAAGCAATTGACAAGAAAGATAGCATCTGCTTTTCCGTCTATTCAAGCTGAAGTTTTTCATTCTAAATGCAAGCAATGCTTCCCAAGTTAACATAATTAACTCATGACAATCCTGAAACATCATAATATAAGATACAGATGGAAATTCAAAGCTTTAAAAATGTCAGCTAACTGCATCAGGATTATCACTTTTTTTTAAGTGAACAAACCATAATGCTAATTAAAACAGGTGTTTTTATTTCAAACCCTTTTGCACGCTATGAAATTACAACCAGGGTTATTTATTTATTAGTCTGCTGTGAAACATACATCTTAGAAAAAAAGAGATCTGTGAAAACAACAAAGTAAAAAAGATAAAAAGAATGACTCTCAGCACTGCTTTCTGACACAAAAGAGGACCAGTCGTTCAATTAGTTAGTAATTTCCATGTGACTACTTGACAGAAACTACTAATTGTTAATCTTCCACTAACTATTGCTTTACATAATTAATTATATTCAAATAAAAACAACAAAGACATGTGGGCCAGTTGCCCTTTTGAGAATTTTTTTTCACAATCTGGTTCTGCTTACTGACAATATTTCTAATATGAAAAGATATTAATCTCACAGGAGAAAACACATAAAAATGTTAGCACACTTTATCTTTTACCTTGCTTATGATGCATAAACCCTGCTCTCTGTCCCAATCCTCAAAGGACTATAACAATAATCCCAGAGCTCCTTGCAACAATTTATAATATCTAAAGTCCTTTTAGTTGCGATCTTTCATATTAATTTAGAATTGCATAAAATCAGAGTAACCCGTCCAGAGGTCAAGCATCATTCATCATTAGTTGAAGTGACATTTTCAACCCGTCATACTGCAGCTGCTAAGAAGGGAGGGCGGAAAGGTATTCTTTGGGAGGAAAAAAAACAAGGCAGGGAACACAATCCTTGCTCTATCTACAGAAGGGAAAACAAGGTGCCTCTATGTCACTATGATAATGTGCTTAAATTTGGTGATGTCATTCTTCCCTAACCTCAGAGTCACTAAGCACATGGCAGCTGCATTCCTCCACTTACAAGTTCGGGTGGAGATCAGTATTAACCATTTTAGATGTAAATGAAGTCCTTCAGTGGGGTGGAGAACATAGCTCTGTGAACTGAAATGATGATTTATACCCCAATCCTATCTTGTTTTGGAGAGACTGCAACTTCTTAACAAGGGTGCCCTTGTTCTTGTGGAATCCTCCAGGCATAAAAAATTCTGAGAAGCTGAGTATGATCACTTTTGAAACTGCAAAACAGCATTCCAAGGCTTTGCAGCTAATGTACTGGTCGAATTAGGACCTCTGATACTTTGGAGTTCACGAATGAAAGATCTCTCTTTTTGTTTTGTAGGATGCTTTTTTTCCCCTCTCTGAAACATTAAGGTCAAGACAGGAAATGGGAGCAATTAAAATGAAAAAAGCAATCAGAAAGAAATGGATAGCTGGTATTCAGATGACTAATAATTCACAGAGCTTTTGATAATGCATTGATGTTTGCAAAATTGTAAGACTTGCCTGGATCCTAAATTAAAAGAATTATTTGCTCTAGGAAGCAAAGTTTCTTTGGCAAAAGTTCTAAGTCCAAAGATAAGAACTATGAAATATAACAGTGAAAGAAGTGGGATCTGGATATTCTGCTAAGTAAGACTCTCAAATCCCTCTTTGAATCCCTCTCAGATCCTACCCTACCTGAAAGAGTAGAATTTTGATTCTAAATCTCCTCCAAGTTAGAATGGTATGACTGAAATGAAATGGCAAGTAATTCTTTAGAACATCTGTGAAAACCATTTTCCAAATCTTATAAAAATTAAAACTCAAAATGACTGACACTTAATTGGGGAAAAGAAAATAATTTCAAGAAATCATCCATACTGATAGCTCACATAGATAAGAATTATGTGTGTAGTTAAATTATATATAGCATTATATCAGAACTAGTGTAATTTAGTATTTTCATGTGTAATGATTTTCCACATATCATTTATCATTCCCATTCACGATGTTCAAACAGGATAGTGTCCACAGGACAGGCAAGAGAAGTAAATAGTGGAAACAATTGAGTTCACAGGTCCTTTGGTCTCTTACATATGTGGACAGAGTCTGTAGTGCTCCAGGCTTTAGACTTGTCCCTGAGAAAAATGTACAGTTTTTTACTTACATCAAAACCATATGGGATTCCTGCTACTGAAAATTGCATTATGAGATAAGCATGAAGTTTGGATGCAAATGCCACATACATAAGCTGACAAAAATAGAAGTTATCCATATATAATGGTTGAAATAAGGATTGTTATACATTGCTGCTGCTTTTCCATTTCAGATTTGACTACTCTGATACAGACTGAGGCTCACAGAGATCAAATTAGGGTACTAAGAAGGTAACAACTAGCTGATCATATTAAGAAATTATTCTTACTAAGCTACTAAACAATTCAAAGCAAATAAATAGATTTTATTGAAATAGTGTGTCACAGAAAACAGAGGAATTTCACATTCACATCTCATTTAATAATAACAGTGGTGGAAAAAGTTATTAATGGTTATCTTCCACCTTTCTGAGAACAAAAAATAGAAGGTCAGTAAATCTATACAAATACTGTAAGTAGGACAGCCAAGCTTTAAACAAAGGCTCTGAATCAAAAATTCTTTCTGTTGTGCTACTATTATTGCATTATTGCTGCTACTATATTTAAATCAGCTTCCCATTTCAGTGGGTAAACTATGTCAATGTTGAGCTATGAAGAAAGTATGTAAGGATGAAAATAGCATAAAACCACTTCCAATTCTAAACATGGGTTATTTGAAAGAAATAGATGAATGCTTTCAAGCCAGGGCTTCATTGGTTTCCTATGCTCTATCAGTTTCATCTTATCCTGGAGGTCAAATGGCCTTTTATTTTATACACCCTGAATCTGCTTTATGGCAGTACACTTTGGCATAACCATTAGCTTGGGATCATTTAGGTTTTTTTTTAATTCCTGTCTTGGTTCTGATCCTGGGCTCCAAGCACCTTGTGTTGTGGTGCTATGTATCACACTTCTAGGAATGCCTTAGTCCTGGGCAGAACTTCTCCTTCACTTAGGTATAGTTTAATGCATTAATTACATGCCAGTCACAATGGAATAGAATACCACATGGAAAATCCCTTTTGAAGAGAAAGCCATGGAGCAGAAGTGGGCATAATGGGAAGGAATCTCAAGTCAGAACTCCTCAAGTCCTTCTTTTATCACTTAATCTGATAGCCTCAGTTGCCAGCTTCTTGTAAAGGCCTCTCCAAGAAAACACAACTAGAAATATGTGATAAATTTGCAGAAATTTTGGTCTTAGAGCATTATTACAGGACTTCAAATTTTTTTACTCACCAGAAAGAAATTCAAAAGAATAGCATTTAAAAGAAAGCAGAGAAGAATTTGCAGGACAAATGCCACGAAGCTGAGAATTAAAGTTGTCTGAATGTCACTATTGCAATTAACCAAATTCTATTTTAGTTCTATAGAATTTAGGTGGTTATATAACCCACCTAATATAATCATTATCAAATGATTTAAATTATGATTGCCAGGACTAAAGCAATGGAACCTCATTATAAGAAGAATTCATTAGTGAACCTCTTAGTAGCTACTTAGATGCAACACTTCATCTGAAAGGACATTTTGTGCCTATAAAATTATATTGGAAAAATACTGGTGATAAAAAGCTTGAATTTTGTAATGACATGATGTTTTACTGAGATAATAATGCTTGATAAACATTGGAAACTGAAGCAAAGAGATTCTGTTATACTGATTTAGCGTAACTGTGATGACTTTTTAGCCTAAACAGTATACATGAAATCGCATGACCAGGCCAGGTCATAGGATTGGGTCCCATTTACTTTAAAACAGTTTCCAAAGATCCATGATGGGGAATATTAGAAAATTCAAGTCCTACGTTTGAATACAAATTTTCAGTGAAGGGAACACTGATGAGGAAAACAAGTAGTCTTGAAAGAGTTGGACCCCAGCTGCTGGGGTGACCCCTTGCATCTGAGCCTGCTATCTGTAGCTGTCTTGAGTCTAACCTTAAATGCTAAATCTTGTAAGCAATACAACCACTACTTTGAGAGATTGTTTTGAGTCTAATGGATCTAATTGTTAGGAAATGGTTTTTGGTATTCGGCCAAAATCAAGATTTCCAGAAACAAGTTTTATTTGTGCATTTCCCTACTTTAATATTTATGGCTAATTTAGATATTTCATTTATGGGCTTCTTTTTTAAAGCTTCAAACTGGTAGATGAGGAAAGGAAGAAGAGTCTTTTATTTTTTTCTCCTTAGAACTTTCTTCCTCTGCCTTCCCTTTGTGTAGCAAAGTTAACTGCTAATATGGATGACTACTTTTCCACTGAGATCATGAGAAATCTTTACAAGGAGGAGCAGCACAGATAGGTGGGAATATTTGAACAGTACCTTGTAAGAGCTGCCGCTGGAAGTTCACCAAACAAACTAAATCTGTAAGAAGACTACTTCAGCTTCAACAGCTTAAGATTCTTTGTATTGCCATCATTCATTGGTAACTGGGGAGTTTTTACAGTCTTTCAAATCTTAGAGTCCTTTCAATCATTAGATGCCTTAAAGGGACAGAAGGCCTTAAAATGTGCTCTCAATCTCCCTAGTTGAAAAAGATACATAGACGGAGGGGAAAAAGTCAAACAACAATAAAAAAAGCATTAATGCAAAGAACAGTGGGGTCTCTCCCTAATTTGACTTTCTCTACAGGTGGCCTGCAGCTGCGTCCAAACAGGTTACTCCATTGCCTTCCCATGAACACGACAACAAAGTGCTATCTGTATTCACAAGAATACATTTAGTGGCATAGACTGATTCAGGCCTAAAAATAAGAAGAAAGCATTTTTCCCCTGCATAGCCTGAGGTGACTCTGTGTACCAGCAGAAGACAGTAGCACTCTTGTCTTCCTGGCTGTGCCTGAACATAAAGGAATCAGAAACCTACTTCACATGACTCAAGGAGGCCCAGGGCCAGTGAGGAGTTGATTCATTCTATTTACATCCATGTGAGCCCCATTGATGGCATGCAGCAGCTGCACAGGCAAAATCAATAAGGAATATTCTGTTTTCAATTGAGTTCAAGGTAAACTATACTTATAGATCTCTGAGATTGATACACCTGTTTAAATAAGTATCCTATCATGCTGGGCAACATTATACTGAAACAGACTAGATGAGGGCCTGCCTAGTTGCTTAGGCTTAAAAATAATCATTGGGCCATGTTTCCTAATCAAAGTTACAGGTCTGATTTGTGTGCTTACTTGTTGGATATGATAAGGAAGAAAATTCAGAAAAATGCTAGCACTGTTTGGACAATATTTTAAAAATTGTTTTCTAATTAATTTGAAATGGATATATTAATGATTAAGTATCTATTGAAATGAAATTCCAGTAATATTGTTCTTGGTGTAGTGATGTCCACATGTAAAATTTGGCATGTCTCTGAAGGGTTTTCTTTCTTTCTCTCATCCTTCCTTCCTTCCTTCCTTTCTCCTCCCTCTCCTCTGCCCATTTCCTCTGATCTCTAATTTATGTACTCTTAGATGTACTTTCATGGAATTTGCACTCTTTCCAATTCATCAGACTGATGATATAGGATACTTGCCCACATTTCTTGCCTGTTCTAGGGAGCTTCCCAGCTTCCAGGGAGTCCACTCTGGAACGCAGCTGTATTTCCTTTCCAAGGGCCAAGTAGGTCATTTCTGAGATATGTTTTAACCTGACCAACACAAGAAGTATAAATCTACACTCTCCTTCTAAGCTTTTCCTTATTCAATTGCTTCATTCCTTAACTGCCATCTTTTTAAACTTTTCAATGGCTTTGCCTTTTTCCTTCCATTCAGAAAACCATACAGTTTTATTTTTGTAATGTGGACATGACAAACATTAGCAAAACTTTTCTTTACCTCAGATATCCAGATGGTTCTAATTTCTTTCCTTCCATCTCTTTAAACCTCCACCTATATCATTTTATGAAGATGTATTATTTAAGAATACCTCATAGTAACACACTTTTGCTGATGCAGTAAAAAAGACTAGCTGATTTGCCTTTTCAATTTAATAAAGAGGAAAAGAAGAATGGCTTTAATAATGATTAAGGAATGCCATATTATTTTGTCATGTGAAAAGTAAATCTTGAAGTAAGTATCTTGTAAAAGGGTATAATAAGTATCCAGTAGTTGATGCTCATTGTGAAGGAAAGGTACAAGTAATATTAACAAAGCATTTCCAGAGAAAGTCATAAACAATTGGACATCTATAGGAAAGACATACTAATAGGAAATTTAACTGCATAATAGTTTTCTTGTTTTAATTGAGACACACTTAATTGAATACTGTTTGAAAAGGATGAGAATGGAAAACTTTAAATCCTGTATCATACAAAATTTTAACCACTGGGTGAAGTAAAAAATGCTTAACTCTATTTTTATGATTGGAATATGAAAAGGCAAATATCATATAACAGTCTCCAGCCACTTCACCAGAATAATCCTGAGGTCAAGTTTTAAATGGTCAAGTCCTAGGGGCTTTAAGTGTTCAAAACTGTGACATTTACCTGATTCCTAATGTCTGCTCAGTTTTACATTTCTGAATATTATTTCTAGTGGAGAAACAACATTTGACTTTTTGATTTATCCTATTATCTTTACTTGTTATTATGTCTACTTCTATCTACCCCTTGGATTAAGATGTCCATGATTATGAAAAATGATCATTCTGAAAAGACTGTAGTACAGGTTTCTGTGAAACATTACAAATTCCTGAAATCAAAGCAAATGTAGAGACTACTACATTGAAAAATAAATGTATAAACATAAGTAGAATCAGATAAATTGTTGAAGTTTCTTCAAACTTGGCAATTCTATTTTTTCTAAACTATGAAGGCCAGACTGGTGGACTTCTCTAGCTATTAATGTTTTTCAGACAGAACTTGAAAATTATTGCTCTGGTATAAATGTGGGCAAACTAAACCCTACAGATCAAATCTGGTCTGTTCCATACATAGGTAAACTATTTTTAAAAATATGACATGCTTGAAGGTAAATCATTCACATACCTGATGTATTTTAAAATGTTTTATTCAGTTATTTTAAAAATTACTGTATTGTGGGCAGGGGATTTAGCTCAGCGGCATAAGCACCTGCCTGGCAAGCACAAGGTCATGAGTTCAATCACTGGTACCAGAAAAAAAAATTACTATATTGTGATAAGAGAACGCAATATAACAGAAGATAAATATATGTTTGTGCAGCTGAATCTTTTACCCAAGATCAGTTGTCAGTGGCACAAAATAATCTAAAATATTGTAGTAGCCAGTACAATTATAGGTAAAAAAAACTTTAAAGCCTATTATTTCTGGGAATTAGTTTAATGTATTTTATGGAACTCTAAGGTCCTTCAAGGCAGTGGGTCATTTCACTGTAGTAGTTAAATGAGATGAGGTTTATAAACTCTATTTAAGCAGTAAAGAACTATATAAAAGTAGTCATGGTTGTGATACTAGTAGTAGATGTTTAATAAATATTTGTTGGATAAATTAAATGTTGGCTCCATTCTGAATTACAATTTTAATATTTTTAACTGCTATGAAGAATATCATGCAGATAAAATATCTGACGGGTATAAGGCCTACTGAGTTACATATTATATGAATACTCCACTGGTTATGCAATGCTTGGAATTCCAAGTGGGAGTTTTACTTGTCGAAGAAATGCAGTATGTGGTCCTGTGACTAAAAAATAATAGGAACTATTGAAGATGGAGATTTTTCCACTTGGTCCTGGGCATGAAATCAAAATCTAAGTTTAACTTGGTGATATTTAAAAATGCATAACATGCAAAAGTCTGTAATCGTTCTGTTTCTCAGCTAGTGAAAATAGAAGTCTACAGCATAGTATGTGTCAATTTTGAAAATATAGCCAAATCAGGCCGACAAGAGAAATTTTAAGTAAATAACTTCATCCATGTGTTTAGTACCATCCATGACTCTATGCCAAATTCATTTCAAGTTCCCTTCTTCAGCAACTTCTTTTATAACATGTGCCTGCAGCTATTAACTATCTGAAGTGTTGATGAGGATAGGGAAGAAATTTCTTTCATGGTTATATTTCAGGGGGGCATTTGGAATGCAACAATATGTGATAGGAACAGCTTCAGTCAGAAGTAATCTGTTAAGAAAAACACCTGAATTCTAAGCAAATAGTTTAGCCATTTAAAATGCATTGAGGGAGATATTCAAGATAAGAAAACAGTAACAGAAAAAAAATATATTTGTCACTCATGTCCCTCTGTTGCACTTGAAAGGGGGCAGAATAGGTTAGATTAGAAATATATGATGAATTCTAACCCTGAAGATACTAGATTTTTGATTTTGAATGGAAAGCATGTTTTCTGACTCTGAGGAATATTCCTCTGGTTTTGGTACTGATGGTTTCGTTCCTTTATTGTTTGTAATTGTTTCTGATTGACAACTTTTTATTGTAGTCATTTCAAAAGTCCTTTCTGTCTTCCTAATTTTTAAACAATCAAATGGCTTAGGACCACATTTTATTTTTGCAAGAAATGTGGACTAATACGGCTGTATAGCTACCCACATCTTTATGAAAGTACGTTACTTTCTGTTGGTAGAAAAGTGACTGAAGTTGTCTTCACGCAGCAACAACAGTTAATATCCATGTTTGTTAAGATGGTCTTTGTTCTTCCGCTAGAAGCATCTAAGGCTTGACATTACTGAGTAGGAAGAAAATTAACTACTCTGTAATGAACATTTCTTCTAGAAGACAGCTGGCTGCTGTTCAGTGCTGGTGGCTCTTCTGCTTATCCTTCTTCCTTTTTAGCCTGATTACTTTTCTTTATTTAACAATTTGCGAAGTTGTTTATTGCTTTATTATCCTCTGAATGTGGTCAATCAGATTGATTTGGTCAAAGTTTTTGTGCTTGCACATAACATGCTTTAATCACCCTCCTAATACCCTCATCATCCCTTCACCCTCCCTAGTGTCACATATTTCATATTTGGGGGTTCAATGCATATAACGCATTTTGATCACATTCATGTCCTCTATGATGTTTTGTGTTTATGGAAGTCCTGTATATTGAACTCCTTCCCTGTCTTGAGGTTCCTTTCCAACCTTATGCAAGGTTCCTGTCCTCTCTTTTCCCTTCTGTTATGGTTTGGATCAACAATATCCCCAAAAGAGCTTCTGTGTTAAGAGATGGGCCTGTAGAAGGTGATTGGATCACCCAGTAAGTTCATAGTTGAATTAACAGGATATGGGACTAGTTGGAGGAAGTAGGTTGCTCATGGTGTAACCTATAAGGGAATATCTTGTCCCTAGCTATCTCTTACTTTCTGCTTCAAGGCTACCATGAAATGAGCAGCTTCCCTCTGCTTGTCCTTCTGTCATAATGTTTTATCTCATTGTAGGCCCTAAAACTATGCAACCAGGTCCCCAGGGGCTAGAGCTCTTGAACCTGTGAGCCCAGACAAACCTTTCATCCTTTATTTTTTTTCCCCTCAGGTATTTTGTCACAGTGATGGAAAACTAACACATTTTCCATATCCAGTATATTTGTTAGAATTTCTATCTCCAATACCCAAACAGCACACTTTCCATCAAGTTGCACACTTTGTACCCTGAAATACATAACATAAAACTTCTTTTTATTTTTAAATGTATTTTATTAATGTAGTAGTATATAATGATTATATTCTTTATGGGAAGTTAATGTATATGCATAAAACATCTCACTTCTTTTTACTTTCCCTTCCTCTTAGAGCTTCTTTGGAAAGGGAAGAGTACCTCACTGTGGTAGCAGTTCAGGGAGAGAGTGGTAAAAGAGACATATGCTGTGGCAGACTGCCGGGTGGCTGCTCCAAGTCTGCGCCTAACCCTTTCCTGTTTCGTTGCCTTCGAGGTAAGGGTGGCTACTGTGAAGCGTTGTGCAGTGACCTCACAGTTTTAACACGGACTTTTCATTTAACTCAATTCTAAATCATTTACGTTCCTCCAGGAATCCTGAAGACCTTGGAATTTTTAATTTTAATTACTCCCTTACCCACATTTTAAACTATTTTTCACCAAGATTTGATCTGTAGCCAGACTTCAATTTTACACCTCACAAACTAGATTTTCTTGTTGTTTTGTTCAGTATCTTCAGGTCAATTTGCGAGTTTAAATGTTCTTCCTTAACCTTTTTTGCCTTGCATTTGAAGCATTACTTCTAGAATAGTGTATCTTATTGCTGCAAAATGTCCTTAAAATTATTACCATGATCTGAAAGAATATCCAAAAATTGTCATGTTGGAATATTAATTTCTAAGGAAACAGTGTGGAGCAGTGGGGTCATCTGAGCATTTGGGTATGGTTTAGGCCACGTGGGCTCCACCCTACTGAATGGCTGAGAAAGGAATTATGGCAGTGGGCTCACATTTTCTTGCCTGCTCCTTCCCTATGTGAGGAAAAAGAAAGAAGGCTCTTGGCAAATGCCAGCTCCTTGACTTTGAACTTTCAAAATCTCAGAACTGAGAGAAAATAAATTTTCATTCTTTATAAATTATCTAATCTCAGGTAATCTGTTATGGTGGCACAAATAGACTTATACAATTTCTTCTCAGAACAGTCTGGATAGTTGACTCTCAAATTTGTTTAACAACATTTTTGTTTTGCTGCGGATCTTAAAAAGTGGACCCATATTTGGTCAATGGTATTTTTTTCATGTAAGTAAGTAATACTTCCTTATCCAATCTGTCTTTCTTCACCTTTCTGTATTAGGTGAAAGTTTAATATTTCCCTTTTGACAGTAACCTCTCTCTTTCTTGTTTTTTTCTCTCTTATTTGTAAAAACAAGACAAAACAGGAATGAGTTATGCAGCTGAATTAATGTTCACACCTGTAAACCAGTAACTAACATCTTGAGAGTTTCCTAGGAACAGTTCACATGACTGCTCTTTTGTTTTCTTTTAGGAATGCCATATTATGGCTTCTCCTCATTAACTGCCCTGAAAGGTAGGTGTACTTCCTCATTTCCATTTTCATTAAGATTGGTGGGCTCAGCTATACGCATATAACATGTACCTCAATTTATAATTTTATAATAGCTCTTAAAAAAAGAACACCAATTACTTGTTTTTATCTCTTCATCATATTTTCCTAATTTTTATTAGTATACTTTTGCAGTTCTTAGTGGTTAAATTCATTATAAGTATTGCTAGATGTGCCTAACATTATATTTTATTTCTTATTTAAACAAATCAACTAATAATGATAACATAATTACTGAATTCTATGTATTTTAAATTATAAATTAGTTCTCAAAAATTCATTTTACATTATTTATGCCTTAGATAGACTTAGTAGACATTTATTTCTGTGGAGAAAGGTGGTGGTTAGAGGGAAGAATAGGAAGAGGTCAAGAAAATTAGTCCCACAGAAATTAGTAAGGAATTTATAGTTCACTTTGATAATATTTACAGTAGGATTCTCATGTATTATTGTAGATAATAAATGATTCTTCAAGAATTTCTTAGAGATCTGAGTTCATGATTACCTATCAAGGTTTTATACTTAGAACACCACTTTTGGAGAGACAAACATATACCTCTAAAAAACTAAAGGATGCTTAAAATATACCTACAATTTTGGAAATACTTTCCGTACAATAGACAGGTAAATATCAACTCATTCTATCTAAAGAATGTATGACTCATTAATTACTGTAAGCTCAATTGCCTGGAGGGTAAAGCAGAATATTTTATAACAATGACTTATGATTCTAAACAAAGATAAGGGTAACAATTTTTATAATGGTTAAAACAAGTTCTGGTTTATTAAAAGTATGCAAAAGTAATTTTCAGAGGATATCATTTTGTTTTAGGTTTGATAGCTTTATTCAAATAAATGCTGTAAATTTAAGACCCATTTTGGATGACTCTCTTTTAGGATTATAGAGATCACCCTCTTCATTCATTTGACTAGTTTTAATTTGGCAACTACTATGTCCAGCAATCCTAAGTATTGTAGATGCACAACTGCATGCTACGTATTTTCTGTTTTAGAAATAGTATTCTAGTGAAGGAGCACAAAGCAACAATCATAGTACATAGCGGCAAATGTGTGAAAGAAGATTAATTCCATGGGACCATTAAACAAGCTAGAAAGACTGTTTATCTGTAAACAACTTTTGGTGTTAAAAATTGTTATAGAGACATGAAAATGATACTTATTTAGTATTATGAATTCTGAACCCAGTCAACTACTTCTGTCCTGATTTTATCAACTCTAGGAATGGTTGAAAATCTGGTACCAGCAAAGTTGAAAATATTTTATATGTGGTCAACTCAGCTGCTGTGAAAGCAATTGATTTGAAGAATGTCAGATATTTTTATTCTGGAATTTCATAGGTTTAATAAGGTTGTGGATGGGATAAATCTAAATAATGTTTGACTAAGTATCAATTTACGCTTTTTATATTTTGATTGAATAGAAAGCATTTATAAATCTAGAAACAGATTTGACTCTTGGGTATGAAGACAACCCCATTATTCATTTTGTAGATTATAATATGTCTTGACACAGTCCAGGTTATTTGAAGGTAGGGTTGACACTCCATCATTTGCTTGCATGTTGTGTTTTTTCCTAAAACTAAACAACTTAAGCAGGGGGTGATTATAGATGTTAACTTTGACATCGCTAACATTTGTCACCTTGTGTCATAACCTTAACATTATTTAAGCAGGGCTTCCTGATTGTTCAAAGCACAATCTACAATTCTGAAATGTGCAGGCTTTTGTAACATTTGCTCCATCAGCAATCAACACATCAGATTCTCTTTGAGAGGTAAATATTATGTGTCATGTTCGGTAGGGAAAAACATTAAGAACAGCTATGACATGGTCTTTGATATTTTTTCCCTATTTTCCTTTGTTTTAGAGGTTACTTATAACAGAAACAAAACGGGCTGTGAATTTCTCTTTGTCCTTCATCAATCAAACTTGATCAATTGTAAGACCAGCGAAACTGGATCACAACTCCCTGCTACATGGTCGTATTACACTCATATTATTACTAAGAGGCCACATCTATATTCCAAACTGGGATACTATAACCCCTTTGTCATTTTCCAATAAAAAGACCATACCAAATAGGCTGAGCACACCGTAATTAGCAGCTGGCAGAGAAAGCTGTAAATCTGTATGAGTTCTGAACGATTTGCTTACATTGTTGCTTTGTTGACAAATGATGCTGTACATGTTAATGTTCCTGAAATGTCCCCATTGCACCTGACGTGCCAATAAATGCCAGCCAGCTGTATGAATTATGGAAATAAGATTTTTGTTTATGAAGGTATCCCAGACATTTATTTTACAGCATTCCTCTCGACAGATTTAATGTCTGGAGTTACATTGAGAAGATATTTGCTACCTGACATAATGGATAATGGAAACTTTAAAGGCTCTTTTTTTCGTCTTTCTAATGATAAGATTAACACATCCAAACATGCACCCACATGCACCCACATATATATGTATTTTAACATTTACCTTCTTACTTTATAATTTGCTCTTAATTTGTAAACATTACACATTCTTGCTTAAGCATTAAGTAATATATCAGTTTCCAATTAAGACTATTAGGGGTTGAATATTTAGAATTGTATACTCATAATTTTTGCTTCCATTCCAATCATTCCTTTAGTGTATATGTGAATAGCACATAAATTTGTTGTATGGATTATATTATTTTGCATTTGTTGATCTATTACAGTATTGTTGGTTTAAAGAGCTTTACTTGCGGATATTTCTTTTATATATTCCAGGAGTTCTTAAGAATCTTTTGTACAAGTTAGTACTTAGTAAATAGTTTTATCTCAATATGCTTTAAAGCAATATATGGCTGGGGATCTCACAGGCTGTACTTCATTGCTCAGTGTTTCATTTAAATCTCTTATTCAGAGAGACTTAATTAATATGCATTATTAAAGAGCTCTCACAGGAGATAAAAATTACCTGATCTTATAATCATAAAGTAGCCAATGGGTTTGAATCCTATAAACATAACAATAAAATAAATTAGTTCATACTCATGAAAAGTCTTTTCTTTTAACCCCAAAATAAAATTTATAATTCCCATATATGAATGTCAATCCTCTCAAGTTTTACTCTTCAAAATATTTCTGTGATAGACTCACTATCCCCCTTGAATTATCCTCATTTGCCCCTGGTAAAAAAAGAATTAGAAATAATGATTTGAGAATTTCAGTTATATTTTTGCTTTTAAGTTCCATAATGAGGAATAAATTAAATCAGAACCGATGTTGTCCCATAAACAAGTGACCAGTCAGCATTTGAGTTTGAACACTGAGCTCAAATGATTTGCTGTATCAAGTGGCTTGTGCTTTAGGAAAGTTATCAATGAGTAGCAGCTAACTGGCCCTCTGTGAATGACTAGTTGCATGACTCTTACCTGGATTAAATAATTTCATTGATTTTTGCACATATAGGTCAATGTCCTTTGTCTCTAAGAATGTTTGCTATTTCTCCCACATTTTCTTTGAGATCTCCATGGTTTCTGTCTCAAGCAGCAGTAGGGGAAAAAAAGAGAAAGGGGTTTATGGAACTTTGAACAATGGGGCCTAAGGGATGATTAACATATAAATAGGGAGGAGAGTCAAATCACCTTTGTGACCAAAGGCAATTCCCTTCAAATGTTTCTTTCCCCACAAAAGAATCCAGATGGCAAAAATGATGCTTAAATACATGCTGGCTACAGCTCAGCTCAGGTTCACATTGGCTGCAATAGAAACGACACTCAAATTTATATATTAACCATTTCACAGCTTTTGTGTAAGGAGTAAGCTATGTGTCTGCAGGCCTGTTGTGTTCAAAGGGTTAAGTTTGCAGTGTTAAGCTTCGCTGCTCCGGTCTGTATTTGCTCAAAGGAGGATTAAGCGTAATGTGCAGCAGAGGGACAACTTTAGGGAGACCTGGACTATATCTCTCTCCTCAATATACCTGCACAATGGGAAACGCAGGGCTCCAGACTCCACTCTCTAAATTCTCCTTCATGTGCATGGAATTCATTGAAACTAATGGGAAGGAAATTATAGTCGTCTCACAGGTCTCCTAACGATAGGTTCTGTGTGGATAAATTTAACTTGTCAAGGTTTCTTACAGAATGACATGACAAAACTCAAATAGTCGACTAAGAATAGCAAAAAACCTAAAAGTATTCAATTCCCTTATTTTAGTTAAATAAAACCAGATACATCATAGGCAAAGAGTTTGATTGGAGATTTTCCAAAATTATACTTTAATTTTTTACTGAGTTTTAAAGTTAAAGATTCAAAAAGTAATAAGTAGCTGGAAAAATAAGATACTTTACACATTATATGAGAGTATGCTTTAAAAAATAAATTGCTAATTAAAACAATTTTTCTATTTGATTTTATGATATACTAGGTTAACAGAAAAAATAAAAGAAATAATTATTGGATAATAATTGACTTTCAATTAGAAAGAGCATATCATCCAGGAAATATTTAATTTAATAATATATGAAACAGAAATTATGGACTGTATGTCTTTATTTGGGAAAAGAAAAGTGATAAAAAAGAGTTTATATACAAATAGTTCTTGAAATAGAGTTATAAGAAATTTTATTCCAGTCATTGAAACTAGTAATAGTAGCAGTCATATTTCTTACTTGATTTTGGCTTTGGAACTATATGAACTAGAAAATATTAGTATATTTTGTAGTTGAGGAAGCAGAGTCTTGAAAATGATCAATTTATTCAAATCTATACCACCTTTATAAGCATGGCTTAAGTTTATCCTACAGTGCTGATTCTAAAACTCACATCTTAAAACATATATTGCTCTGTGCCGAGAAATGAAATGGACTGATAGTCACAACTTAATTTTCAGAATTCATACACGTATTGAAATTTTTAGTGAAAAAAGGAAAGCAGAATCAAGTAGATTTAGGTCCTCTGGATAGGGGAAGATGGAAGGAAAGATTGCTAGCAAAGGTAATGTGAAGGTGAGCTGGATGTATGTGCATCAAATTCACATTTTTTGGAAATTTA
This sequence comes from Hydrochoerus hydrochaeris, assembly GCA_004027455.1. NCBI lineage: Eukaryota > Metazoa > Chordata > Mammalia > Rodentia > Hydrochaeridae > Hydrochoerus > Hydrochoerus hydrochaeris. The sequence continues at coordinate 520,289 of PVLA01000230.1, forward strand.
TGAGAATAAGTTTTTAATTCCTGTGTACACATGATATCCTAAACTCACATCATTATCACCAGATGAACAAAGTCAGGGATCTGTTGACTAGCTTTTGTGAGCAAATAGTTTCTTAGTAGAATATAAATTACAAAGTGAAAATGTGTATCCTTCAAATGAGATTACCATCTGCAGTAAGTGTTGACTCAAGATAATAAAAATGTATAAATTAATTTCTAAAATTCAACCATGTGAAATAGCAATGAAAACATTCACTACCTCAACAAACATGTATGGTCATAGATGGTACACATTGAAACCTTTATTTCTTGTCAATTTATAAGAAACAATCGACAATAAATATTCACTGAAAAACACTTAGCCTTCAATAATGGGCTACATGTTGTTGGTAACAAAATGAGAGATATACACCTTGATTTGAAGTATAATGTAGTCAGTGGTAAAGGCAGAAATTAAAACAAAAAAAATTATACAAAGTGATTCTGGGAGGATTAAGGTTCCTAAAGTGCATGTGAAAGAGACTCAGGAGGGTGGACAAGTGAGGACAGAGAAGGAGCCCGCAAGAAGGGCCAGGTGGCTGAGTCCTGATGTCTTTAGTGCAGAGGCAAAGGTAGAGGGAAGCGGCTTCATGGAGAGGAGAGGGAAGCTGAAGGAGTTGCACTCTAGAAGAATGTTTTTATTCTTTCTTAGACTCAAACAGTTATGAAATTCCTACAGCAGAATTCCAGTCTCTGGAGAGTGGTGAGTAAGATCACCAAAACCTCACTTCACAGAGCCAGACAAATCAACGTAGTAGTTTCATATGGTAATAGTTTCCATGGAGAACACAAAAGAAAAAGGAGTACTAACAGTGACTCTGGAGATACTTTTAAACAGGATACTTAAAAAAAAAAAAAAAAAAGGACCATTCATTCTGAAATGGAAATTGAAAAACAGTTAAGGGTAATATTTTCTCTGAAGAAAGAGCAATGAGGCTTGTGGTTTGCATGTTTAATGGAATCCCATAGCTTGCCTAGGAATACTCGGGTGAATCAAAACCATGGTAAAGTAATGAATGCTTCAGAGAACAAACACAAAATGAGTGTTAATCTTCAGGATCTTCACTTCTTTGTGCAAGTGTCCTCTCAATAAATTCTGTGTTATAGAATCATAATAGAAGCCATACCTTTCTACCTAAATAATTCTAGTCACCATATTACCAGTTTCAATTTATGTTCATGGACAAATTTTTTTCCAAATTTTAGTACTTTTGCTTTTCACTAGTTCTAAGTGTCCTCTGGATAAGGATCACAATGTTTTTATATTCTATATCTTGTGTGAAGGACATAATAACCATACAATTAAAATTGAAAAAAAGAGTGACTGCAGACTCAAGAAGTCTACCCTACACATAAAGAGAGATGGAACTTACAGAAATTATACATACGATGGGTAAGAGTACACTCACTTTAAATTGAATCAGTCTCAGACTTCTTTCAGTATGGGCCCTATTCATGTACTATCAGTGTGACCTTAAGAAAATTAGTCTCATTTAACCTCAATCTCCTTATCAATACAACTGAGAAAACAATGTGTGCCTACTTCTACTCTGTAATAATAAGATAATATAAATAAAGTACACTACTGAATATGGTAAATAAAAACGTTACTGAAAATATAGTGATGGGATAGTGAAAAGACAAGTACTAGAAATAACTCAAACTTATCATCTTAGAAGAGTAAGAAGAGTCAAATGCTACAGACATTGAGATGAACACAGAGAAAATGATTTCTTAGTGAAAAGATCAAAGTTTTCAATTAAAGTTATTAAAGTAACCAGGGATCACTTAAATGGAAGTATATTTTCAGGGAGTGGAAATCAAACTTCATCTGATATGTTGAAAGGTAAATATTAGGGGGTAAACATAGAGGTTTGAGAGTAATAAAATCAAAAGTGATTAACTCTTCAAGTTTTCTGAGAAGGGAAGTGGGCTCTGAGAAGGGAAGTAAAGAAATGGGTAAGTTTTTTTAAGCTTACAGAAATAATGAAATGTTAACAAAAGAAATTAGGAAGAGCCAAGAAACTCTTATGGTCTTTTTTTCCCAGTCTTAACTCAGTATCTTGAATTAGGAAGTAGGTAGAAAAACCATAGAGGTCAGGTGATTGAAGAGGACAAGCATTAATGTATATTTATTAAAAAGCACAAGAAAATTGCCCAAACCAAAAAGTTATAGTGAGATTAAACTGGGGAGAGAAGAACAATTTATAATACAAGTGATGTTTCTTTGGGAGAAAATTTCTGATGGGCATGCCAAGCATGTACACTACCTAACTTATTTGAAATTCACAGATTCTTCTTCCACTCCCCAAAGTAATTTTGGATGCAATGTAATATACCATTTTTAAAAATAGAAACCTTGATTTTTCTGTAATACTTGGAAAAATGTAAATGTAAATATTTGAACATGAATAATTAGAACAGTTGAGATGGCTTCTGTAGAACATGAAGAAGGGAAGTAAGATTACTGGAGGAGTGGATGGCAGGGGCTACTAGAACCAAAGAATATCAGTTCAAATAGACTCTGAAACAGTACTTGTAGCACAGGAGAATTTATATTACTATAACTTTCTGAGGGAGAGAATTACATACAGTTCTTTTTTAAGCTGTTTGGAAAGGGAGATAGAGAGAGTCTAAAATTTTAGGTGGTTGTCCTCCAGTAGAAACAAAACATTATTAGGTTGTTTAATGAGCTGGCTGGGTTTAGTTAGGAGCTTTTGCTTTGAGTGGGATCATCCAGTGCTAATAATAGCAGGCTTCATCACCCATCATCCAATATTTGTGGTTGTCTCTAAAAATATTTAATAAATATAGCATTTTAATTGATCAAATTATAAGTCTGATCACAGTGCAGAGAGACAGACAGAGACAGAGAGAGATTGTCTCTATCCAAGGATTAGCAATAATCAAAACGATATAAATAGTAATAATTTTGGAATCAAAATGAAATCATTGATTAAGTTCAAATGAAAAAGAAGCCAGGAGAGTCCAAACAAGTAGTTATCTGTAGTTTAAAAAAATTGTTTTATGTATGTTATCAGAAGAAATTTTTAAACAGCAGTATAAGCATTCAAAGAGATGAAAAGGAAGTTGATAGAATTAAGGAAATAAAAATTTTTAAAAACTACAAATGTCAAGGTAAAGCCAATAACAATGCACATGATTTGAAAGCACATAAAATAGGAAAGAAATAATAAAAATAAAAATGAGATTATAGACATACATTTAACTCTGAATAGTTTTATTTAGTGAATAAAGGTGATTCTGATACAGAAGACAAACAGAAATGATCCTCTTGAAGAAGAGATTAGAGCAAATCAAGAACAATAAAAGAAAGACAGAAGCAAGTTTTTTTTAGAAACAGAGGACTTAATCAGCTTACTGAAAGTGGACACTTAGTCCCAGGAAAGCTGACATAAAACAATTAATCTAATAAGTGTTCATGCAGTAATGAACTTTAAGGGTAAAAGAAAAGTCACATAATCTCACAAGTCAGGTAAATCTCATTAAAAGGAGAAAAAAAGATCTCAGAATACTTCACAGTCACACTCATTGCCGTATGAAAAAGTGTTCAAAACTTACAATCTGTCTATGTCTCCTCATAATTTCATACCAAGTCATGTTATTCTTTAAGACTAAAGATCATTTGTGGAAATTGTTAAGCATTCAGAAATTTGGTAGTAGCCCACTTATGATCCTTTCTGAACAAGAAACTAGATGATGAAATGCAAATATGTAGAAAATGTAAGTAAAGTGCTTGTGAATAGTGAAAACTTGTCAAAATGTGTGTGAGAATTTCTGTGGCATGAAACTAAGACTATTCAACACTAAGATATGATTATAAATATAAATATTATCTCCATCAATAATAAATTCTAAATAAATTGGAAGACTAGGTGGAAAGAACATCTACATTAATATCCTTATACATGAAACTTTATTATTCTTTTGTTTAGATTTATATATTTCTTTATTTTTCTTGATTTGCTCTAAGGTAGAAATTTTCAAGAAATTAAAATTCTTAATTTTTCTTTAACTTAGTTTATGTTTTAGGGGTTTTTATTTCTTGGATTATACATATGTTTATTTGAAGTTCAATCATTTTTTTTCCAACTTCATTTAAATTTGTTTTTCTTCTTAAAACTCAAGTAAAAATCAATATAAAACACTTTTGTAAGTAATAATCAGTGTGGCAGAATCATTTTTATTTCTATGACTTACCCATCTATCTCCACCTGCCTACCACAGTCCATAAGGTGCCACGTAGGACATGGTTCACTAAATACTAGCGTATTCCTTTGTGTGCGTATGTAGGTAGGTACTTACGTACAGAATGGCTAAATGATATAATATTTTCTGTATACACATTTGGTTTACTTAAGATTTGTATAAGTATAATTTTTGTCTAAATTCTCCAGTGTTGTAATGCAAAAAATTTTCAAATACTCTTTTGACATACAGTAACATAGCTGCGTAGTCACAGCTGTTAGCATTATTCAATCTATACTTACAAAGAAAATGCACAAGGCTAAGAACCTTTCTGCTTTCTCTTGATTTTAATTGTCTATGAAATTGTGAACTTCCTGTGCTATTTTTCTTGCATTTGCCTAAATTAAATCTTTGAAGGTTTTCTTAGTCATTACCCAATGTTTCTGATCCATCTCTCTGTGTCTTCATCAGTGTGCTTAAGAAATTTAAAAGAACAACTGACATAAGGGAAAGGAGAAGACAAAGAAGGGATATATAGAGATGGGTATTATACTATTAATCTCTGTGAGTTCATCAAAAAGGAAGGTTTGTGCTTTCACTGTTTGATCATTTTTCCAAGCCTATATATTGAAATCTGAGCAACTACTTTGAAGATAACATTATGCAGTATATTGTTAATCTTCTATTATGTTGTTTTGAATTTCTGTTCATTTTTTGTTCTTTTATTCATTTTAAAATAAAACAATTATAAGATGTAAAATTGCTCTAAGAGCAAATAATACAAAATAAGTACAAAGATATTTGCAAGATAGTCTAAAATTAAATATAAATGCTTTGGACCTATTAGAGTTAGAGTTGGCAAGGGTTCTGATTTGGTCATTTTTGTTTTCAGAATATTTAAGGAATAGAAATTTAAAATTTGCTATCAAAGATGAAAGTTATATGACTGGACTTACTTATGTTTACAAAGATTGTTTCATTGAAGTGTGATTTGACTTTAACTGTCTCCCATGGATTTGTGGCACATGTGTTCAAGGACAAATTTTGAGTGGTCTTAATGACTAAGATTGCATTGCAATAACACTACAATTTTCCTCTAGGGTTTTAAGTTTGCAAAGATGCTACAAATACACAGGTTGTGCAGGAATAGATGTGCTGGTATCAGTGAAGATATTGTCTCTACCGATCTTCTCTTGATCCTGCACTTGTTAGAGTAGCTTCATTCAGGTTATTATACACACCTCCTTTCCAGACACTCCCTCTCCAATTATTTAACATCAGTAGAATTCACACTTACCAGCTCAGAAAATGTGAAAGATAACTGTAGGGTGGACTTTTCCAATATTGTATTTTTATAGCCATCAGTTAATGGAGAATATATTTTAAAGCATTTCACTTTAAAAAATATAATATTTCAAATTTGACTAAAATACACTGCTTAATTTAGATGAACAACACAGTTTAGTTGAGTTTATCAGAAATGACTGAAGAAACTGATTTTCTCAATCAATAAAATGCCTAACAATTAGTAATAAGCATAAACTATAAGTTAATGCAACACTATTTTGTAGCAGTCAGTCCAAGTTTAAAGAAATAAAACCTCAAAGAACTCCTTTTTATTCAGAATTATTTCCACGTAATATGTTACTTTGTCTCTGCTCACAAGAGATCTTTCAAATCAAGGTTTAACCAAGCTTAAATACACTCAGGCAAAACCTCAGCAATGTCCCAAACAGAACCTGTATTGATTTTCGACTCTTTTTTAGAATTCAGAAGCACAAATCCCATTAAGTAAACCCAAGTCATCTACCTTTTGATCCTTGCTCCCTCTCTTTTTCTGTATGAATACAAGCAATATACGCCATGAGTAACTTGACTTTCTATAAAAGTAGCAGTTCATAAAAATGTGTGAAGCTGCTACTGGGAACAAACAAATTAAACAAATGACAGTGCAATATAATAAAACTGTTGTTTTCCTCTGGTGGAAGAATTGCTTCTTCTGTGAGACTAATACATCTTGCTGGAACAATTTTAAATAATAAATAACATATGGATTCTGTTTTTATTCTTCTTCTAAAAGAAAACAATTGTATTTATGTGATAAACTTGTATTGCATTGGTAGCATGATGTTTGTATTACTGGCCTTTTAAATAATTCCTGACATGCTTCTACGTGGATCAGCAGCCTGCCTCTCTCTCTCGTAATGATTCCTAGAACCCAAGCCCATCTATTTAGGTGTTCCTGTGTCTCTTCAGAAAGATCATGAAGGTAGTTGAGCTCTATCTGAAACTAGCTCTACCTGAAAAGAAATTATTTTCCTGCAGTCAGTGTGGCCAGCACATACTTAACTACTTCCATCTATTCATCTTCTATCTGAGTGTTCCTCTTTCCTTGAAAAGGAATCCAGGGCACAGCCCCAGTCAATGCTTGACAGGATGAAAGGCAGCAACTTTGCTAAAGGATTTGTCAAATTGGTAGTAGCTGTGGAACGTTTTGAAGTATCATTGCTCTTTTCCATACTGGTAAGCTGGTATGTTATGTATTTCATACAACTTCAACAGAAGTCTTTGGGGACAAGCAGAACTTGTAGACATTTATTGAGTTGCCTTCCACAATTTATCTAAAAATGCTAAATAAAGCTAGAGAAAAGTTAGTCTCTACATCTTTCAATTTGACTACCCCCAACCCACATAGAAGGAGAGAAATGAATATCCAAATTCTCACTTCTGGCTCACTCGTGGGTTGTCACTGTGTGTTTAGATAACGCTTGTTAAAAAGGGATGGAGTTTGCTCTGCTGCCTCATGTTTCTGTAACGAATCTCTTATATAGTATCAGTGGGGATAGTATTTATCAATGCTCTTCCTCATTGACCCACTGAGTAAGCTGAATAATTCTAATAATGAAAAGCACAGAGTCTGCATCTAGTTTGGAAATGAAACCATGGGTAATTTTCAAAAGTGGTGCCTTCAAATTTTTGATGAACTGTCACAGAAACAGGAATTACCACAATTCAAAAATCACATCCACTAACAGACAGAGATCAGCATCTGTGGATGATTTCTTCTAACCCACTACCCTCAAATTTTTTCTCTGCCCCCTTAATAAAAACACACCCTTTTGCCTCATGCTTCCAATTTAGTGCAATCATGCCTCTTACTGGCCACTGCTTTGCAGGACACCATCTGTCATATACATAGACATGAGGTATGGGTATTTGAAACAAAGTCTTATAATGGAAAGGACGTGTATGTCTTATATCACATCCAATATTAAACTCAAATGAGACTGCTCAGCATGCAGAAGCAAAAACTCTGTTGTATCATAAACACTTGAAATAAAGGAATGCTAAATGGCACTTATCATTTTTCAGAGTCTTTAGATATAATGTCTTTTAGGAAGAGAAACTGCCCTGTTCCTTCCTCTCAAATCCCCTGCTCACCAATGAAATGACTGTGTGAGAGAAGCTTCATCTTTGGAATGGTTTAAGGCACTGTCTTCGAATATAAAAGCTTTGCTCTTGTAGAGATTCTAAGAGTGTGAAGTTGGAGAGATGCCAGGGAAGAAGAGGGCAAATCATTGTATTTCTAAAGTAGGGTAACTAATTTCATGCATAACCTGGATTTTTTGGCAACAACTGAATTAAGACCCATCTACTCACACAGCGGCTGCACTGAACTCTTTGCCAGGTAGTAGAGGCAAAGGTAAGAAACAATATTTATTTATAAGAAATTCAGGGATTTAAAGTAAGAGAATGAAGGCAGGGAAATAAATAAGAAATGATTATATAGTACTAAATGCTCTGGCAGTAAGTATGAATAAAATGGAGGAAGATCAGAGGAAGAAAGGAGAGGTCACTTCTACCCTGGAAATTTAAGGACAATGTTAGAGAAGTAATAATGTTTTGGAGAGTGACCAAGAGATTTTTAGGGGTTTTCAGGGCGCTCAGGTAGAACTGTGTGCCGAGACAGGGCTAGAGTGAGAGCAGAGCCAGTAACCACGCCTAATAGGCACAGCGAGCTGCTGGTTTTATACAGTGAGATCAGCTGTATGTAAAGTAAAGCTACAGAAAATCACTGCTTTTCTAACTTTTAAAGCACATTGAGATAGAAGCTACTCATCTCCTTTATTTATTTTTATTTGTTTTTGGAGAACCTAATCAACTGTAGTTGAAAGCATGAGATATGTTCAAGTTTACCTCTGTTGGAATGTAATTACAATTCTGCACCCTCCGCAAAGTTACTTATGTCCCTGTTTCTAAATTCCTTAATCTGAAGATGAAAAACGTAATGACAACTGCCACACAAGACTGTTATGATGATCAGTAACTTAATGGGTATCAAAATGTAGCAGGTACCGTATCTACCCCATCATAAATGTTCAATAAATATGTCATCATTATACTGTCTCTACTAATCATTATTTCACAAGCACATTTCTGGACATTTTAATAGTAAGTATCATCCTATACATGAAGATCAAAGTGTCTTGGTTGGAAAGACAATGGAAAAGTACTTTAAAGATAATATTGCTTATATTAATTAGAATGATGTGCTAGTATATATCTATGCAGTGATATAGGAAATAGAATACAGAACTATTTTAAATGTTAATTATAAATTTAAAAGTACATTCAAAAGTGGAATGAGTAAGAAAGAGTTGACTACATCAAGGATATTTGAAACTTGAGATGAATCTTCAAAAATTCATCTAAGTGAATGAATCCTAGGAAAAGAAGAAACCCATTTGGGTTAAAAATATTTGGACGTGGTAAACTCTGGGAAAACACGATGAACTCTAGAGAAATTTATCTGGCTTTGAATCCAACAGATACAGGGAGTCTTTCATTTTGTCTTCTCATTTTCTATTTAATTGCAACATAAATCACTGAAAGACCTGACATATTGAATACTCCAAATTAGGACAATTCTTTTCACCTGTCTACCTTTAGCCCTTAATTAAATAACCACTAAATAAATATGAAGTAAAACCAAAATACATACATTTCACCTTTAATTTTAGAATATGTCATAAACCTAATCTGTTAGCTCTGGGTTCAGATCATTGAAAATTTAGGCAGGATTAGAAAGAAAAGCATTTTTTTCAAATTCCAGGTTTTTTCTTTTCTTTTTTTGTACCGTGTATTGAAGAGTTTTTTCTTAATAAAAGCAAATGTTCCTGTGCTAGTAGTAAAGGGAAAAACTCTAGTGAGGGCTGGAAAAATTTAGAACCTTAATTTTGCTCACTTAAAGGTGTACACGTCAAGTCTTTATTAGTAAGAAACCCAGCTTCGTCTTCTACTTAATAAGTTGCCTTTATTATCACTGTCTTCTCTTGATAAAATGATCTGGCCACTTTATCCCATGAGGGGGGTACTCTGTGAGCAGTCTTTCTGTAAATGGGGATGAGTGTAAGCACTTCATTCATTCCTTCTCGTCCAGTTCCCTTCAGGGCCATGAGTATACTTTTCTGGGGACACTGGTCTTGACTGTGAGTATAATTTGTATCCATGTAATAGAGAGCATCAAACTGACTCACATGGAAACTGGAGTGCTGAGCCTTAGTTCAACAAACCAAATGATGATAGTGTTTTTTTTTTCAAGGATACAAAACTGTGGTAGGTCAAATTCACACAGTTCTAGCAGCAAAACTGCCATAAGAGGGTTAGTACCTACAATTTTGAGGCAGCTACAAGACTCTTCTAAGCAATCTTGTGCTTGAATTAGTTTCATACTCAATAGCAAATATTAATCACAACTTTATGTCCTCTGATTTAGTCATCCCTGAGAAGCTGATGTACTTAGATACCTACTATCACATTTTGAAAATTTGAATGCTCTCTTAAATATTCAGATTATATAATTATGCCTAATTATGCAATATATTGTATTTGGATATAAAATCACAATACAGTTTTGGCACCATTGTCATATTACCGCATTTGCCTTATTATGCTGTGACATTTTGAGTATTTCTGATCAAACAATATAAATGGAACAAGTGTTGCATACTGAGTATCTTAAAACTCACCTTAAAGAGATTTACTATCAATGCACATTTTCTGTTCAGATGGAAAAATAAGAACATAGTGTGTATTATGAAATGTTAAATATTAATTCTATTTAAAGTTAATGGTATATCAAAGAAAATGGCTAATAATAATTATGCAATCAAATGCCTATCATATTAGCTCATCTATTAACAAAATAGATTCAAACAGAACAGTTCTGATTTGGAATTTTTTAGCAAAGGTTGACCATGTGTAAAAGCTAAATTATTTATTTAATTTTTAAACAGCTGGATAAATCAGTTTGAAATTATTTGCATTGTCTTTGAATTCTTTGTCATGTGTCCCTGATACAACAAAAACAGTAAACAATTTTTTCTCTTGGTGTTATTGCACAGATGCCAATAACAAAGACCCAAATATTGACCATAGAATGGCCTTTATGTCTGGACAGTCCTGGGAATTTCAGGACAACCTGAAGTTACCAAAGATCTCAACACTACCCTGACAGACTTTTACTGAACTGTATTTGTTCTCGTGCCTTAACCAGACTTCCAGCTATATAATTCTACATCATTATCCTGACTCTGTCGATAGTTTACCTTTCCTGATCCACTGTTAAGTCTCTTCTATTTCATACTGTGTCGTAATTGTTATATCTTGATCTGTAGAGGCTTATAGACATCATTACGTGATTTAAATGACTTTTTTTTTTTACAGTATTGGTTTTCCTGAAAGCATGAGTTCCTAAACATTACAAAGATTATGTGCTAATGCAATGCTCAGGGTATGTGCTGGTCTTCATTTGTGCCGGAGCGCGCTAACCCACTTAACTTACACATAATTAGCCCTTTCCTGAACCAATCAATTACAGTAAGGTTTGTGTATATCATCTCCCACAGCAATTACTGCATGTTTAAAAACTTCCCAAATGTTGCAAAATTAATACACCTAGTGAGTTTTAAGCATGTGCTAGTACTTCTTACAAGTATGAGAAATACTTGAGTGATACTTGATATCTTTTCCACTCACCAGTCTCCATGATATGGCATCCATTGCCTTAATGATAAAATTTGCTTCCTTGTTGTGGAAAACATCTTAAATCTGGAATAACACACCACTTTTTCCTCTGGGGAATAACCTCTTCCTCTTCTCCCCATTTATGAGCCCTAGGTGGACCTCCCTCTTCCAGTATAAAAATTTTCATTTTGGTCTAAGTCAATCAGCTCATTCTATTTCCTTAGCCAGCATGGTTGATTTAGGGCCAGCTAATGACTCAGTTTTGGTTAATATTAGGTGCAGTCAGGAAAAGAGATTCCTGGTGGACAAGAATCAAATAACATGCTGACCCAAAGCTGGTGGTGGTCATTTTACCGCCAATCTGAGAATGAAGATGACTTAAGGTGAGCAGGTCTCAGCAACAGAACACAAGGAGGTACTGGTGATGCAGCTTAAATCTAGGAATTAGTCATTCTTGAAGCTTGTTAATTTCTTGAATTTTCCAGATAAATAAACAAAGAAACAAAAGCCAAAATAAAAATCCTCTTTCTTTGCTTAAGCCAATTGGGTTTCATTTTCTGTCTCTTGAACTCAAAAAGTCTTATCTGACTCATATGTATGTTTATTTACCTTTTTTCCCTAATACCGTAGTGCTGACTTTTCTTTAACTATAGAATTCTCATATATGAAAAGACCATATAGTAAAAAATATTAAAAACTCAATATTTGATTATAATCCCCATTGAAAAATACACTTAGGCTGATAGAAAGTAAGGTCTGAAAGCAAATTCAAAATCAACAAATGACTTACACTGAATCCTGACATCAGGGAAAGATCATGATTTTCATCTATGTTTTCTGGGTCCTATGTAAAATTTTGTCTTAATGAAAACAGATCTCATCATCTTGAGTTCCAAATAAGCAAAGGTAAAGTAGGAGTTCTTAAATATAGCATTTTAGTTTTTCTCCACTTTAGAGAGCAAAATCTTCAGTTAGAATGTTAGTTCTAGCACTAGTTTGATGATGCCTTTATAGACCAAAAGATCAGGTATATATATGGTGGCTGAAGTCATTAAGTAGACCCAGAAATTCCTTCCTTCCTCCCTTCCTTCTTTCCTTCCTTCCTTCCTTCCTTCCTTCCTTCCTTCCTTCCTTCCTTCCTTCCTTCCTTCCTTTCTTCTTCTTCTTTTTTTTTTAATCTTTTTGAGACAGGGTCTCACTATGCAGTTCAGGCTGGTCTTGAGCTCACTTTGTAGCCCAAGCTGGTCTCAAATTTGCAAGGATTCCCTTGCCTACGCTCGAGTCCTGGGATTAAAGTGGTGTACCACCACACCTGGCAGGCCCTGAGATTTCTTCCGTAGAAAACTATCTTGTACTTCAAGCCCATGGGAATTAATTCAATGCATAGTTTACATAAGAAATGAGATTCAGCCAAAATAGTCTAGTTTTACTTTATGCTAAAGTAGAAATTTTAGTGAGTAAAAAACGAAGATAGTGCTGGTAAAATTAGTAAGTAAATTTTGACTTTTTCATCCACCTCATTGTTATAATCAAGGAATTTTATTTTGGTCTTAAGCTTCTCAGGACTTCTCCTAAGTTCTTCATTCTTTATCATAAGATCCTTTCCTTTTTTGACTCTTCCAAACTTTCCTGTACTTTGTTGTGCTCCCATGAAAGTTTATTAGGTTATATGCTACCCTCACCAACAAGAGATTCATCTGCACGGTATTTCCATTATGTATAAATATCATGTGGTATTCCCATTAAAATAGTCAAATTTTCTTAATCCAACCTCTTAATCCACAAACAGAAAATACATACATAAATATTGAGGCTCTTTTAAAATCTTAAATAAAATAATGTGCATACTATATACACTAATGGATTACAGGATTTTTTTCTCCCTTTAGTGTCTTTTACTATACACCCAATGTATCACTATCTAGTGATCAACAGTATTTACTATAAAGAGTGAAGCTATTTGTCTTTCTTGTCTTAGCCTGATGAACCGATTTTCTAATTGTGGCATGTGAAGCACAGTAAAATGCTGGTTGAAAATTATTTTGTAAAAAATTCTCTTCAGTGGCACATAAGCATCCACCTACATTGCCATCATATCAGGTTAGTCCACAAGTATTTTAAATGTAGTTAAATAAGAGATAGGGACTTGGGTGTAACTGAACAGAGCTTTTTATAACGTCATTTGAATATGGATATACTCAGTGACCTAAGTGAGTTTATATACCACCTCCTCCAGTTTAGATTATTTATAAAATAAATCATGGCACTTCTTTGTCAGAATAACATGCTACATCTAGAGAAGGCTAAATCAAGTGCTCTTGACTCTGCTTCCTTTTCCTTTTCTCTTGCCCTCAAAATAAGACTATTCACATAGAAAACAAAATACAAGCACTATTAGAACAGTATCATCTCTTATTTACTTCACAAAACAGAATACAATATGCTTTGCTGTGAAACACAAATGAACTGTAATCCTCATCAGGTTTGAAAATAATGGATTCAGGCTAACATTTCCAGAAGAAATATGAAGGCAGTATTCTAAATTTCCTATTCTTTCCCAAATGAGTTTGCACAAAATGTGTCGCTAAGAAGAGTAATGTGCCCATCACATGGTGAAATTTCCCACTTGCAAAATGAAAATGAAAAGTCTGCATTTTAGGATGGCATATTTAAACACATGCACCATGCTGTTCTTACAATGGGGAAAAGAAAGCTCCCCCTACTGGAGCATAAAAAAGCTTCATCTCTTTTCTGCACCCCATGGCTCTGTCATATGCAGGAAGGCACAGAAAACATATAGTCCTCCCATTATTCCTTACAGTATCCTGGTTCTCTCATTAAACATTACATTTCCCTCATTTCAGTTAATTAAAGGACAGCTGGACATTTCATTCTTGCACCAGTCTGAGCTTTGTCTAGTTGAAATAGGGTATGTAAAGGTCTTGGTTTCAAAGAAATTTTCACCCAAGACAAGTGATATTAAAATTCATAGCAATGATGGAGAAATTTAAAATCAAAATAAAACTAATCTTTAAAGAATAAATGTAAATGGTTTCTGTGGATAGTTTTCACAACACACAAGTACATAAGCACATAAGAAAAGTGAAAATCAGCATGTAAGTATGTTTGCTACAGAAGTGAAGGATATATATATATATATATATATATACAGAGACAGAGACAGAGAGAGAGAGATGTAAGAATATGAGTGGTAACTTGGCATTAATAGCTGGACATTAGTATTTATTGGCAAATATCTAGGCATGTGAAACTCAATTCACATCCATTTTACTCTGTGAGCATAAAACCATAATGTAAATATAAAAAGTTCAGATAAATAATCAAACTATATATAGAAATAATTTTCCATGGTTATATATAAATATAACACATTTTATCTGGAAGACAAAGAAAAGGATCTAATAAAATTTTTCCTGACAAAGAAAAGCATTTAATAAAATTTTCCTCAAAAGAATTTCTAAAGTTCCATAGTTGAAGTGCTTACTGTCTACAGAAAAAAAAAGCATCTATAGATAAAGATTTTTTTCTGTAGAATGAAACAGGATGTAGTTATGGGCAAAGGGCACATTAAACACCCCAATCGCTTTCCATAGACTTATTTTAGTGTTCTGTGATGAAGCCCTTCAAGGACACTCCTACCCATCTTAACTTGCAGCCATTATCAGTAAAGAAGTAACAAGCCAGAGGGCCAGCTCTTGTTTGAGTATGTTCATCATTTTTAAGACAGGACTCAGAGCTGACATCTCTTTTCTCTTTTGAATTAAAAAACGGGGATTGTGACTCCTTCAGAATCAGTAAATGCAATTGGCGCTCTTGCATTCTCTCCCCATTGCACTAAACAATAGACCTGGTTCCATGCAGTTTTAGACTTAGCAATAAAAAAATTCTCTGGCCTCAGGTTCTTGGAAGTTCTTAAGCTAAGGTTCCTTCCCACTTTTTATGAATTGCAGGCATGAGGATCATACTGCTATATAAACCATACTGATTAGATTTTTGTCCAGATTCAATCTAACATATGTGTGTGGAGGCAGAGTAAGTCAATCAGAGAAGATAATCTTTTCCCCACATTTCTTGTCTCCTTCAATAGGTTCAGGTAAGTGGGCTTACTTTCAAATTCAGGTGTCAGTATGGTCACACCATCTAGAAACCATCCTTGGTTAGAGCTGTCATTGCTTATGCACGTTTTAAAGATAACTAGCTATGAATATTGTTGCTATGAATATTGTCACTATGAATATTGTCTAACACTAACAATATCTATCCTAATCATTCTGATTTTTATTAGACATAAAAATTGGGAGGCAAATTTCTCCAGAAATAGAAAAATGTTTCTGATCTGTAGTAGATGGGGAAATAGGTAAAGATAGTTACTCATTTCCAAAAACTAGAACCGAGTTACCTCTGATAAGGAAAGTGCACCTCTAAAGCCACTAGACTAGGTATGTTGAAACCCATAAAATTTCCAATTACTGCTTCAGAATTTATTGTGCACATATGGAAAATAATACGTGTAAAACAGAAAGGGGTTTGTGCCTTGTGCTGTCAATACTGTGAAGGATGGGGTGATTATAAAGCAAATTAACAATACTTTTAAATGTGCATTCACTTATCTTTCCAATTAAATCCTTGTTAAACAACTGCACAGACAGTAATGGCGCTTCTGCAAAGCACTGATCAAGACAGTTTTATTGTAATTTTTACTCTGAAACAATTAATCAAGTAGGCATTTTCTTTATTATTAAATTATTTAGTTAATAAATATTCTCAATTGGCCAACATATTTGTAGTTTGCATGTTAGTTTTGATTTTCCTACAGTGGAACATGTTTGGGAGCATTTTCATTTTCTAGCAGAGGGACCATTAAGGGATGTGATTTTATAAATTTCTACTCTCTAGAAGAATAACTGTGAACAAGAGAAGTCCTTGAAACTTTAAGCCATTTAAAAACCTTATTCCAACCATTTTATTTTGTAAGGGATGCAAACACATTGCTTTCAGCAGATAAGAAATATGACGTTTTGCTTTAAGGCATCTTGCTGTTGGAATAACCATTAAAATTAGCATTTAAAAAGTTCATTAATACCAGTTACAGACTTTTGTACGATGAAGCTGCATCGTAGTTAGTCTTGCCTTTTCTTATCCCAGGAAAATAAAAACACCTGAACACTGTTTCTTTTGTAAATATATAAGGTGATATAAATGAAGGCATAAATAAAAATAATATAAAGTGTTTTCTATTTTTGAGCTTCCATTTTTTGTAATTTGGTAATTTGAGTTTATCTAGCTAGTATACTTGACCAGCCACAAAGCACTTTAAATGCTTTTGCATTTTGGTTGTATTTTGCAGCTTGTTAAATTTTTAATCTGGAGGATATTCATGTTAGTAGTGAGGGTTAAGCTATCGGAAATCATACTTAGGGTTAAATTAATTTGGAAGTAAGAATAAATAACCCTAAACATTCAAGAAATACAATATTTTTCTGGGTCAGAAACAGTGTTGGCTTTATGGTTGTTGACATGTGTGATTTGAATTATCTGTTGAAAATACCTCATGGAGAAACTTCACTACTGGGCAGTTTAAATAATCCTTATCTTACTCTCCCTTGTTTTATGCATCCTTACCTTACTCTTCCCAGTAACAGTAATGAGCAGGAGTTACCAGACTCAGACTAAAACTGTAACTTGGAAAGTCTGTACTCTTGGGAAGTAGGGGAACTAATGTTGAGCAGTGGGTAAAAAAAAGGGAGAGAGAGAAAGGAAAAATAGTTGGGTGCACATGGTACAAGCATGGAGAAAGTGAGCTTAGTAAGATTTACTGACTAGCAGTCATCAGCTGACAGTGGATTGCACTGAAGGCTCTGACATCTCACTGGAGCACCCCTCTGTGCTGTGGATGACGATCAAACCTGGATTCGAGCCTGGTAGAACACAGGACAGAAATGGGATGCTGAATATATTGCAAGCAGAAATAAAAAGACCTGGCAGGGAGAATTTTATTAAAAATCAATGAGCATGGTACATGATAGTCATGACGCGGCATTCTCAGGTTAACTGTGAAGCGCAGTGCATCCTCTAACATCTAAAAGTCAGGAAAGCGAGAGATGTGAAATGCATGAAAATAAAAACTAAAAATGCTGGTTAGAAAATGCTGTGGAAATGTAACAGAAGAAGCTAATTCCTATTGAGATTTACCCCAGAAATCATGAGGATTATATCAAGGAAGTGAGTTTATCAGTCAGCAGAACCACTGATGGTGTGCCTCTTGCTTTGAACAGACTGCTTTAGCACTGGCACCTGTCTCATAATATGCACACACTCTCGTCTCAAGGGGCTAAAGGAATTTAGGGTTCCATCATCCTGAGCACAGAAAATCTAGTGAACTTCTTATGGTTTACAGAACATGGAAGAAATATCTTTAGAAGAAGGAACAGGGCACTCACTCACGGAAGCATGCAACAGGGAGTAACAAGACCACACAAAGACTATCTGGAGAAGTGTAAAAGATCAAAACGCAGTGACATAGCAAGAAAGTCAGATGCCACCAATCCCTGATGCCATTTAAGAAGAAAGGAAAAGAATTTATTACTTTTTCACTGTCTTTATTGTAGTGGAGCTAGAACCCAGAGCCTTTACACTGAACTGTATTCCCAGTCTTTCTAAATTTTAGTTTTTTTAATTATTTTTTTTTAATTTTAAAGAGAATAAAACAAAAGAGGACAGATCTAAGCAGATTTAGTTTTTATTTTGAGACAGGGTCTTTCACTAAGTTGCTCAGGCTGGGCTCGAACTTGTGATCCTTCTGCTTTAGCCCTCCAGAGTGATGGGATTACACTATTTCATTCAAATTAATCCTTGTTCATAGGCTGGAATGTCCATGAATATCAGGTCATGTGATTGGAAATGTCACTTGTTCTCTTCATTACTGCATTTTCAGTGTCTCATACAATAGCTGCCACCTAATGAAAGCTCCTCAAATAGGTGTCAAATGAATCATGTAGAATCAAAATCTTATTTAATGGAACTCACCTCCTAGTTTCATATAAACCTTGCTGCTCTGGAATTTCCAGGAAGGAGAAAAATTAAAAAGGTTATCTGCCACCTTTTCTCTAATGGGTCAATTGATTTGAGGGCTTAAAAGAGAAAGGGGTTTGGTGCCTGTGTGGTTTCACTTTTTCAGACCATCATTTGAATCTGGTTTCAGCCTCTTTATTTGCAAACTTTGGTGTGCATGAGGACCTGAAGAAAAAACTTCCTGTCTCTGCAACTATTTCTTTCCTTTTCAGAAACAGCTCTAAGGAGATGAGCATACTCTTATTTTTCTACAGCACAATTTTGTAGGAAATGGTATTGCAGTACACGGGCCACCTTGAAAAAGAGGTGCTATAGAAATATTTGACAATCATTAAAGTTGTAATTACTAGCATGAGGAATTTCCTGTGTGATAACAAAAAAAGGTCATACCTTCCAATTTCAGAGCACTGGGGTTAACAAGAGTAGTACAGAAGTATTGATACTTATGCAACTGCAATTTTCTTTCTAACTAGTCACTCCTTGCATTTTAGAGGGCTAAGATGACACTGACTTCTGATACCATGCCTGACCTGTTCAATTGCTAATAACAGGCTATGTTGAGGGACTATAACTGATTTCAAGTTTTGTTTTATGGAGGCAAAGAACAAAGTATGGAATTTTTCACTAGTCATTTCTGTCTCATGATTGTTTCACCCAGTATAAAATAAAGTGCTAAAATACAGGTATTCAAGAGAGAGTAGAATGTAAAATACACTGTGCATTTTCTTTGTTGAGACACAGAAGAATTGGACCCTAATACAAATCTACCAACGAGATCATTTGATGTAGAGTTGAATTGCTCTAGAAGGTCGTCATTATTTAATTTTATTATATAAGATCAAACCTTTAGTGCATACAAAGTATAAGGTACTTTGCACATTGGAGATACAAAGCTGAATCAGGTTTTCCACTCTCAATGAACTCACAGGATTATTTATTCAAAAGACATTTGAGAATAGGATTTTCCCTTACAAAAGGGTCCCACAGGCTGGACATTGGGAAAATATAGTATAATACTGAAAATAAGTGGTTTCTGATTCTTTGATGTTAAAAAGAAGAAAATGGCTTTCTGCTCCTTCCCCTATGGTAAATTGAATCCAGCATCCAAGTAATATATTTCTTGCAGTAAGTTTTAAATGGATTAGTGTTCTGGTTTCATATGCATAAATTTGTAGCCTTAGAAAAGTTATTTAAACTTTCAGAAGCCTGTTTTTCTCCTAGGAAGAAGGTGGATAACAAGTACCTTGACCTTACTTACTTTTATGAGACTCAGAGACACCTCTCATTTCGAGACCTTGCCATGTAGTAGATTCTCATTTAAATATTAGCTATTATGACATTGACATGATTCTGTTACATTTTCAATATTATTTACTCTTCAGTTTTGCCAGCAAACCATTGGAAAAACATCTTTCTTTTTCATTTATTCTAGAATCCACAACATTGGAAAATGATTACAAACTGAAGCCTATGTCAGCAATTTTAATCATGATAATACTATCTACATGCTACATCTATGATATTTTTCACTTATATAATGAATCCATTAATAAAAGTTACTATCATTGCATTAATCAGTAATCCAAGAGAAAGCTTCCAATCACTAGAAAACTGGTTAAAAAAAAAAAGGGATTCATGGTCAGTTTCTGCTTCACCCAAACTTAAACTTTGTATATCTCATACCTTGTCAGTCATATTTCCACTAGAAATCCAAACCAAAGCTACCTAAATATTGTACAGAAGTTCTCAAATTCAGGGAGTTTTTAAAAAATGCATGCTCATTACTCTAACTCAAGACTTTTTACATGGAATTTGCTATGAGTGAGCTCCAATATCTTTAGCTTTGAAAACTTCCACCACTTGATTCTTGTGACAGACAGGCTCCTAGAACTTCTCCCCACTTCCCTTTCCTTGTGTTCATGCCTTGTAATCTCCCCTTCACAAGTGTGGGTGGGAACTGTCACTTGCTTCCAGCAAACAGAAAATAGCAATGTTGATGGGATACGATTTTCATGACTATGTTATGTAGGATTGTAACTTCTGCCTTGCTATTAATATTTTCTTCCTGGCTGCTTTGATGAAACAAGTTGCCATGTTGTGAGATGGCCAATGGACAGGTTCATAAGGCTTCTTGCTGGAAGCCAGTGATAGATTGAAGTCTTCAGTCCAATAACCCACAAGGAAGTAAATCTTGCCACCCACAATGTAAACCTGCCTCCAGGTAAGGATCCAGATGAGAACCTGCTCCTGGCTGGCACCTTGATTGCAACCTTGCAGAGGGTTCATCTAAGTTCTGCCTAGACTTCTGACTCACAGAAAATGTGAGATAATAAATTTGCTTCGTTTTAAGCAGGTAAGTTGGCAGTGATACTGTCAGGCAGCTGTAGACAAACAATACAATTCTGATGTACAATCCAGGTGACAGTGCTACAGAACATAGAACAGAAGTAAGCTTAGCGTATTTTTCCATTAAACTTGCAGTAACTGCTCATTAATTTTGATGGTGATGATGATGATGATGATGATGATGATTTGGGATGATGATGGTGAATTTTATAAATATCCTAAGGATATTTAGAAATTCTTTCAGATTATTAGTTACATTAATTTGATTCAGTTAATTTCTGCATGCAATGGACAAATCTATATGGAAAAAGACAGCACTAAATTAGAACTTAAAATTTCAGTGGAGTTCAGTTACATTATGTAACCAAAATTTATTGACAAGAAAATTAAGCTTCTTGTTTATACACAGAAACCTAGAAACCCTGTGCATTTGGGTAGTAGTAAGATCAATTTTTGGATAACAATGAATCTCCACAATTTTCATACATTTAGTTTTTCTTTCTGGAAATGAATTTATTAACATGGAATAAAATGCAATCAGGTGGAAGGCAAAACAATATTTGATTATTGTTCAGTGTTATGCTATTTTTATGTAACCTGACCTTTATCCTATGTCACTTAAATTCTCATCTTTATTAAATACTAATTATCATTTGATTGATTCAGTTTTAAATTCTTCACATTTTCAATATTATTCCCATTTTGAAAATGAAGATTATGAGATTGAAAATGCTTAAAATCTATTGTACTAGACTCAAAAACAGCTCAGAATTAGTATAAGAAATCAAACCTTTTAGTTCTTAAAGACCATTCTTTCCACATTTGATGGTCTCTGCCTTTATTTTTTTTTTTTACAAGATTGTGGATCAGTTCTTTATTTCTGGTTTATAGTGAATTATCAAATATAACACACCATAAATACATGATATAATTTTGCTTAAAAATAAGTAGCCAGAGATGTGTGTGTATCATAGTAACTAAAATAATTCATAAACTTGTTATTGGAATATACTGTGTAATAAATATCCAAGCTAGAAACTGTACAAATGTGTATAAGCACAAAGAGCTTATTTTTTTGACCTCTGCACTCAGGATTATTTACTAATACCAATACATTTTCTTAAGCAGCTAGAAGGCAATACAAGTTTCATCATCAATAGTCTTTGAACTCTCTGACTCAATGGAGATAAAAAATAAGGTCTAAGAAAGTTTTAAAAGCCCTGAACAATGTTAGAGTCTGGCCTTTTATGATCAATTGATTTTTTCAACTTTAATGGGAAAAATAAATCATTGTTAAAAGATAGTCTTGTCACATGGAGGCCAAAAGGTACAATATCAATGATTTGACTTATCAAAATAACTGCCCTGTGGAATGGAATAAAGTAAATAACAGTTTGTTTTGTTGTTGCTGTAGTTGGTGGTGAAAGTGAAGTAGGCTTAAGGAAATACTATTTTTAAAAATAGTAAGAGGGCAATATAAGCTCACTTAATGGAAAAATGAACAGACTTGATACAGAACAGAATAGAACTGGAAGTTTTGAAATCCTTTCCAAAATCTTTTTCTGTTTCACCCAATCGCTTATTTCATGATGAAACTGCCAATTGTTCATATTCTGTCTTACTTTTCCTATCCTTTATTCAATTTTAACGTTGCACATAATATAAAAAGCACAGGCATCGCCTCTAAAGTTAATGCTTTGCTTTAAGGTACCAATCTATATGAAAGTAATTTAGATGGAGTCACTAGCTCGAAATTGTTTTTTTCTAACAGTTTATTTTCAGTCGAGCTTATTCTTAGGATGTTCAAAATAAACAAATCTATCTCTTTGAACCAGTATCTAATTTGTACTGTTATGCAATGAAATCTGTGTTGATAAAGCGAGGCAAAGGGCAAGATTATAAGTTAATTTTAAAAATCCTTATTCTGCTTAAAACAAATATACATGTATATGCATATTCACACATATCTAGGATTATTGGCTATGTAAGTTTTATTTATTTTATTCCTCCTGATAAGAGTGAAAAAGTGAAGGGTCTTTCTAAGTGTCTTGCTTAAAATTTTGTTTCTATTTAAGGAAAATAGGTCTAAAATCCTGGTAAGAAGCAATTTCCTGCAGTTCAGGTAAACGGTCACAGGGAATGCTTGTGATGAGAACGAAGAAATGCCAGTCTGGAAAATTTTCTCTCAGTACTTCATAGCTCTCTCATTGGCTCATAGGTTTAGAAGTTTCATAGCTGATATTTTCCAAAAAGGATATCAGCCTCTCTTTTCTATTTTAAAGGGTGAAAAAGGATGTTTAAGTAATATCAAAGAGAATCTGAGTTGAATTTGGAGTTTGGCAAATAAGCCTGGATAGCAGTTGAACCCGAGCAGTGATGTAGGGACCAGAAGGATTCAGCCTAATGGGACTTTTAAGACCTATTGTCAAAAGTTCTCAAGACAGTTTCACAGCATCCTTCTTGCTAGAGTCTGTCCTTTATAAATCTTCCCCCATGCTAGAAAACCATCAGGAGGTCATAGGTCATTCTGAAAAATCAACACAATGACATTGGATGATGACAGGATGACATCTAAGGTCATGGACCAATTTTCTTTAGGGGATGCCTGCACAGAGTAGAAGCGTTGGCATCAGCAAAATGTCACTGAAAGCTGTCACCAAATTTAACAAATAAGGCAGTGCACTGTGCACTAATGCAACGACAGCCCAGTAAACTGAGACTCTTTGGTGCTTTTCCTCAGGGCTGAAACAGAATACTGTGTTAAAGTAGTTCCTTGGTACAAACTTAGACACATAAAGCTCTACAGAGAATTGCAGTGCCAGGTTTCTTCATAACTGTGGTGTCTGGCATTTTCCCAAGTGCCTCTCTTTTTGAACAAAGTTTGGCAAACTCCAGTTGTATCACTTACCAATATCAAGAACCAAGATGGAAACCAACAGTCGCAAACAAGTGTATGTAGCATGAGAAGACTGATCTCTGCATTTAATAGGATGCAATCATCAATTGATGAATGAAAAATGCAAAATTACGGTGATGATTTCCAGCACAGGCTCTGAGTCAGAGATCTGAGATCTAGCACTTGCTTCACTTATATGTTGTTTGAATCTGGAATATTAACATCTGTAACTCCGTTTCTTTATTTTTGAAATGAAGAAACAATATTATAAGGTTGAAAAGGATTAAGTTAAATCACATATGTAAAGCAGTGAGTCCAGTGCCTGCCACATAATAAATTATGAAATGTTAGTTACTTTTACACTAATAATTATTATCATCATTACTAGTTTTAATTGGAAAATGCTTTTCAAAAATGATCACTTTGAATTTAACTTGTATGTCATCTGATCTGGAAGTATAATAAGGGTATCTAATTCCTCCTGATTTAGTGAGTCAAACAGAAAACCAAAACAAATTGAATCATTCAACTGGTGTATTTAGAATTGCTGATGATTATAGCATTCAAGAAAGTTAGTGAAACACATAAATTGCAATTCAACTGTTCTCAAAAATCTGCAAAGTCAGTTTTCATTTGTCTAGTCTAACAGTGGGTAAGACTTATTTATTATTTAAAAAGAACCTGCTTAAAAAGAAACATCGTGTAAAGTGAAAATGGAGGAGATAAAAGGTGTGGTTATACAGAGGTATGCTTAGGTCACTTATGTTCCGTTTTAGACTCAAAAATCCGTGCATTCATTTGAGTGGCACTTTATTCTTTTTGTGAAACAATCACTGCATAACTCTTTTGTTTACACACACACACACACACACACACACACACACACACACTCCACATGAGACCAACTGCATATGTGCAGCTTCTTTGTTTCCAGCCCTGATTCTCTTCTAAGCCTGGACTCCTGTTAGAGCCCTGGGTGGTTGGAAGGGAAGGTACGGCGTTAGTCAGGAGGTTATAGGGTTAGTCCAGAATACTCACATAAAGGATAATCTGGTTCACAAATTTTAAAAGGGTCTGGTACACACATTTAATTTATCAGCCACTTCAAAGAACTCCACAACACAACTTGGACAAATTCACCAGTATCAAAGTCCCGAATGCACCATAATTTGGGTTGAATATGTTGCATTTTGACAGCGTTATAAACCAGGGAGATAGTTTCCTGACAGTTCTGTGCTACCCTATACCAATTCAGGCCTCTGTCAGGTTTACTTGTCAATTTTTGTGGAAACATGAATAGTTAAAAAGCCTCATGGGATGCTGAACTTTGGTTTGCAAAAGATGAGATGAACAGTTTCATATTTTCATTACAGATATTATTTTGTCTTTACAAACTGCTGAGAATAATTTTTAAGCCAGGAAATGCAACCAATTTTTGTTTCTAGAATGACTTCTGTTTTGAGATTTTGTCTTTGTAGAAGAAATGTGTTGCCCAGCTGTCTAGAATTCCAATCAGGATATGGTTTCAGCATGAAATATATTACGGGAACTATTTTAGAAGGTTTTAAGCAGGAACAAAACAGGCTTGGACTATTTTATCCAAGTTTTACCCTCAGAAGGGGCATCCTGGGCCAGTCCAAAGGACCAAAATAAATAAGTGAGGCAAAATTTAAATCTTTTTTCCAAGAATAGAGAGAAATTCTGAAAAGGGTTGCATTAGTCAATAAGCAGAACTGTTGAGATTCTCAGAAACAACAATCATGCAGAAACTGTCCAAAACTACTACAATCAAATTTAAGAGTGGTTCGATCTGAGCAGACTTGACAGAAAACATATTGGTCAGCTTTCCCTTTGCTGGGGCAGTATACCTGACACCTACAACATAAAGGAGAAGAGGCCTAATTTCTCATGGTTTCAGAAGTATCAGTCCATGGAAAACCGACGCAAGGTAGGAACATTATTGGGGAAGCACATAGTGGAGTAGCAGCAGTTCATTTCATGGTGGCCTGGAAATACAGCACATGGGAAGAGTGCAAGTAAGAAATACATCTTCTGAAGGCACACTCCGAGTGACCTAACTCCAGCAGCCTCACTTCCTAAGCACACACTCAGCTATGAATGTCATGGATTAAACTACTGATGGGTAGAGGTCCCTGTGATTCAACCACCTTTCCGGGAGTCTCTTAAGCAAGTCAAGTTGAAAACTAAGGTTAACTGGCAACCTTAACATTTGCCAGATTTAATACTTCTACATACATCTCTCTCTCTCACACACACAAGCATACATGCGGAGTTATCAAATATACATTAAAAACTTCCTATAGGGAGGCCCAGGACTAATAATATTTAATAGGAAAAAAAACTGCAAAGATGACTCAGGTTCTACCTTTTAAAGTTTGTGAGAGAGATAAACACTTCAACCATGATCCAATTTTTTGATACCAAGACTTCCATTTTTAATGTTTCTGAAATACTCTCACTGAGTATATTTGATTATGCTCTCTCTAAATGATGGCATTAAGTCTGTGGGTCTTATATTGATGGAAATTTAAATGTTAGATGTGAACACACCGTTGTAAATTTAATTATGTGGAAGAATGAGAACACAGGAAAAAAATTAGACTTTAGCCTTCCTGAAGGAAAATACTAATGAAATGAGCCTCAAAAAAATGAGAACTCTACCAGACAGGAAGCTTTTGTAGGATAATGAGAAGGAAAAGATAGAAGGATATTGAAGGTAGGCATTGTGAAATGCAACATGCAAATATGGGGGAACTGCTTAAGATTGCGTTAGAATAGGGTTAGGGTTGTAGCTTTGTGGTAGAGCACTTGTTTTTCATGCGGGAAACCGGTTTTAATCACCACCACCCCCTAACCCAACTCATTCAAACGTATTACAAAGGAAGTTCAGAAGAGCCAGCAGTCAAGTGGGAATCCAGAGTATGAAGACTTTTGTAAATACTTTTTGAAGACACCATTGACTATTTTTAAGTGCTAGGAAAACTAATAGGACACATTAACAAGGGAATACATGCACATTAGCTCATTTAATTCTCACACATGTTTCCAAAACACTACCTTTTCCTCAACTCTTCTTGCTGATAAGAAACAAAGTCAGAAAGAGATTTAATAAAATGTTAGGAACACAATGAGAGATGAGTTCTATATTATTTATTGCATTTTTGGATGTATGAACCTATAATGACACCTTACACTACTTTAGGTGTTTTTGTTTTATTTCCTAACTTTTTATTTTTTAATTAATAAACACTTTAAGAGTAGTTTGTAAATTTACAGTATAATTGGATGGAAAGTACATAGAGTTACCATGCATCCCATCTGACTTCCAAATTTTTACCCTGGTGTTGATATCTTACAGTAGTGGGGTAACTTTGTTTCAAGTTATGAGTCAATATTGATACTGTTATTAACTAATATATACAAGTTACATTAGAGTTCTCTCTTTGTGTTGTATATGTTATGTTTTCTTTGCTTATTTAAAATGCTGTCTCACCCTTTTGCCCCAGGCTGTTCTTGAACTCCTGGACTCAAGTGCTTCTCTTGCCTCAGCCTCCTGGGTAGCTAGGACTATGGGTGTGCACCACCCTGCCCAGCAATTCAGTGAGTTTGAGAAATATATATTGACATACATCTACAATTCCTGCATCATACAGGTTTTTTTCAACTGTCTTTCAGAATCTATTTTCTAACAGTGTACCTGTTCATCTCTCTTGCCTGTCCCCTCAAATTCCTTGCTATGATTGATTATCTTTTTGTTATCTTTTTAGTTTTTTTCTTTTCCAAGATGTGGTACAGTTTATCTAATGCAGTCTTTGTACACTGGCTTCCTTTAGCAACATCTATTTAAGATTCCTCTAAGTTTTTTCATGGCTTGATAACAGTCTTTTTTTATCACTAAATAATATTTCATTATATGGATGTACAAAATTTGTTCATTCATTTCACTTATTGGAGAACACCTTTTTTGCCTTCATTTTTTTCTATGGTGCATGCTGGGGCTCAAACCCAGGGTCTCATGCATGCTAGGAAAGTGCTCTCCCACTGAGCTGTAACTCAAGCCTTACCTTTACATTCCTGAATAAAGTGGCTCTAAATATTTGTCTGCAGTTTTCTGTATGGACATGTTTTAAACTCATTTGTGTAAACACCCAAGGGTACAATTGCTGAATTGTATAAAATATATTTCTTTTAGTAAAAAACTACCAAATGTTTTCCAAAGTGACTATCTTCCATTTCCATCAGAAATGAGTTTCTGTTGCTTTGTATCTTAGCAAGTATCAGGTGTATTTTAAATTTTACCATTTTAATAGGTTTGTAGTCATCCCCCATTTGTACCTCTTTGATAACATATACATTTCTTAATTTTTAGTTTTTTATTCCTATTTATACATTTTTCTAACAAGTGATTTTGACTCTTCTTTATTTCCTTTCCTTCCTTCCTTCCTTCTTTTCTTCCTTTCTTTCATTAATATATGTTAAATGTATAAACCAGTAACTTTTTTTTTTGTACCTGGGATTGAAGTCACAACCTTGTGTTTGCCAAGCAGGCACTTATGCCGCTGAGCTAAACCCCGGCCCAAGCCAGTAACTTTTAAAAAACTGGGCTATTACTCTTTCTTTCATTCTTCTCCATATAAACTGATTGCCTTTTACTTTTTTGGTGATAATTTTAAATTTTCTTCAGCTTTCTCTTTCTTCAAGTATCTTTCATTATTTATTCATAGCACACACAGTGCAGAGTGTGAAACATTGTTAGAGATGTAACTACTGGAAAAAAATATCTGAAATAAAGAAATCACTTACCTTGGTTGACAATAAATCTTAACTTCTGTATTGTTGCCAGATTGCCACTAACTCTATATATTCCATCAACATCTAGACCTGCAAACAAAAGGGCATGTTTTTATATCTGTATGTATAAGAACTCAGAAGTAGAAAATAAATAGGAGAAGGAAGAGAGGAGTAAATAACTATCAAACATCCCTCCTCACAAAGTCAAATTGCTGCAACATAAACTGAGCAATCTTAAAAAGTTCAGTGACAGTTGATCATCAATCAATTTGTGGGTAGTTGAATCACAAAAGAATCACAGGTAGCATGGGGATTACATGGCCTTTTCAAGAGTAAATCCCAACAGAAATATAACAATTGAACTAGAGGAAAAAAAGAACTTCTTTATATAATTGTTACTTCCCCTATAAGGAAAGGTAAATAAAGGTGCTTGTATAGCACTCATTGGTCTGGTTATTTGAAACTATGGAATGAAAATTCTAATGCAAATGTGTAACAAGCTCGATAACTTCTGCATACAGTAAACAATGTTGTTTTATGTTAAGGAGGGGTAAATGATGCCAATATGATGATATGAGTTTCAGATTACTTTAGAACGGGGTATCAAAATGACTTGATTTGGAGGATCAATTACTTTTTTTTTACACATTTACTTATAGTATTTTTTACACATTTACTTATAGTATTATGGTTATTTTTCTGAGCTGGTTATTAGAAAGAATGAGATACAAGAAAATTAGGAATAAATATAATATAGGATAATATAATGCCAGAAATGTATATTCTTTGATATCTGTAGTCTTTCAGAGAGGCTTTGTCTAGGAAGTTGAGAAAGTTCTATGGGTTAGTCACTGTAATTCATGATAGCATTAATATACTGGGAGAAATCACTATGATATTGTAACAAATAAAGGCTTCACAGGACTCCTTACAGACATGAAGTAAGCTTCTTTAGTGTGTTATCCATTTCTGTATTTTTAAATGCTTTATATTAGGAAAATCACCACCACTGTGGAAAATATTTCATTTGGAGGTTAGAGTAAATCAACATCATTTATAGCACTGATCTTAGCAGCAAAATTTAGAACAGTTATGGTTTTTATTCTTCTATGTAATAAACTATAGAATGACTTGAACAGCAGTGAAAAATTGAGTATCTAATAATAAATATTTTACTGGATGTGAGTTTTATAGTTCTAGAATAACCTAAAAAAAATTAAATTACTGAGACTTCATACCTTCCAGAGAAGTACGGATTGTGAGGAATTGGATGTGGCTACTCATCTGTTAGTAAGTGGTCAAGGCTTCTAAGATACAGATATCTATAAAAATCAAATATAGTTTTTATTCTTGGTGAATAAAATAAATCCATTGAGCTAAGGATATGCCAATCTCTTCCAAAGTATAATGTGCACTTGACACCATAAATGTCACTATAATATTTAGTAATTAAATGTTTTCTAATATTAGATTCTTAGTTTTAGTACTGATTCAAGTTGAACATTTATGTACATATGCACAGAAATTAAAAGTTTAATGTTTGAAGAATTTATTTCTCTTCTTTATCATTAGATATTGGTTGTTATTTAATTTTAACCAATAAAACTTTAAATGATATGATTGATTTTTAAAATATGAACTGTTGTGCAATTAAGCAAGTGTGTTTTCCACTTAATTTTTTGGACTAAGTAGCCATTATAAAAAATATTTTTGATTTCTCTAAAGAAATGCTTAGTGTTCTGTAGAAAAATGCCTGTGGTTACAATTCTGGGGTCTTCGGGAATAGTATTGGTTTAAAACATAGTCAAGGGTCACTGAGAACTCAGGGTAGTGTACAGCCTCACTGACTGCCACCACAAACTAGCAAAGGTTAAATAAACTTGGACCAAATGAAAATTGTCCTGATGTTTCCCCTGTAGGTTATCAACTGCTTTGAAAAAATTTAGAGAAAATGTCTTAGAAATTAGAAATATCAGCAGACTACATGGGATTTGTATTCTCTCATGAGAAATCCTAACTTCTTTTTATAAGAATCACTTATTAGTCCTGTTTCAGATAATGATTACAAAGAAAAAGTAAATTAATAATACAATAAAAATGAAAAGTTGACTCTATCTTCCTTTTTAATTAATATGTTTTCCTAACTAGCTTGACCTTTATGAGGTCAATGACAAGTGTAATTACTTGGATTCCCACAAATTTTTATTGCAAATCAGAACCTTACTTAAACCACATTTTAATATGCTGCCCCTTTATATGAGGGGCAGCATATTTATTGCATTTTTATTTTGAAAAGATAAGACTCCCATTATATTCTTTTTAAAATATTGAAATGAATATGTTGTCTTGAGTTGCAAACTGGATTTTGAAGGCTGAAATTCCTAGTATCAAATTGTTTTTCTCTCACAGATATTTGAAGTTATAACATAAGAAACATTCCCTTTGGCTTTCTGTAAATTTCAGTAGAATTTTTCTTAACTTCAATGATCAAAAACATTAGAAAGAGTAGAATGAATTGGATATGTTTCACGTGACCAATTGGAAAACACTACACTGTGTATAGAAAGCAGCTTCATCCTAAATTAATAACCCATCTTTTGGGGGGATAAAAGAGGGAGCACTGATGAGGGAGACAGGGGCTTAATTCAGACCTGCACCACCACTGCGGTTACAGAATGGAGTCATAGCAGAGTAACTCTTTGTGGCTTAAGATAGAAACCAGAAAGCAAGAGAAGTAAAGTAAAACATATTAGATGCAATGTGAGTTTAACTTGACACAACTTCCAAGCCCTGCAGACTCAAAAGTATCAGCACTATACATCTCCTGAATGATAATCATCTCTGACATTAGTGGCTCCTGCTCTGAATGGCTCATGCTCTCCTGATATCATACTTTTTAAATTACACAAATAGAGTGAAAATGACAAAGTACATATTAAAAAGGAGGGTATTACGTTTTGCAAAATAATCTGGAACTTATCAGTGAATCTTAGCAATTATAAATTATGTAGGTATGGACTTGAGGTTGATTACTCTTTCCCTGAATAACTCTCAAAATGGCAAACCTAAAGTCCTGGGAATATTATCCAAATTACAATTATTCACGTGTCATCCTTTTTTTATTTCAAGACCTTTGAAAGTAGTGCCAAACCAAATCAGTGTAAATTGGTGGATTTGGACATCCTCTTCATGACCACATTCTCCTTGTTGGATTGGAAACTACTTATTTTGGAAATATAATTAGACTTTGCATGATTTTTAAATGAGCAATGTCTTCAAGGTACCCACGTTATGCTTTAGTGAAGTTTGAACACAAATTACTTGGAGAGTTACCTCTTTCAAGAAAATAACATGATTGAATGCTAACTGAAACTTTGCCTATTCAGCTAAAAATACTTTGGGGACACAATGAAACTAAGTCATTGTACATGTATTTTTTTCATCAGAACGGCATTACCAGCAGTAATGAAAAGTTTTCAGAAGTCCATGTTTACTGAAATATTATTTCTATAGTCATCAACTGACTGTTTCATCTTTCAAAATTATGTTTACCATTAACAAATCATTGGACATTCTTGTTGGAGATTACTGAAAGTCCTTTTTTCCTTCTGAAGAAGCTTATACTAGGATAGTCACACAATAAAGAGTTATTAGACCAAATGGTGGTATAAACTCAGTGGAAAGAGTGCAGCTGCCATAAGTAATTCCACCATAAATCTTAGACAGGGTCCAAAAAGAATCTTAGAGACCAGCACTGTGTCCAGAATTGACTGGTTTATTTGCAAAAATATGGGCAGATTGTGATAATGTAGATAGCCTGTTAAATGTAATTGCAAACTGTGGATTAGGTAGCACTCTTGATATCCTGAATTATGGACAGCCTATGGGAGATGTGGAATTTGATTCTGGTTAAGAAATACATTCTAAAAGCCTACTTGTTTATCTGACCTGTATCAAAATGCATCTGAACTTCCAGAGCCTGCAAATATGAGCTGGAAATTTTGCAAACAGTCCCTCTCCTGAGATTTATAGCGCTTCCTAATTCCTAGGAGACCAGAGCTGCTATTCTCGTAATACATTGCACGTCTGGGTTTCCCCCAGCAAGAACCACTCCTCAGAAACACTTAGATTGCCTCCAGTCAGCTCCAGTCAGCTGTACATTGCTTTTTCTGTCCTTCCAAAATCTTGCTTGGGTCCAGAGCTTGCCATCAGGGGAGTTCTTGTCATTCAGCCCTATTCCTTCTCCTATAGATTGTGTTTCCAAACTCTTCTTGCTGATTAATTAGCTCATTCACTTTAATTTCAATGACCGTGATTAATTTCAAGAAAATAATTTTAAATTTTTATATTTAATTTCTACTCAATTTCAAGGACTGGAATTTATGCTTTATCTATGGACCTCCATGTTATGTAAGCATTGCTCATCTCTTGTAAGATGCTTCTTCATACCGTATCCTAAGAATGATTACCTTAGGAAAGAATTAGAACAATTTTGATGACCAAAAGTGCTTTTATTTTATAAAATAATTATATAATTTAATAATAGCCATTCTAAATAAATTTTTAAACTAAGGGGCAGTCCATTTCCATGGTAAAAACCAAAATTAAATCAGGGAGAAATGAAGCGAGACTGAAGCATTTGCTGTAACCTGCTCCCAAAGATAGTCATTTTTAACAGTTCTGTTTGGGTTCTTTTTGTTGTTACTCATTTTATTCTTATGTGCCATATTTCTGTTTATACATTACCTTTAGATGGTTCTTTTTTTTTTGACGGTTCTTACTAACTTAAGAACTTAATGCCTTCATAGTTTTATTATTTATCTTTTCTCTTCTTTATTAATTATATTTGTCTAATTCCATTTTTAATGTATCAGAATTACTTGTCCTATAAAAATAAACTAATGCATTTACTCTTTTGTCCTCTTCTGTCACCACTTTCCAGTTTTATTCTTTATGCTCTCAAAGTTTAGAGCATTTTATTTTGTTCTTCATAAATATTTGGTAACTTATCTATGGATAAATATTAGTTCCAATTTTTTAAGAGGGTATAATTAGGTTAGATATTAAATTTTTTTCGTAAAATTTTGATTCATAAATTTTGTTTCTAAAAGCTAAAATTAAATGTTTCCTCTTCTTTCCTGTTTTCTTTATTTCCTTAGATTAAGTGCTGCTCAATGGAAGTTTCTTCAGTGATGGAATGTCCTGTGTCCTTGCAGTTTAAACCAATAGTCACTGATTGCATGTGAGGCTGAATTTTGTTTCAGATTTCTGAATCTCATATGCCCAGCAAGTACGATATTCCACAGTACAACTCTAGGTCGAGTCCACTACTATTCTTTTCCTGCATTCTACTATTATTCTTTCTTGAATTTAATGGGAAGAATATTGTTTTGTCTTTGTAAAAACATACAATTGATATTTTTTATTCTCTCATCTCAGTGACTATTTTCCTTTGCTTCACAACTGATTGTTGATTTGAATATTTCAGTCTTATAATCTTTTAGTTTTAAACTTTGAAAAATAAATGCTCCATCATCTTCTAGCATCCCTGCTGTTAAGTGTGATATCAAATTGACTCCTGATGCTTTGCAGGTAAATTGCTTTTCTCTCAGGGATTTAAAACTTTTTTCTCTCTCTCTAAATGTGTGGCAGAAAAGATCACTCAGAAATGTTCTACATCTGGGTCTATTCTATCATAAAAGATTTTTTTATTCAACTAGATACATGTTTCCATTTATTGGCTTTTTTTCACTGAATCAAGAATGTTGGAAGGACATTGTTCAAACATCAGGTTACACTTATGATTGAAAGATACAATTAAGTAGAATAAGCAGTTATCATGGGTAGTATGGTATAAATTGAACATCTTTAATCTGAAATTCTGAAATCCTCAAAATCTGAAACTTTTTACCTGCCAATATGACACCATATATGGAAAGTTCCATACCATGAAACTTTCATACACAAAACTACCAAATATATTTTATACAATTACCTTCATATTATGTTCATAAAATATGAAATATAAATAAACTTCACA
This sequence comes from Hydrochoerus hydrochaeris, assembly GCA_004027455.1. Classification (NCBI taxonomy): domain Eukaryota; kingdom Metazoa; phylum Chordata; class Mammalia; order Rodentia; family Hydrochaeridae; genus Hydrochoerus; species Hydrochoerus hydrochaeris. The sequence continues at coordinate 554,748 of PVLA01000230.1, forward strand.
TTTAGAGTCAGTTACTTTCCCGAAGATAGCTCATTATCTCTATGAAATTATTCTAAGATATTAAAAATTTCTGAACACTTTTGATTCCTAGCATACTGAATAAGGGATGCTCAATCTGTATTTACTCTGTGCATGGAGTATTACAACTACTGTGCCCCTAGGAAAAACTGTCTTACAGTTACAGAGGATCATGACTCCTCCTGTCTGTGACCCTCCTCTCAGATGCCAGTCCCTTCCCTGACTTCAGGCTCACATCCCTGCTACAGGTAGTGAGTGGTACAGGACTAAAGGCCAAGATTTCACTCTCCCAGTGGTTGGATCCTACTTACTCAATTACTTTGCTTACTTAGCCCTGTTTCCAATTTCTGCTCATTTTATTTGTTGACTCCAAGTTTGAATATTCTTTAGACCATCATTGTAAAGAATTATGACTAATGATGTCTGGGCATGATGTTGCTTTTGCTTTGTCTACTTTTTGATCCCGTCTGCCCTTTCTAGAATTTCTATTCTGGGTATGCTGATGGTACTTTTTCTGTTTTCAGCACCTTTCTGGTTCTTTTTTTAAAAAACATGTCTTTTTTATTATTTCACTGGGTTTAAAAAATTATTTGCTAGGATTAAGCCTAGGGCCTTCTAACACTCAGCTAAACCCCCACCCTGTTGTTTTTCTTTTCTTTCTTTTTTTTTTTTTTGACAAGTTCTAACTAAGTTGCCCAGACTGAACTTAACTTTTGATTCTTCTTATTTTCCCAGTCAGTCAACTTAATGGGAGGTGTGCATTGTATTTTATAAAGACAGAATTTTTAATGTTTAAAGCAAAAGTTTCACTAGCTAGTTGATATGCTACTGGAGAAGAATTTTTTTCATGGTGCACAGGATACAAATAATAAAGGATTAAAATATCAGTATTTATGATACTCATTATGTGATTTCAATTTAATTTTGGTGGCATGGTAATACACTGCCCAATTTTAGGATCTTTTATGTCATTTCTGTCCTTTTCTGTGTTTATAGGAATCTTATTATCATTTATGCTTTTATCCTTGTTCCTTTATTACTGCTTTATTTTTTCTTCTTTTTTAAATTATCTTTTCTCTGTTTTTTTTTTCTCTCAGTATTTTGTCCTACTTTTCTTCTATCTCTGTATGAGTTCTTATTATATAGAGGCAAATATTATAAAAACATTTTTAATCCCATAAGAAAATACCTACTTTCAGTTTTTCCTTTGCTACTTTTGTTTGTTTGAGTTGATTAAAATCATTGCATAGATTTGATTGGTCTAATTTTGATTACTTATATCTACCTGAATGAGTTCTTCACCTGTTTTGTATTTCTAAAATTTTATTTTAAAGCATATAAAACACAATAAAAACAATCAAAACAAACCAATGTAAGAGATACAGGACTTCAAAACATTACAAAAGCAACAATAATTACCATAATGCTTTTTGCTGTCTTCAAAATAGGTGCAAATAACTTTAGACATAGTAAAAATTAAACAGAACAGAGCAGAACAGAAACAATAAAAACAAAATAATGAATACAATGAAGGAAAGAAGCCAATAGTAAATCCAAAATTGCTACCATAATATATCATGCCATCCTTGAAATAGCTTCTCCTGACATCAGATTTAACATAATCAAATCAAAAGAGAACCCAACCCAACCCAATAAAACAATGGAAACAACATAGGACCTCAAAAGAAGACCATAGGGAATGAACAATGGCTACAACTCCCAGAAGGAGATCCCCCCACCAGAAGCCACACAGCGTACCAGTATCCTCTGAAACTATGATCAGATCACTGGCCCTAGACCTGCAATGAAATACCAATGCACCACAGGCATCCAATTGCATTTCAGCTTGATAGCTATCATCACAGCCTGTGTTTCTCTGGATAAGCCGGTTGCTTACGGGGGAGTGGTTAGGAGATTGGTGATTCTTGTTTGCCAGCCTGAGAGCCAGAAGGGGCTTGGGTCTAGCTGTTCCCAGTCTGGCAGTTGCGCATGGCGCAGGTTCCCAGACTGGGCTTGTTTGCTGGTGAGGCATTATTTCTCTCCCCTCAGTCCATGATGGCCCTGCTTTGTATTAAAGAAGGTTTGTACCTTAAAAGAGAAACACAGTATATATTACTAATTTTTCTAAAATGCTAAACTAAAAAGAAGTCACTGAGGAGGGTGTTTTTTGTTGAAAAGGGTATAGAATTTACAATACTTATTGATGGGCTATTGCATTATATATTCAGTTTCTGAAAGAAGGGTAAATTCCTGATTTAAATTAAATATTGTGAAAGCACACACAATAGAGGGAACAATATGGAATTAATGAAAAAGTGGTTCTGAATGTAGAAACTCTTGAATTTCAAGAATGTTTCTCTTCAAATTTTTTTAATCAAAATCTTGGGATGTAAGTTCATTGTCAAATACTCTCATTCTCCTTCCTTCCCATTAGTGCAACTCATTGACAACTAAGAAACAAAATCACTAAGTGCCCTAGCCAAAGGTTTTATCTGTAAAAGTCATATTTGTTATTCTGTCCAGTGTCGACCTCTTCATCAACACTGTCCTGCTGGACACCTGTGGAGACAGGCACTGATACTGTTCTTAAATTTAAGAGAGGGATAAACCGTCCTGAGAATTGAGTATAGTACTGGTCCTGTCTTCCTCATGATTCTGTATTACTGTTACATTAAGAAAGTTAAAATAGTATCTGGTAAGTGTGAGAGCTAGAACTGAGGGTGAGTGGTGTTGCCTACCTTTGCTATCACTGCATTAGGTAGTCTTGTATGAAGGAGGGAAAAAAAACAAAGAAAAATTATGCACTGCATTACTTTTCTATTGTCTCATCTCTCTAATTCTCTTCAAGTAAGATACTGGACAGTTTATAAGTACAAGATATTTTAACTGAATTCCTTAAATGTTATTGTCTGACATTAGGGCATATATGGATGCAAAGAATAACCTACTGTCAATCTATACCACTAGAATTTTCTCCTATATTTATACTTAGTTGTGGACACAGTATCTCACTGATTTTTTTCATTGATATTTATCCATACTGTTGAAGGCAGAAATGTAGACAGCAGCATCTGAAAAGTCTTATGCTTGTCTTTTCAGCTTCTGTTTTTGCTTTCAGGGACTAGGCTTGTTGTTCCATATAACCTCCATCTATCTAATTCAACTGATTCTTCACTCAGACTCAACTACTGGGCCAACAGCTTTTAAAATACTGCCTTTTCACTATGGATTATTAAATGGTAAGTGACTCATGGAAACAACGAGGTGTAAAAATGTTCCAATCTGGCTAATGTGAGATAGTTTGAAGCTGTTAGTAGATCCTTTTTGATATCTGGTAAGTGATAGTCAAAGGATGATATTCCATGGGCAGCTACACATTTTTTACATACTTGTCCTAATGTATCTTCTAAATTCAATAAAAAATTTGAGACATTGTATAGTAACTATAAATATGATTTACAGAATTATACAAATTTCAGGATGATTCTGTGGTCCAAACAGAAACAGACAAACATCTCCATGTTTTTTCATTTGTTTTTGTTTTTAATGAACTGAGGTCCTTACACTTGCCAGGCAGGTGTGTAAACCACTGAGCTATATTCTCAGCACAGGATGATTCTGGAAATCTCTATCAAGATACTGAGAGAGATCCTGAGTTTGACTCTGCTGTCTCATGGGAAAGAATATAGCACCACTGTCTGAAAAGACCCAAGATGGTCCACTGAGATGGTTTCTGGAGAATGGGAAACAAGGTACCTGTTAATAGTCTTTGAAAAATTTTTTTGTGTTTCTTTTCATTTATAAAAATCTAAGTCTTGAAGACAAACATTGGTCAATGACTGGTTATCATTAAGCCCAAGCTGTTTTCCTAAAGGAAGCTTTCATGTAGCTGGAAGATGTTGAAGTAGAAGGTTGTATTTGGTTCATTTTATTTCACACTCCGAGTCTCTTTTCTGTTTGAGTTTCACTGTTATGTTATGCTGTGATCATGTTGATGCAAATAAATCATTCTTTTGTGATGGTGACTTGCTTAGTGTGCTTCATTAAAATAAATGAGAGTAACAAGAATGAAGAGTCTAATTTGACCCACTATTATCATCTGATAGTTTGCAAGCAAATATGCCAGGATAATCTGAGGGCTATGTAGTAATGGTGTATCAGGTTCAAGGAGAGAAAATCAACTTGACAGATTTGTCATTTCTAGAGAAAGCTAGCAGTCTGGGAAGATAAAATTTGCACTGTGTGCCCATACAGACATTTTCCCTTTAAAATTTTAGCAACAGACTATTTTATAAGTTAAAGACATGCAATAAAAAGCTTACCAGCACAAACAAAACACCAACAAATGCCTTGTTTTATGATGAAGTCATAATAGTTATATAAAGTCGAGCCTTTGATCCCATCATACTTGGAATAGACAGTGATTTAAAATTCATATATTTGCTGTCATTCTTTTCAATCCCTCCACCCCTATTTTTCTTTAAACAGCTAAACAAAGTGACCTCATTGTTTTCCACTGGACTTTTTTTTTAAACATTGGCTGGGATGATTGAGATTCAGGAATGTGGGAAAATGGATTCCCAAACCACGTCCCTCCTCTTTCATTCGGAGCTGTAATTTTTGGCTTGGCTTGAATCGCAGTCATCACATTTCAGCCTGAATCTCTCGGTAAAGTGATCTTTCTTAAACATTTCTCTCACTCATCAAGGGATCAGAAACAAAGCCATTCTAGCCTTTCAGCAAAACACTTACAGGCAGCTTTTATGGAGGAGTCGCAAGAGCTAAATTTCCTCTAAAACTGTTTGAAAAGTGAACATTTTCAGTGCCTCGCTGTCTTTTTCGTGAATCTTGTCATCTGTATGCCATGAGCTCCAGCAGCTATTTTAATCTGTTTTTGTTTGCAATCCATTTGGTGTCCACCCAAGGAAATGCAGGTGATTCTAATTAACTTACTGCTGAAGATGTAGGAAAAATATCTCAATTGTGTTGTAAAGAATTACACACTTAAAACTTTTCTTCTATTATTTATAACACATTATTAAAGAAAATGATTATATGAATATATTTACCACCTATTTCATTGCTGTTCACTTTTTTTTTTTAATCAATGTGGCTTATGGCACAAGAAAGAGCCACACACATACACAAACACACAGATACAATACAGACCCTAGGAATGCTTGCCAACTTTTATTTAACAAGAGTAGCAACTTAAAAATAACATTATTTTTACTTTGTGCAGCATAGTTTAATATCTGAAATAACCCTGTTCCAATAAAAACCTATTGAAATACTCTCAGGCCTAACTCTACCCTGAAGGTAAAAGTGATTAATTGAAAGATTTTGGCAGATCTCTGCTCACCACCAGGGCAGTTTAATTTAGAACACATTCAACCATTTCTCAGTGTCTCTGTGTTGGTGGAGCAGAACTTTTGATCTTCTTTGGGGAGGTGCCTCTAATTCAGAGCCTTTGGCTAGCCACTTCCTGGAGGTTTGATGGCTGTGTGTACCAAGCATTCAGGTGAGAGCGTGCTTTTTCTGTACAGATGCCTCTAAAATGGGTTAGTGCTGCAAATTCCAAGCCCAGTGGCAAAATACTTCCACAGACTTGTTTTAGCAAATCAGTCACCAGAGAAGTCCTATTTAAATGCCAGGCAGACAGTTTGTTGCATCTTCTTGATTCCCTTTCAAACTTTCAAGAAATTTCAGTCATTAGATTCTTCAGTTGAAGATGAAGAAGCTCTTAACCAAAGTGGGTAAGGTTGGCAATTCTGAACTTTCAATTCTCAGAAAGCACATATAGGGTTATTATTTTCTTCTGGAGAATGCAGCAGAGACTACTGTGTGTATTGTTAAGACTTCTACTAATTAGAAGGATGGAACTAGGACACATTCTTCCCCATTTGGCAAATAGGGCTAAATTTAAAAGTGGTTAAATGAAAGAACAAATAAATTTTAGTATATATTGGATGGAAACCCCATGAATTGGCAAAGCCCATTATCTGCAATTTGGCAAACAGTGACTAAGCACTTACTATATAGCAGTGGAATTCTAAACTTTAGAGAGATACAGAAATGCAGTATACATACTTACGTATGCCTGTGTGTGCACACGTGTGTACACATTTGTGTGTAGATGAGTATAATAGGTATCCAGCATTTTGGTTTACCTGGGCTGTGGTGAATGAAAAGAAACTGTTTTGGGTAACACACAAAATATACAGTACAGTTAATCTATGTAAGTAATAAAATTTACTTTTGAAAATATTTTGATGGGCAAATGCCCTGAAGCCTGTGGGTTGGAGATACCTCATATCTAAGATACACTGAAACTGTAACATTGATTACATGTGAGATGATATTTTAAAAATTAATTAAAATTATTTTATGCATTTTAAAACTTTTCTACAAAATACAAGAGTATGTGTATATTTATGTATGCATATGTATGTATGTAATGATAAATCTTACCCTTGTAAGCAAAATAAATCATATTATTTCGTTACTAAATATTATGCCACAAATTAAATTTGTTTATCTAAAATGTGCATACAATTGTGGGTTTTTCTTGCCATAGATTCCCTTGAAGAATATTTGTAGAGTATCATAAACCTGTGCAGTGATCTTGAATGCTCATTTAGCTGAAAGATGCCTGAAGATCCATGAGATCAGGTTCAACATGTGATCAGAGTCACACTATAATTTCAACATTTAAGTATTTTATGAATTATTCCATCATTATGCCTAGCCTGGAGATATAAATACAAAGTCTCTGGAATAATTTGATAAAGCATGGTCACCCTCTCTACTTAAAAGCCTTCACTCTCCTGGATGATCAACAATACTGACGTATATTGCTTTAGGATTTACCAAAAACAAATGTACAGATAAAAGCCAAGCAGTAGCACTGATTGTCTACCTTAATTTCTATTACTACATTATAAGTAGGATACTAGATAAAGATTTCTTCAATGGTCCAAGTGAGTCTTACTGTCTTAGCTTCATTCCTGACTATGTAGGGCTGTTAACCATCTCACAAGAATTGCACACCATCTCATTACTCAGAGTACTACTTACAGACTTGAAAAAGGCATTCCAATACCAATTGTTCCCTTATTTAAACTCATCTAGCACTAATGTAATACAAACCAGATTTCCTGCTTCTGGGTGATTATTTTCATGTAGGTCTACACTGAAAGTCTTATTGAAATATGTGTGTGTATACTTGTATATACGAATATTTATACATTTAGTATCTATTATTTCTTTCTGATATATTGTAATGGAAAAAAGATATAAACTACCATGGTTTATATATGTTGACGATCATTAATATAATATTTATGGAGTGTCTACCCTATATGTGATTTTCTAAATGGTAAAGAACTAAATTACAAATAAATTTCATGTTTTCCTTTGTATGACACTTAGATAAAGAATATTTTAATCTCTCTACTGACACCAAAGGTCACTCAACTTTTGAGTTTGAAAATCCATAATTTTCACTGTAGCTGACTCCTAAAGTGATGTAGGAAGTAGAAATGGAAGATTAGCAATGTGAAATCTTGGATTTTATGTTATCAGCCCTCCAAATACATTTGGAGTGGGCTAATCTACTAGATCTTTTTCTGAGAGCAGACTTTAAAGGGAAGGTAAATACAACAAAAAGATAACTGATATAGTATGTGAACAGGAAAAAAAAATAGAAGATAATAGGTCAAAGATCATAAAAAACAGAAGAAAAAGCTGGTGTACAATATGCTTTAAGCTAATCCAAAAGATTAATTGCCATTAGCCAAATGCTGCCTTCTTACTATTTTTACATACACCAAGAGACAGACAAAAGAAGTGTCCTTATATTTCTTACAGATTTGGAACAGAAGAGGCAAATTTTCAGGTTGCCTATATGCAATTAGTTTTTGAACATGATTTATTTCTATAATCATACTTTTTGATCACAGCAAACTTTTAATATATCATGTATGTTTTTTCCAGGACGACTTGCACAATGACTTTTCTTTCAGGTGAGTGTAAATGTTAAGCAGAAGTTCTTACATCCATATAGGTCTTTGTACTCCAGCTGAAAATGCTGTCAAAGGTGCATGATTCCTGCCTTAGAATCATGAGATCTCTGACACCAGGCCTTTCTGCTCCCTGGGTGGGGACTGCAGGTAATACTGCCCTTGAAACTTCTCCCACTGTGCCACTCTCGCTCTGTGACTGAATGTGAAGCTGTTGTGTACAGATCACTGCATCAATCCGGCATCTTTCATTTCTCCAGTCGCCTTAAAAATCTCACAGTTACCTCACCACTTGTCTCAACTGGAGACATATAACCTTAAATATTAGCAGACTCATGAAGCTTTTGATTTCCAACACGTTTTCAAGTTTTAAACTACATCTTAATAAAGGTTATTATACCCAGAAACATGCATTTCTATTAATTTACTGGCCAAAAAAATCAAAGGAAGAAAACTGACCTTATTTCACTCAAGAGCAAAGTACTGCACAAGAAAAATTTCCTGGGAGGATGAGGGGGCGGGGAGGAAGAGGAGGAGGAGGAGGAGGAGGAGGAGGAGGAGCAGGAGAAGGACAAAGGAAATAAGCTTGAGAACAGACTGCTTCCAGAGGCGTCAACATGACTCCCTTTTCCCTTTCTTTGCTTTATCACTCAAACCAAAACAGCAAAGCTCTCTGCTCTGGTGCTTGAAGATACTGTAATAGGAGACAAAACCACTTATTGCTAAATTCTTGATAACTGTTAAAGCAGCTGTTCTCAAGTAATGCTCAGAAGAGCGATAAGGGTATCAAACTGGAAGCTGGCGAATGAACACTGTTTCTTGGGCAGGTTTAGAGAAGGAGGATATCAAAGGTTAGACAGATGCAGACTCAAAGGCATATCATGGAGTAATGTAACCATCTAGGAAAGAAAAAGAAGAAAGAAGACAAATGCATTGTTTTTGTTCCGGTATCATATTTTGACTCTATTAAACATTTCAGACAAGTTTTCAATTGTCTCCCCATGGTTTCAGGATTTCAGACTCCTTCCAAATTTAACCCTGTTACCTGACAAGGTTAAGTATAGTTTTTTGAGAGCTCAGCACAATGCCTGCCTGACAAGCTCAAGGTCCTGAGTTTGAGTCTCAGTACCCCTCAAAAGTATAATTTTTTCCTCAAATTTTTTCATTAGTGCATATTTACAGTGCACAATAATTAAATTCATCACAGGAAGTTGGTACATGTACATAATATGTATTAATTCATTTTTACTGCCCTTCCTCTCACTCCTCCTCCCTCCATCCCTTGAAATTCCTTTCATTTATAAAACATCTATCTTCCTATTTCCCATTATCTATTTTTTATTTTGCTTTTTGAAATTTTCTTATGAGACATATGATGATAGTTCAGCTTGTGTGCCTAATTTACTTCACCTAATGTTATGGTCTCAAGGTTCACCACTTTCCTACATAGGACTCAAATTTATACTTTTTTATAGCACAGTAGTACTCCACAGTGTGTAAGTACCCCATGTGCTTAATTCATCTGTTGGTGGATATTCAGGCTTCTTCCAAGATGTAATTATTTTGAGTTTTTTTTTATATAAACAGAATTACACATGTTTCACTGCAACATAGTGTTTTTAATTCATTCAAGAATATCTCTAAAACAGAAACAGCTGGATTGAATTAAATTTCTATTTTTAGTTTGTTCAGGAATGACTATACTGATTTCTATAGTGGTTGTACTAGTTTAAATTTCCAGTAATAGCATTGAAAGGTCCTTTTCTTCCTGCTGCCTTGCCAACATTTGCTATTTTTTTTCATTCTTCATGAAGTAAAATGGACTCTCAGTGTTGTTTTAATTTCTATTTCTGTAATGATTCATGACTTTTTTTCATGTATGTTATTGGTCATTTGTACTTCTGAGAAGTGTCTGTTCATTTCGTTTGCCCTTACTAAAAATTTGATGTTTTATTCTGGGCGTCTCTTATTTTCCAAGTCTTTATAATTTTAGATAATAGTCTTATATCTGAAGAGTAACTGGAAAACAGGTTTCCCATTGCATAAGTTGTCTCCACTCTGTTTATTCCCTTCTCTGTGTAGAAGCTTTTTAATTTAATATAATCTCATTTGCTGATTTTTTATGTTATTTCCTATGCATTTGGGGCTTTGTTCAGAAGGAAGGTATAAATTTTTGTTCAAAAAATAGAACTAAATGTTTATTATTTGAAGATGTTCAACAGGTAAAAGGTATTCTTGCTGCCCATTGTATCAGGACAAAGACGGGAACTGACTAAGGAGTTTGAGTATAAAGATCCATTTTTTTCTAATATGTCACATGGATTAAAACTTCTAGACAACAAGAAACTTCAAATCCTTTCAAAAGTGAAGATGTGACTCTTAATCTGGCATTTCTCTGCAATTTCCTGCAATTTTATTTAATAGGAGCACTATAACTGTTTTATTTTTTAATTTAAAAGTTATTTTGCTAGTGGAAATGTAAGAGTTAATTTAAAATACAGAATTTAAATACTTATTTTAATCATTTGTCCTCTGTAAAAAAAATTGCTAATTTTCTCATAATGTATTTAAATATGATCTTATTTTTAAGTATTTGAAGTCACCATATTTGAGTCGGTAAAGATAGAGGAATTTAGGCCATATTGTACTATGTTAACCTGGGATCCTGTTTCAGAGTCCCTGCTTATTGGTTTTGAACATGATACTCTATTTCTGTGGACTTCTAGGAAATCTACAGTCTATGGAACTAATTTCAGTCAGGAAGAGTTGATTTCTAATATAATATAGCTTCTATCCTGGTAACTTTCTCTAATATCTATCATTTCTACTAATTTAGTTAGTAAAAAAAGCTTTTTTCTCTACTTTCATCCATAAAAAGCTTGTGGAAAGAAGTCTTTATGGTGGGAAAAAAATTTGAATGGAAAACATGGACATACATATATGAGACCAAGGATTAAAAGATGAACATTATACGTGAGAAAACATTACAAGACGGTTTCGCTCAATGAGTTTTTCCAAGTCAGCGTTCCAAGTCAGTCTTGGATTGTGTGAAAAGTAAGAACTTTATACTGTAACAGGTGCTGGCAGGAAACTCCCACTAAAGCTTATGGAAGTTATGCCTGTAAAGTCTTGGCATCTGAGAAAATTCTCTCATAAGAATGCATTATGCATTAGACTTTGCTCACTAGAAAAACAATGTGAGACTGTGACTGCTTAACAATGTTCCCAGTCATTATTTTGTTAACACTATCCTCCAGTGATGACATCTTTGTTGGCCTGCGTTACATACAAGATACATCAGCCTTCGTTTCAACATTTTGAACCTACACTTTCCTTTAGAAAGGCAATAGAGATACTGGTCTACCATCTGTCTGTCCTATTCAAATCACAAACTTCAAAGTATTTTCTTAATGGAGTCTATGGATATTTACTAATCCATCCATATTCCAAAGATTGATTCTTCCTACAAAACATATAAGGTACTTACAAGATTTTGCAGGAGATGGTATACTGCCTGCAGTGTTTCGGATAGTAATTAATGTATTCTTCATTGTCACATATGTTGGAAGACTCTAGCATTATGTCTGGCACATAGTGGGAATAAAATATATGTCACTTCTGACTTCCTCACATAAATTACCCCATGTACGACCACATCTTCAAAGCCTAATTTTATAATTCTTTGAGGATAAACTTGCCAGCCTTAAAGTTAACAGATCAGACCACTTTGTCTACACAAGCTAAATTTTGCAAACTATAATTCTACAGATTAAAATATTCTTGTACCAAAGTCAGTCTATTGGACACAACTGAAAAAAAAACCTATTACTTTATATCATAATCTACTATAAGACATTTGATTTAAATCCAGGGGTTAATTTGAATTTAAAACACTTATCATGTTAAGGACTAAGAAAAACATTTAGATCACTGTAAATGCTAGAAAAAGTCCACTGAAAATGATAGATAACCTATTTATGTCCAACAACATGTGACCAGATTTAAGTTTGATAAACACTACCTATTACCAATTTACACTTTATTGTATAAATAATTGCATGTGTATTTATATTTTTAAATATGCTTTTTTATATCCATAAATATATCTTTAGTAAAAAAATCCTCAGTTAAGGTAATAAAGCTACTTTCTAGAACACACCACACACACATAAATGTACATATGTGCACACACATGCACACCAACAGCAATCCAGGCAGTGTGCCAGGGCATAGTCTCAGTGAGGAAGGTTTTGCTTTAGGGCAATTTCAGATTGCTCACCACCCCACTGCACTGTCCACTCCTCACCACATGGTTGTTTGCTGTATTCTTAACTTCCCCTCCTACAGTGAGGGAACATTTCTTTGGACTGTTTTATTGCCAATACATTTGTACTTTGTATGATGAAATGAAGCAAGACGCTGGTTTCATTAGAAGGAGAGGTAAACAGAGCATTAATTAAATTTGCTGATGATACTAAATTGGGAGGAACTGTGGACATCTGTGAGGACAAAAGAGTCATACAAATGGACTTAAGGAGTTTAGAAATACGAGCAGGAAATAATAAAATGAGATTCAGCCCTTAAATAATGCAAGCTAATACATTTGGGAAAAGATAATCAGAAACATGGCCATTCTGTGGATGGTAGATGCTGGAACGTAGTGATAGTGAAAGAGACCTAGGGGGTGAGAATAGGAAAAATTATACACAAACTTACAGAGATGTAGTCACTATACCTTGGGGTTTATATACTAAAAATATACTTTTGTTGAACCAAAAAGATGATGGTGCTCTTTTTGTGACACTAATACGTCTCAAAAAACATCAAATTTTGCTTTAGGTAAATTCTTAAGGTTTGTGGATAGATTGGTATCTTCTTACTAAGGATGAGAAATTATGTTTCATCTGAAACCTGTATTGGATGTTAGAGTATTGTTATTTCTGTCTTATCCTAATAAAGACTATTGCTAAGATGTGGTATCACATAAATAGAGACATATATCATGCTAAACTACAAAAGAGATGAACAAACAAAAACAATAAAATATTACTTTCACTTTTAAGATGCTTTCCCTTCCTTCTGGATAATATAATCACAGATTTTGTTTAAGGATATATTTAATCACTATGTCTTTTAGCAGATCAATGAATCTTCAGTTCACAGGATTTAAGTTTCTAAGGATGGGTGCATATATGGATGATTAATAATCATTGTGAATAATATCTATCTTTTCGTCTGTTTAATCACCCATGATAATTTGAGACTCTATGTATGCCAAGCAAGACCTGCTAAACACTATAAAGATGAAAGTGAAGCAGACACAATCCCTACACTCAAGGATCCACATTCTAGAAAAAAATAAATAAATAAAACTAGCCACCTCTGTCTCGGGCAATATGGGCCATGTTAGGGAAAGCAAGGTGCCACTGGAGGCCTATGAAGGAAAGTATCATGATTTTTGAAACACCATGGAGGGGAGTTTGTGGAATGAGTTGGAGAAATTCCCTTTGACAAAAGAAAGAGTTGTGCTATTCACAAGAGAATGGATGTGAATTTGGCAACTACATAGTCCAGGAGAGGAATTCTAAGGAGAGGAAATAGCGCATAGAAGAATTAAAGTCCTTTGGAAACTATCATGTAGTTGGTCTTCCCGGAGTGTACATAGTAAGCAGCTCATGAAAATATGAAGCTGAGAGTCAATAGAGTTCACGAATTCATACTTTTAAACAGATCATCAATGTGGAGCTTTGTTTATCCTGATGAGGAAAAAGAACCATTAGAGGAGTCTAAGAAGGAATAACATAATATTCTTTATACTTAAGAGAGATTATTTTGGTAGAATTGAGGAGAATGGCCTGGGTAGAAATGAGAATAAATGCAGCGTCTTCTTTAGGAGGTTTGTTTCAAAAGGTACTATCCAGCTCTGATCAAGGATTGAAAAAATGAAGGGAAGAATAGATTGTGGTGCCACTGACTGAGTTAAGAAATAAAAGAGAAGGAAAATAATGCAAAATGGTGGCTTCAGTTTGAAAAAGTAGAATTTGAGTTAGCCAAGGAAGTTGTAGAATAGTTTCTAGATGATAGGTCTGACTGGAAAACAAAAATCAAACTGTTTGAGGAGTTATCACATGTGGCAGCTCTGCAGTCCATCAGTTACTGAAAGGATCACTGATGCTTTAGGTGCAACTAAGATCACCCTAAGAGAAAGAGTAGCATGAAGTGCTACGAATTGAATCCAGAGGAAATTCAGATTCCTTATGCTGTCATTTTCTAGGCCAAACATAGGGATGCCAATATCAGGCTATGTAATGTCACATATATGGCCAAATGCCCATCTCCAAAACAAAAGGAAATAATTTGTGTCAGCATTGCAGTTTGGTCTGTGAGGTATCCCCTTGCTCTGTAGGAGACTAAAGAGTCATCCCAGACTCTGCAAAGCACAAAACATAACAAGAAAAGCATTATTTTTAAAACAAAAAGGTAAAGGTCCAATTTTAGTGACATAGGTTTATTCAAAGTCTTCAAAGCTTTTCATAGTTTCAGCAGATGCTAACTTTCTTCCTCTATGAAGTAAATTTGGAGAAAACAAAATCAATAACCCACATCAGAATTTAGGGTATTGATATTCTGTCTTCATTAGCTTCAAATTGATAAGTCTGTGTATTGATCATGTATTTCCTCTTTCAAATTCTTTAACTGACTTTGTCAACTCAAAAAAAGTTGTCATCAAAATGAAATAGGTAGGAATATAGAAAACAATCACTGAATTAGGAAGGCAAGATATTCACAGAAAATAAACTAATAAAAATACCACTCTAAAACGCTATTCCAACTCCACATAGAAGAAAAAGATGGAGGGCTGAACTTTTTTTGTGTAGTTATGAGAACAGAGGCTATTCATGATCATTCTCAGGCTTGTCAATTATAAGTCATAGTTACCATTCAATTACTTGATTAAAAACAGCAGTCTATTGGTGTTGAAACGATGCCTAATGGAATATGATTTCCTCTGGTGAAAATGAGTAGACAATTGATATTTTAGTAGCTGCTGGATGGTTAACTTTAATGAAATATCCAAAAATTGATGAAAATAAAATCTCTAAGGAAATCTAACTTCAATTGTTTAGCATAGCTCAGTATTGATGGAAAGAATGGTATGTCACTGAACAATATAATGTACACTCACCACAAGCTGACTTGTCGAAATGTTAAAGAACAGATTTATAAGCCACATAATTATCTGCATATCATGTAGTTTCCCTCATCCAACAATAGTTGGTCATTGATCTTTTTATAGTTTCAACCATGTGCAGGTGTAGCAATGGCAGACTACTTTCCAATGAAGGTTTTAGCGATATTGGATGTATTTTATCAATTTATTTGTGATTTGTTGAGAATCTATCATATTAGGCACTGTGTGAGAAGTTGGATTATGTGTGAAAAAGCACACAGTATACACAGTATAGATAATGTTTAAAATATTTTTTTCTCTGCAAGTTATGCTGTTATTCTAAACTTCAGCATTCTTTTGCTTAAAAGAGTATGTTTTTACATCTTGGGTCTATGGTCTTCTGTAACCTCAAGAATATTTCCAGCATTATCATTTCAAAGCTATTTCTGTTTTTCAGTTTTTCTTCTCAAACTGCTTTGCCCTTGAATTTTTTTGTTTGCTTTTTTTTTTCTCTTAGCTGAAAATAGGAAGTGGTTGAAAAATATAAAATTAGGCAAAAATAGATAAAACTAGAAAAGGCTATTTTTAACTCAAGAAAAAGCATTTCTAATCCCATAGCCTCTTATAAGATAATCTCCTGAAGAATTTAAAAGAATTTCCAAGACATGAATCTTTTAAGGAGACAAGTATATTTCCATAAGATATCTTGAATGGGAAAATATATTATGCTCAATTACAAACACCAATGTGACTTCCTCATGTAGAGTCTGAATTTCTTGTAGAATCTGTATAGTTTAATAATTAATGTTTAAATTGGACCTATTTATATAATTGTGAAAATTCCTCAAAAAAGACTGTTTTCTACAAACTTTTAAAGGAATATTATTCATTAGGGAATGGAAAGAGAGTAATATTTTAGTGTCATTTATAGATTTCCAACTTTTTTTTAAACAAAAGGCTTTTTAAAAAGTTTAAGACTTTTTTAAAAAAGTTTTTAAGCTCTAATGAAATGCCTAATCCAATGTAGAGATTCTTGAATGAATAACAAATTATTTCACAAGAGGAGTGACAGCATTATGGAAGTTTTGGTAATTTGTTAGTTTTTAATGAATTGGACCACATTATACAACAATTAAAAATAACTTCTATGAAAGAACTGCAAGTTCACTTTTGAATCTTAGGGTCTGAAAACTTCTGACTGCCTTATTACTATACTTTTTGCTTCTGGTTTTTGAAAACCTGAATGCTTTCCAAATGCATGTAATTTTTTTTCAAATTTGTAAACATATTTTTCTAGGATAAAACATCCTGCCAACTTTGAATCAAGATTATTTTTATGATTGAACTATTAACTTCTGAATATAGGGCCTTTTAATAGAAAAACTCAGACCTAGAACTCCCATCATGTAATGACACCACCACAGGGTAATTTACAGTACTGCATTTTGATATGTTGAGGTGCTGCATAATTGAAAACCTCCATGAGACGCTAACTGCTTAGGGTCTTAATTTTGGCTCTATTTCTTCCCAAATGACCCCAAGGGAAAAGTATATTAAGAACCTCAACTTTAGAATGGGGGTGGAGTTTAGAAATTAGACTTGCACTTTATCTGGGAAGAGACATTATTTATTCTTATGCCTTCTGGATTCTAAAGTATGGGAGTATCTGCTGACTAGCCTGACCAGAGCCACATTCTGTGTTTGTGAGATAGCCTTTCTGGTTACTGCACATTTGGTCCTATGCTAACTTTGGTGTGTTTAAACTCACTGATAATAAGACTGTCATGTGTTAGTAAGTGTAGATAAACTCCATTAAGTGTCATTAATAAATACAGTGAATTAATGACAGTTTCTGTACAAAAAACTGGTGAACATTTAATGTATGCTGTTTACTGCAAGACTTAACATTCAAGCATTTTCTTGAGCAAAAAATAAACTCCTGTAGGACAGAGAAGCAAGTATCAGGTAACTACGGCAGAGGCGGTGGCAGCTGGCTCAGGAGCCATCTTCTCCTCACTGCAGACCTCACAAGTGTGCTCTTTCATCTGCCTTTGTTTTCTTAATTACAAAACTCAGCTTTTTTCCTCTCCCTACCTTGTCATCTCTGATTGTTTCTGGTTGTCTTTTCCTGGTTTCTCTTTTATACTCTTGCTGGCTCTGTCCTGTTTACTCTGTTTTGATTTTGTCTTTCCCTCTTGCCCTGACTGTGGCTTTCTTATAGACACAGAGGCCCCAGCATGACTACCCCCAAAGAGCCAGTTCCAACTTGGACCCTGCACAACACCACTGCTGTCAGGAAGGTGACGGTCTTTGTGGCTGTACTAAAACAAAATAAAACAAAAATATCAATGCCTTAAACTGATTTTAACTTTAACTCAGGAAAAAAAAAAAAAACTAAATTAATTCACAGCAAATGCTCACGGAGTTTCTTGGAGGATCATTTCCACACAGTGAATGGGGATGCCTAGCTTTCGGCACAAAATGTAAGCATTAGAAAAGAAGCATAGACCCCTGTCCCCCGAAACATTTTTGTCCAATCCACAAATATTCTCTGGGGAAAAAGAAAAAGTGCTTATCATGTATTCTTGTTTTGTTTTTTTGAGCATGTAATTTTTATCAGTTTGTTTTGTTTTCACTCGCTGCTTATAAAACTAGCAAGCAGAAGTCTCCCTGGAACAAGATAGAATCATAAAAGTTTTCAGGAATCTCATCAGAAACTAAACAGTACAAATTACACATTCTTCATGGAAGTATCAGCCTTTAGTGCGTGCCTAGATCCAACTATAATAGATTATTCCAAAGTGGGAAAGAATGAACAGTATAAAATTAGCAGAGCTGGGAGCAGAACTTGTCTTGTGAAGGGAATATGATCTGCACTTCAGGGACCTGGATTCTAAGGGAATGGGAAATGGCAACACAAAGTTTGATTTTTGCAAAAAAGTACTTCATACGATCCCAAGTGGCACAGTGGTCCATGAACAGAGTACCGAGACAACTATATTAACCACTGTAAGCTTCATTTGCCTCAACATAATAGCTGTACTATAAACATGCCCCTTATTGTATAGTAAATATGCACACATACATGCCTTACCTAGTATACAAATGCAAATTATACGTAGAAAAAATATGTATGTATTCTGTTACGATGTTTTATAAGTTAGGTCAATGTATTTCTAAGTAGGGTTCTAAGGATTCTTCCTTACGATACACCAAACATGCACAGATAAATACTCACACAGTTGAATACATTTATAATGTCATCTAGTTAATGTGACATTTTCTCAAACTTCATGTAATACCAGATAAATTTCCAAAAAAGAAACAGTTAAGGTATAATAATAATTTTAGCAAGGCTTTTTCCAAGTTTCTATAATCTACCCAAAGATAACTAATTGTTCAAAGTAAACATTCCACTCAGACCACAAAAGGAATCCATTACACAAACATATAATTCACAGTCATTTTTAGTGGGTTGTAAACAGTTTGGAATGAGTATAAAATGGGACAAAAATCAAAGTGAGCATTTTGAAATGAAAAAGTGTTTGCTACAAAAGGTCAGTCCCTTTGCTTGGCAAACTATGTAGAAAAGCCTGGGAAAATGCTGATCACACAAGCAATGAGGGAATTTTAAAGCCAGCAGCCTCCTTGTTTCTTTAAACAGACATCGGAACCTATAACTGGATCCTGTCAAACAAACGACAGCAAAAAAATATAACAGCTGCTATGAAGTCAAGTTGAGAGATAAAGTTTTTGAGGCTAAGGACCTTCTCAGAAGTAGACTAAAGGTCTTTCCTAAATCTTTAAGCAAGGTTATGGATCCCAGGGTGGCTTTTAGGCACTCAGTCAAATATGTGACTTTGTATATCATTCCTGTCATAGCATTTTTGTGTTTTGGAAAAAAACCAGAAAGGACACAGTTCTTGGTGATTATCATCTGCTGAGGCATTTTGAAAAGTATTTATACCTGGTAACATCAAATTTGGTAGACATAGTGTTTTTTTTTTCTTGAAATTATGGCAAAGAGCATATAACATGAAATTTACTATCAACTGTCTTTAAGTATGTAGTTCAGTTGTGTTATGTATATTTGCTTTGGTGTACAACAGATCGCTAAGTATCAACTTAATCTGTTAAATAGTTTGGGGGTATGTTAACCACAACTGAAAATCTTGAAAGAATAATGATTTGTTAGACTTAGACTATATTCCAACTGATGAATGACAACCTAAATTTTGTTTGAAAAAAAAAATTCCTATTCTTAAACTAGCAAATATATATGAGATGTACAAAAGGATGTTGAAGGCAGAAATATACTCATTCATTTAGTTAACTCTGTCAGTTTATAAGAGAAGTCTTTTTGCAAAGTACATGTTTGGTAGTGATGAGTAGATGGTGGGGATACAGCTGAGTACTAGAGCACCAGCCTAGCATACTTGAGACTCTGGGTTCAATTACTATCATGGAAAGAATAAATATATAAAACTAAGGAAGAGAAAGAGGAGGAGTAAGAAGAGGAGGAGGAGGAGCAGGAGGAGAAGGACGAGGGTGGGGGGAAGAAGAAAAAGGAATAAAAGATGAACCTAATATTATTTGAAAAAAACATGTGAGTTATTAAACTGTAATCCCAGAGCGCAGAAGACTGAGGCAGGAAGAGGTGGGTTTGAGGCTAGTTCCAGATACATAGCAAGTACAAGGCCACCCTGATCAACAAACAGAAGGGTAGAAAGGAACAGTTTTGCATTTGAAACATGTCTTTTTAGGTGCTGTATCTCATACCATGTTCCTCTTTGTGCTGCACTGCCACAATGTGTTAAGACAAGAACCACTAAACTTCTCCAGGGCTTATAAGCAGGATAAAACCAGAAAAGTATGTGTTTATTATCAGGGATTGGTGGATCATTTTTTTAAGCACACAAATTTTCCTGTTTTATTTAATTGTTGTGGTGGTTACTACATTTTGCCTGGATGTAGTACACGCAATGTCTATTTCTTCATTCAACTGACATTTATCGACTGTTTACAGTGTGTCAAACATTATGTAAGCTTCTTTCCAAATGGTGAACCTTCACAAAGGGTACAGTGATTCGGTTACATGTTTTGCACAACAAGAATTATGACTTAAGGTCTTACTACCTACCTTCTACTACTTTAGACTATATACTTTAATTCACATGTGAGACCCTTGTCTCTTAACAGGTACAAAGGACCCAATTTTTAAGTAAGCCATTTCTACACATTCACATTTGACATCATCCTAAATTGCACAAAATATTCTATAAAATAATGAGAATTTCACTTCTCACTGCTTATATTTATATAACACCAATATGTCACAATGCCTCTGTCTAGATGCTTACTCCTCAAATCCTCAAAAAAGTGTCAAGTGACCTCATTTTATGAAGAATATGAATTCAGCATAGGCTGAATAATTCATTGCTTTCAGGAAGACACATAGGTTAAGACTTTTATTGGCTGAGTATGATCTCTCCTATGCATGGCCTATGACTATAAAGTCAATGCAGGGAGAAGGAACCCCAGGAAGAGCTTTAAGGAGTGACATATGTATTTCTTGAAACTTTGTTCTCTCACGTTCCTGTAGGTTTGCAATGTAAACAATGTCAGAAACCACCACAATGGCTCTACTATAGCCATAATATTTGATGAGGGAGATAGTACCCAGTAGTTTAGAGGAATAAAGGAAATCACAGCCAGATAAGGAAACACATTAAACATGTTCTCTTCCAAGTTGCTTTACATTCGGTTCACAAATAGATTTCCTTTTGGCATGTCTAAGAGATGCAAAATTTAAAGGGTGACAAGTGCCACCTTACCAGAGATGAACAAAGATTACAGAACGATGAGCAATTTGTGTCTGTCAACAAATAACTACCTGAATGAATGAATGGTGGGATCTAGTTTTCTTACAGTGCTCTATTTTAAATCAAACCTATGAGAAATATTTTAAAAATACAACTACAGATGATTGCTTTAGGAAGAGAAAATACTCTCAAGAAAAAAAGAACAAAAGAAAGAAATTTTGTTTTGTTTTAATAATAGCCAATGTGCTGCCGTGTGTAGTGAGTATGAAGGACAACTCCCTAATCTGTGAGAGTAAAACACTCAGTTTTCATTAAAAGTGCCTTTCCCATAACTGGTTCATAAGCATTTCCCATGACTCCACACTTGAGCATCTTGGCTACAAGAGGATCTGGTCATTAG
Source organism: Hydrochoerus hydrochaeris (assembly GCA_004027455.1). Lineage (NCBI taxonomy): Eukaryota > Metazoa > Chordata > Mammalia > Rodentia > Hydrochaeridae > Hydrochoerus > Hydrochoerus hydrochaeris. The sequence goes on from PVLA01000230.1 coordinate 576,180, forward strand.
AAAGAGGCTCTTGATTTGCTGAGTCCCAGCCGTGCTGAGAGACTTGGCACCTTTATATGCTACTTCCTAATACCAACCCCAGCATAAAATGTCATCAGAAGCTTGCATAAACATTGGACTTAGATTCACATAAATTATTTCTGTCCTGAGGTGCTGTATGCCAGAATTTAGTAAAAACAACACTTTGAGTAAATAGAATTGGCGTATAAATGTAAGAATATTAATCCAACAAAACGATCATAGAAAAATATAATCAAAAGTACACACTTGTAAATCTTGCAATGATGTGAAACGTTTATCTTGTGCTTCTGAATTTTTATTGGACATTTCCATAGAGTTCCTTTAAGCTGACATTGCCAAAGTGCTTTGAATTATCAGTTGTTTTGCAGAATTGTCATCTTTGAGTTTCATTAAAATGCTCAGGAACTGTTTTAATAATCATATGTATGATTAGTGCCTGTTTAGTACTGGATCTACAAATTCATTTTAAGAGTAAACACTGGGACAATGAAACATAATGTTAGAGATGATTGCTCCTGTCAGCAAAAACATTGTCTTATTTTATTAAAAATCATCAACAAAATCCATGAACAAAAGATCCAATTTCTGTTTATAGACATCTTCTGCACTACAGTATTATGATATCTGCACACTGCAAGCCTGCATGTAAGAGAGTTTGTCATTTTGCCTCTGGTAAATTCATAAATGGAGAGGTGTAGAGCTCCCCTTCACATGCTCACTTCGCGTGCAAACACATCCTACTACACACAGCTTCCCCCAATGTCCCAATTGGATTTTGGGTCTAATGTAACAATACTCACACTGCCTGTACTGAGTATGTATAAGTGAATGAAGATTTCTGAGGAATGATGATAATTTAGCTATTGAAAGTAATAACACTGTAATATTCTCAGTGATCCATTTTTACATAAGTACATATTAAATAATATTTATTCCTAAAACATGTGCTTTGAAAATTAAATGAAATTGAAATACACAGTAAAAGCATATTTCTCTCTAAATTCCGATTGGCTTCATTCCTCACAGACGCCTCACCTCATGTTTATTCTGCATTTACTGTTTGCTACTATTTCTTAGTACCCTCGGCTCTTCTCTCTGACATGTTCATTTGCTTTCCCCAAAGCCACTGTCTTTATCCACATTACCTTCCCTCTCTTCCCCCTCTTGTTATTTTCTTGTTCCCTACTGATATGGGAATAATAGGATCCCAAGGCTGTCCTTACAGTATAATTAAAGTATGAATTTCCAGGAGTTAGAAATTGCAGAACATTTTTATTATGCTTCTACAATAAAGGCAGGTAACACTGAAAGAATTAAAATGGCTTTTCCTAGAAGATTACTTGGTGAAGATTTTTTCCCTTTGGTTCTACTGTTTTAAGAAACTAGGAAGTTGAAATGAGAATAGGTTCACCAATTCTTTTTTTTCCCCTGCAAACACCTCTATCTTTTGCATGATATATATCTCCCTAGATCCTGGGAATATGTTATAAACTTGTAACAGATGGCAATGAAGCTTCACATTTTTATACAATACATTTTTTAAGATTCTAAATCTACTGTGTATATCTTCCAGGAAAAATGACCTTGAATGAAGTCACAGTTCGAAGGAAAAACACCCCCTAGATACACTAACATAGAAATGACGAGTAAACTGGGTTTGTTTGTACTGTTCTGCATGATGAAATAATTTCTTATGAAAAACAGAATGCTGAAAAGAGGAATCAAAGGTCATCCTATCAGCGGAGGTGTATCTGTTAATTGTTCCAGGAAAACCCATGAGCTGTACTCTGCACTGAGTAGAAACATGTGGAAGATGGGGCATCACTTTCTGCAAGTAAAAATGTTATTTGCTTCACTTGGGTAATGTTGGGGGCTTACCAAAAATTGTTCTGGCACAATATCTACCAGCATGAATGTTAGGAGGGGTCTAACACTGTGAGTGCTGATATTTTATGAATGTTTTATCACTGGCTTGGAAACAAGAAGTTTGCAATTGAATCAACAGTATGTCAGACAGACAAAATATTAAAAAAAAAGAACATTAGTGAGAATTACTAATGTCCCTATTGTAAAAACACACTGAAGTTAATAAGAAACTTGATCCTCTTAACGATTAATAAAAGTGAAGTTTTAATTGCACGGCTTCCCAGACAAACAGAGTGGCACTGCTAACGCGAACATTGGTTATTCAGAAGGTGCAGCCACGAGAGAAACTGCTGCATATTCAGTTACCCACCTCGCTTTTCTACAGCTTCAATGCATTGCTTTACAAACCATGGAACTGTGGAATTTTCACGTTCACACACTGTGTGCAGATGAGAGCCAAAAATTTGATCTGCAAAAGAAACAAAGATGAGCTTCATTAAAACCCAAGCTTGCGTTGTTCTTTAATTTGATTCTGTTTCCATATCTACTGCGTGTTGAAATCTTCATCTTGCATAGGAATTGATTTTTTTTTTTTGCTTTAATTTTGAAGTGTCTATGACAGACATACAAAGATGGTAACTTCTTTCTTTATGGAACAGGACCCTGGCCCCAGAGTAAGAAAGCTGACACCCTACCATCCATCAGGCAGAGATTTTTGAGGAAGTCATAGTCTCCCTGAGCCTTAACTTTGTTATCTATAAAATAATGATAAGGAATTAAGGTGATTTCTAACAAATAATTAATCTTGGTCTTTAGTGTCTAACATGTTTTTGAAGTTTCTTAGTGGTCATCAAGATTATAGTTTTATAAGTACATTTAGGACATTTATTCTGCATCTCAATGGCATTTGAAGAAGCCAGGTGCAGGAGAAATACTTTGCAATTAATTGTTTTCTATTCCTCCTGTTTTGAATGCCCTTCCTTTCCTCTAATCTAAGTACCACCTTTCTTTTAGTCTTAGCTTGGATCCCACTTTCTCCACAAACTTTTCAGCTTTTCAACTCCTACAACATAGGTTCATAGGAACACCAGTTTCTTAGGGTGTTCATGGGTCATGCAGGAAAAAGAGCTTATGATAAAATGGCTTAGCAATATCAGATTAAACACACTTAAACAGGTTTCCTTAAAAGTTTGTTGCTGTTGTTGCTTTTACAGCCTGTGATATGCCAGTGCACACTGCGAATCTGTGATGGAGTAGAGAGTGCATTTTTTTCTCAAAAATTTGCATAAGGTCCTTTTCTTTCAGAGAACATCTCTCTGGACTAACATAACCAAAAATACATGATGTGAGATTCTGGCTTAACTCTCTCATTTGGAACTTGATTTATGCTACTTCCCATTGTGTGTTTACATTTATAATATATGGAGTATATTCTCTTGAGGTGGATTCTAAGTGGCTACATCGTCTATGTTCTTACAGTTACCAGCACTTAGTGCTGTTTCTGGACCACAGTACAAACACATAGATTTTAAAAAAAATTATGGCATAAATAATGTCTACCATAAAATGTACCATTTTAACCATTTTGTGAGCAGTTTGGCAGCAGTAAATATATTCAGAATATTCACCATCACTCGTTTCACCATTGTCCGTTTCAAGAACATTTTCAGCACCACTAATATTTACTGCTGATGATGAAATTAATATGGACTGAGTCCAAGGACATCCTATTTTGATGAGAACAAAATCAAAGTCCCTACTGTAACTTACAGAATTATACATGCTCTGACCTCCACTAACTAACCGATTTCATTTGCACCCTTTCTCCTGGTTACTAAATTTGCCTGGAGCACCACTGCCCTCACTGCTCGTTTCTGCCAACTGCACTTACGCCGCAGGGACTTTGCACTCATTATTTCCTCTGTGCAGAGCCCCGCTGCCCGAGGTCTGTGATCCAATAACACCTTATCATTGGCGCTTTCCCACTCACCTTTTAAAAAGTAAGGTCAGCCCATAACATTGTTTTACTTTTCTCCATGCTCCTAACTGCACCAGACATGGTAGACAGATGTGTTCATGGCTTAGTTGTTTCTCTTGCTTAGAATACAGAACCCAGGAGAGGACAGACCATTCATATTTCCTTTCCTAAGGCCTTATGTCTTAGACAGATAATATTTAACATATGGTGGAAGCTTGATAAACACTTGAAAGATGGATTATCTGAATTGGTGAATTTTTAAAAATATATTTATAAATGAGGCAAATATGGAATACAACATAACAGAATGTAAATTTTGATATGGAAGATGAAAGGTTGTAAGCATTTTAGGAAGTGATTTTTCAACCATTTTGGGAAAAATTTAGTGGTATGAATTGGTAACAACTAAGCATGGAAAAAAGAAACTAAGGCTAATGCACTATAGACAACACATTCCACTATGAAATGTACATTTTTATTCAAAATATAGATGATAAACTCAAAGCAACAAATGCAGTCTAAAAAAATAGAAATTTGCTTTGAACACTTGGTCATATAATGAAGAGGTGTTCCAATAATGAGTGACTCTATCAGAAAGAGAAATATAAAATATTTTATAGGAAAATAGTAACCCAGAGCTTCAGATCAAATGATTAAATTGACTAGAGATTATAGTCAGGAAGAATTGCCACAAAGCGAAATCTTACTAATGGACTTCAGAAGTAAAGTCAATATGGAAAATGGTTATCGAGTGCATCAAAGCAAAGATGCAGGCATATCAGGTTGCAAAAGACATCAAGATGCTTCTAATATCATGGGGGCTAAAGGAATTGACCAAAAAACATACAAAACAACCTAGCAAGGGACACACAAGGTAATGAAGGCTAAAAAAGACATTGTTTTGTGGAGGGATGAGAACTTTTCTTTCCATTTAGTGCAGATGTGGGGAAAGAGAGAAGCTGAGAAGAAGGTAGAAGAGGAGGATGAAGGAGGAGGAGGGAGACAGAAAGTCTGTGGAATGAAGGTATTTCAAGAAAACTAGATTCTTTAGTGAAGTGAATATTAAATTTTCCAGAGAGTTTTATTTTATTTCTCATGGGAGTATAAAAGAAGATAGAGACAAGGGAATTCCCTCTTTCAGTTACTCAGTTATTCAAAAATAATATACAGAATGTCTATTGGATAATGTAAGCATAGTATTATCAGACACTAGTGGTGAGACATCCAAGATTCATTCCTTATCCTTCAAAACATTCTTGTTGGGAGGGTTCAGAATTTCAGTAAATGGACAAGCAGACCTAGTTACGGAAAATGTTATCCGTGGGAAGCATAGATATAATGTGCTGGGGTCATCAGAACACTTTGTGTGTCCATGGGAGATGCCCCCTAAGGGGACTAACTCCTCAGGAATGAGTAAGACTTTGTAGGATCGGCAAAGACTAAGGACAGGGGCATTTTGGAAAGATGGAGGAGACATATATCAGCAGTGGGAGAATGATAGAATGGATGGTGCGTTGAGGGAAACATTCTTTCCTTGCTTAGAGAAATCTTGAGGAATTAAGCTTTAAAAGATGACAAAGATTGTGCAATGAAGTGTTACCTTCCATCAAATAGGTTAAGTTATCTCAAAGTGTGTAGACATCATTGATTTCCTGTATACGATGCATTCCTCTCCCATCTTCTTTCCTGTTAGAATTCATCGTAAGACAGAACCTGGAAATGATCGCTATGGACTTCTGCCTCTCTTGTATCTACAGGTGACTGCAGGTTAATCAATGCAATATAAAGGAAATAAGTTGAAAAGCTACAGGGAGTTTTTACTTGAAAAAAAAACTGAAAGGAATATAAGGAGACCCTTTATTTTTTTCCTTCCAACTTTGAATATCACCTTCTAATCATGTGATGCTTGGAGCTATTGTAGCAATCTTGCCACAAGCTTGAGGATAAAAGCTAACTTGATAACACACAACAACAACAACAACAACAAACAACAGCAAACCTGACTTCAACTAATCATAAAACACTTTCTTTAATTTTCTTGTTGTAAGATAGAAATTATTATTAACTTGGTCTCCATTGTAAGCAGCCAAAAACATCCTTACAAATAAGGTGTGATATTAGGAAGTTGCTGTGGTTTTTAACTGAAATGTGTATAATAGTCACAGTTTGCCTGAAGTTTAGTTGGTAAAATTTGTAAAGAAAATGGGAGGGAGCAAAAAGAGTGAGTAGGACTAAGCACCGAGAGGTGAAATAAACAGCGGGATCACCTAGGAATATGCTGTGAATCAGGATCATTGTTAGAATTATCACAACTTTCTATTATCTCTAAATTCAATCTATGCAATCAGCTCCTTGCATTTAATCATGTGGTACCATTTATTTAGAGCAGGCAGCATTTATTTTCCCCATCTCATTGATACTGCGCTTGACTGTGTGACTTGCCTGGGCTGATTTAATGCAAGTGGAGATGTGTCCATTACAAACTCAGTTCTTAAGAACCATTGTAGATTTGTACTCACCTTCTTGCCTCTCTGCTAGAGCTAAAAGAAGATATCCCCTGAGAAGCTACTATCCCGTCAGATTGGCTCCAGAATAGATAGATATGGCTAGAAATGAAGCCAATTCTTAGTAAAAAGCTCAGTCAGGTCTGCAGTTGAATCAGAGCTGCCCAGGGAATCCTATCATGGATCCACAGAAACACCAAAGGTAAACCTTTCCTGTTTTATGCACAGAAGTTATTTGCTGTTTCGTTGTGCAGCAGTAGCACATGGGTAAAGGGGACAAATGGTATTTGGGTTTTGGGGGAAGGTTATCTTGAGCTATGCAGTGAGAATGAAAAAAAAAAAAAAAAGAAAAAGGGAACGACAAGACAGAAAGCAAAACCAGAGAGAAAACTACATTAAGAAAAAAATCCCAAAGTTGCCAAGAATGTAGAGTTATGCTCTTAACTTTCATTTAATCTTAAGGAAGTATCCCAAAGGAAGTCATTTACATCTAAAAATTAAAAGTTTTGGACTTACCAAATATTATGACACTTGTTATCTTGTGTTTTTCTAGATCAATTCAACTCTATCCAATTTAATTCAGTGAATATTTAGTGAGCACCTACCATATGGTGGAGCTTGTAAAAAGTGAAATGACTGACTCATGCAATAACTGTAAGCCAGACACTGCAGGACAGCCTGGAAATGCCCACCTTCTAGAACATGATCTTTTTCAGCTTAAGGGAAGAGAACAGTCACAGCAAAATTTGGCCAGTGCCATTGCAGCATATAACAGAGAAGATTTACTGTGCATTTTCACTAAGACATGAATGGTTCAAAGTACATAGAAGCTCCCAAACTTATGATGGACTTATACCCCAATAAACCCATTGTAACACAGAGATGTTGTAAGTAAAAATGCATTTATTGCACATGTCCTGCTGAACACCATAGCTTAGCAACATAGCACACTATCACATACCAGCTATTTAGTCTCAGGATTGTGTGGCTGACTAGGAGCTGCCTCACTGGGCTGCCCAGAATCCCAATAAACTATCACACACCACATAGCTAGAAAAGATCAAAATTCAAACTCCTGGGTACTGATTTCACTGAATTCAAATTGCTTTTGAACCATTACAAAGTTTAAAAAATGTTAAACTGAACCATCAGGAATGAGAGAGCATCTGACATATTTAATCTTGATACCAATCCCCAAAGGTTTGGTGGTAGATAATATTATCATCTTCATTTTACACAAGAAAAAACTGGGCTAGGGTTAGGGTTAGGGTTAGGGTTAGGGTTAGGTCACAGAGCATTAGGATCTAGTAGTGGGTTGGGGCTGGTGAGGTTTCAAGCTAAGACAATGAACCTGAAATGCAAAGACGGTGATTTGCTGACGTTTGATAGGTGCATGCCGGAAATGGAATAACCCAGTAGGCACAGTTGGTGCTCAAGTTTCTTTGGTTGAAGAAGCCAAATATAGCAACCTAAGTGTGGAGGACAGAGCTTGGAATTTAGATACTAAGATAAGCCTCTCAGATGCAGCAGAATGTTTATGAGGGACGATGTGAAAATTGACCCTTGGATTTGGGCAGTTAATAAGATATGGAGGTCATAAGGAACAAGGGTTTAGCAAAAGAATGAAAGTGAAAAGCATAAGGTTATGGTCAAATTTGAAAAGTAGATAAGACCAAAAAAAAAAAAAAACAGCAAGTAGACTTCTCTTTTAAACACTTTGGCATTGAAAAGGATAAAGCGTACAGATTAATTAGATATGAGGACAGATAAGACTTGGAAACATCTTGACTAGGGTAAGTAGGAGAGAATTTCAGATGCCATATATTTTCGATTGGTGGGAGAGGGGTGGGGACGAGCGAGGTGCACTTTAGGTTATTTTTGATGGGTTTGTTGCCAAAAGTGGGGAGGAGCATTACTGCCACTTACTGGGCACACCATGAAAGTGCAGGCAGGAAGTCCCTTACAAAGACAAGCTAGCTATCTTGCCCTGTTACACAGTGCTTTTGAGAGAAAAGACCCTCAATATACTGAAATTCACTACAGGAGGGATGCTAGTTCTTTCTAGTTATCAGCACTTATACTTATATCCTTCCTTAAAACTTCCCGGATTCACTCAGGAAGGTGTGATGGTGGAGTAGAGAGTTGAACCACGCATAAGAATCTAACTGAATCAAAACCGGTCATGTGGTCAAAGCTGGATTAATGCAGTGCTCCCTTCAAGAAGCTTCGATTTTGTGTGGTGAGGGGTTGAGGTGGTTATCTTGGCCATTTGGACTGTAAATCTGTCTTGATTTTGCCATTGGGGCCTGACTGGGAAAGCCATTTGGGGAAATGGTTCTGTGCAATGAGAGAGTAGACGCAGAAACCAATTTGAAGAGGAGCAGAGGCAGAAGATACCCTTCAGCTCATGACTTTCCAATGAATAGTTAACTCTATTCTTTCTGTATCTTTGACATAGCCCTTGAAATTCCTTTACTATAAAGTGCCATGAAGTCCTTTTCAACTGAAGTCTTTTTAAAATTGTTTTCCGTTTACTGCAACCAAATGAACTTGACCAGAACTTGCACACAACATTGGTAATGTGGTTTCAAGAGAAACAGTAAAATCATAAAATAAAGGGCTAGCATTGACAAAATGGTTCAATGGTAGTCATTTTCTAGAAGACACTGACTGAGTTATGGTAGACGTCACTGGTTTTTCCTTCCCTGTATCTATTCTATCTTCTGAAACAAATAAACAAACAAGAAAAAACAAGAACAAGATCAAGTTCAAAAGCAATAACAAGAAAACCCTAAACATTGGTTTACCTTTAGGACATACAGAGTCTCATTTTGCTACCATTTATTTTAGGTAGGAATCCCTACTACCTCCAGCACCAGCAATTAACTTCCTCTCCTTTGCCACAGCGGTTGGTCCAGGCACAAATACATAGCCCAAGTAGCCTCTATCAAATGAATTCTAAGACTTTTTCTGGTGCTGCTGGGAAAGAGGAACCTTCTTGCTATAACAGATATTAAACTATGAAGACGAGACTCTCTGTTTCTGGAAAACATGTTGCCACCTCTGGAAAGACATGCCTGAGAACTGAGCCACCAGAGTGGAAAACAGCTGGAGGATGAGAGACAGGACTTGATAACACTCAGAGTCCTTGAGCCTGTTATGCCTGAAGCTATCCTTGACTCTCAGACATTTTAATTAGGAAACTGAGTAAATTCCAGTCTTACTTTTGTAGTTGATACAAGTTTCCATCAATTGCAATGGAGAGAATTTTGACTACAACAGATTTCAATATAAATTGATAAGTTACAGAACCAAGAACTGATGATGCACAAGAAATGGCATCAAAGCACTAAAAGGTGCTATCCTACAAAAGTAAATTGTAGAGATTTAGTTAAAAATGCCTTGTGATTATAGATTTGCCAATTGCCAGTTGCCAATCTCTGATAGAGTACAGAGTTTGATATAACAAAAAGGACCATTGCATTATAGGAATGTGTCTGAAACACAAAATCAGCTTCTCTATCTATCATCTATCTATCTATCTATCTATCTATCTATCTATCTATCTGGTTTTATAATGTAATTTAGGCTGGACTTGAACTCACTATGTAGTCCAGGCTGGTCTTGAACTCAGCTATTTTTCTACCTCAGCCTCTCAAGTGTTGGGATTATAGGGTTACACCACCATGCTATTTTAAGATAGTATAGATAGTAAGAGGGAGAGAGAAAGTATTTTGTTTATTTGGCAAGTATTATTGAAGCAGCTTTGCCCCTGAAGTTCCATGCCTGCCATCTTGACAAAACATTAAGGATTATTTCTAATTTCCTTTTCCTTATGTATTCCAAAAAGGAAGCATTCTCAGAGCCTTCAGCTCCTAACTCCCTACTTGCATTCTTATCTGTGGGATCACTAGTAATTTTTTCTTCTTCCCGTAAGAACTTATTTTTTTTAATTTAGAAAATACCTCTTACTAGCAGTGCCAATACTTTTGGAATCCTGCAAGCTCTTATGGCCCTGGCAAGTGTGATTGTTATATCTTTGTCCTACCATTTCAGACTTATTCCAGGGGCGGCAGGCAACACATTGGTTGGAGAAAATCCATTTTCTCAATTTTTCTTTGAAAGCACTTTTGGTGAGAAAAATAAATAGACCTTCCACATGACTACACTTATAAATCATGTTGTTTACATAATGAATTAGAGTTTAAGTAGAGAATGGTGGTTTTTAATCTATAGGCTCTCAAACTTTTGACCGATTTAGTTAGTTCATCAGCATAACCAGGTTAAGTCTCCCAGATTACAAATTAGCTTCATTCTCTCTCATCACTGCTATATATTTTTTGACAAATTATGGAGAGAACACCCAGTAATGGGATCTTTGTCAGTTAGATTCTAAATGAATCAAAACTATGAGGAGAACTACTCAATAGAGGCAGTTAAATGTTCAAATAATGTGACGGTGTGATCATCATTTACCCAGGAGACACTCTCCACATGCTTTTCAAAATGATGCTATTCTGCTTGCAGGAGAGAGGGCCATTGCAGCTAGTATAGTAAATTATAAAAAGGAAAAACAAAGCACCCAGGACTACACATACATGAGACATATACAGCAAGCTGAAAACAATAACAGCAAACCAGACTGCTCAGCTACACAAACAAATCAGGCAATTACCTTGGTAATGAGGTATATTGGTTAAGGTTTTTGGCTGCAGGCAACAGAAAAACACAGCCACACTGTGGCTATATTAAGCAATGGAAAGTTTATCTGATTGCTATTGAAGGGTGGAGATGGGAAGGAACCCAAAGAATTTACTATAGGTTAGGGACCAGTCTTTCTGATGTTGCAAAATTAAGATGCCCTGGAGAGCCGTGAAATAGGGAGCTGGAGAAACATCAAGTGTCTTGGGAATGCTAAGAGTTGGTCAGAGTACTAATTTCATTGTCACTACCAGCACCATGTCAGCACAAAGACAGTGATTTCTACTTATCAATGGCTCAAGATTGAAAGTTCCAGTAAAAATGGTCCACTGATTGATATTATGTCACACAAAATGTGCAGAGAGAGGACAAAATAAATACCATGGTGCTTTCATAGTAGGAAGCATTCTCTTGAAATTTCTTTTCTCTATGAAAATTCTACACACATGGACACATCCTTTCTCAGTAAGTTGCTATCAGGGAGAGGCAGTAGATACTTTGCAAGGTAAAAATAATATTCTTTCAAGATGAGTAGTTTGCACAGTCTAAATGAATTCATCCTTTGATTTTAAATTATACATGCAACTTGTTCTCTTCTTTTGACAGTAGATTTTCAGGTCACAACTTTCAGGTTGCAGGTCAAAGGATGTTGGACCTGTCATCTTTTGTCTTTTCTTCAATTCTATTTGTACCACTTCACCTTCATCTCATTTAAAAGTCAAATTATGAACTCCAATCACAGAGTTTCACAAAATTTTTTGAGATTATCTGAATGAATGACTTAGGTAAGTACTACAGTTTATGGCTAGCTTATGTGTTTGAACTGCGATACAGAAACACACATAATGCTAGAATACTGCTGTGTTTTTTATATTGTAAGTGTGTCAGAAGATGTGTCATGCATGATGTTATATTCATAAGACATCCATTTAGGGATTTTTTAAAAAAATATTAGCTACTGCTTTTTAAAATTTAAGTATAAAAAATAAGGCTTATTCTCTGCTAAACCTTTACTGTACCATGGAAGTAAACCTCTTGCATTGCCTTTCTAGTCATGATTCTTTTCTCATAAAAGGCAACTGTAGGGAAAAGCTTAATTACTTAACTTTTGAGTAGTCTGGAATCTAAATAAAGTTAAGGTATCAAATATATACATTTCTGTGTGTAGTTTTCTCCCATGTGTTTATTCATATTTTGCCTCTCACCAAACTTAACAACCCTAAAGGTTCTGGCATGTAAAGACAGTGCCTACTATGAGAAGATGGTGCTAGAGAAGATTTGCCTAAATGATATGAGGAAAGATTTCCCAATAAGCATGGTGAGTTTCTGCAGCTTCCACTAGAAGGACACACAGTTGGCCACAAAGGAAGACAACAGCAGCCCAGAGATGAATTTCAAGGATGGGCTAACTGCCATCCCGACTGAGTAACAGAGTTCTCCATAACCCATTGCTACTTTTTTTCTTTCTTGTCTTTCTACTAGAAGCCATCACCTTGCTACCTTTCAGTTTCATGCTTAACACCCTTTTATGAAGTAAACACTGACCCTTTCTTTTTACTTCTAAACCCTCTTAGAAACAGATCATAACTCAGATTAGTTCTGAGCAGTGAAATGAATATTTTGTTGAGTATAAAAACCATAAGGATATTTGTATCATAAATGAACAAGATTAAACCAAATGAAATGAGCATGAAATTGTTTGTATTTGTCCACTCAAGACCACAACACTCTCTCTCTCTGTCTCTCTCTCACACATACACACACCCACACACCCTAGAATGGCAACAGTATAGAGAATGCTTGACCAAGTGAATCTTTTGCCTATTCCATTTATTCCACCAGGAATGTTTTTCAATGACTCTTGGCATGGAGTGAAAAAAAGACTCTATCTCCATGCAGCTTATAGATGTAAACGAGCAAAACCACATATACAAGGCCTTCATATATAATATAGAGTTAGGTGGCAATAAGTGTTGGGAAAAATAAATCAAGGCAGAAAGCTAGTGGGGTTGCCTGTGAAGGTACCTCCTGAGCAATGGCATTTGGGCAGAAATCATCTGAAGTGAAAGGAAGAGCTATGTAAATGCAGAGGGGAGAAGCAAGTACAGAAGCTCAGGAAAAGCTGAATGCTTTAGAAGGAGGAGCAACAAGGCCTGTGTGTCTCCAGTGAGGAGAACAAAGGGAGTATAGCTGAGGGTGAAATTGAAAAGGTAGCCTGGAGCCAGGTTAGGTAGGATGCAAATTATAAGTCATAGGAAGGACACTAAATAATATTTAAAATAAGTTTTTATTCTAAGGAATTGGAGATGATTGAACAGGAGAGTGACGTGATTTGATCTGTATATTTAAACCATTCTCCTGTTTGCTGTGTGGAGACTAAGACCAAGGGAGTTAAGGCGAGAAGCAGAGAGGCCAGTCAGGGGGCTGGAGAAATATCCTTCAAGATGGTAACGCTTGGCTAAGGATGGTAATAACGGAAATGACTAAAAGTGGTTGAATTTAGAATATATTTTTAGGCAGGATTTGCTGATGGAAGTGAAAGAGACAGAGTTAGAGTGGAGGGTGACTCCAGCTGGCACATGCTTGTGGTATTTCCTGAAATAGAGAGCACGTGGGAGCCGGGGAATCAAGGGTTGCTCTGGGTAAATTTGAGATGTCTACCAAGCGCCCAAGGAGATGTCAAATAGTTATTTGAATATGCAAGTCTGGAGTGTGAGGCTGACTTTTTAAGTTTGGAGAGTATCATCCTGGAGATGCAGTTCGAAGTCATAGGATTGGAATATTTCAGCTATGGAATGTTTGAGGAGTAGCCGGTAGTCCGCAAACAAGGACAGAAAGAGAAATGAAGCTCAAGCAGTGGTGTTGGGTAGAAGAGCAGGTCCCACAAAAAGAGAGGCCACTGGATTAAACCAACATAAGGAATAAGAAACTGGAAATGAATTACTATTTGGTTATCTATTAAAGCTTTTGTGTGACTTTATTTCCTTCCTTTCTCTTTCTAGGCAGTAACTTAACAGACAGCACAGAGTTGGTAGGAGAGTCTCTGGTCTGCCACTTATTGGTCTCCCCAGTAGGAAGATTTTAAAATCATGACATTAGACCTTTGGGATAAAGAGAAGAGTGGACTGAAGAAAGGAAGACAGAGAGAGCTTCATGGCATTGGTAGCTGAGCTGAAATAATTAAAATTAATAGGAAGTTATTAAGTAGAAGAGAAAATAATATTCAAAGTGCAGGAGTTTTTATGTGATAGGTTATAATAAAAATTTCACTTATATTTGTATTTATTTATTATTTGCTTTCTAATTGCTGAATATTTACATGAATGAATGATAGATTGAAAATAAATGAAAGAAAACAATTTAAAACAGTGTGATTTCAACCAGGCTTTATGGAACATACTTATAATCCTGGCTAATCTTAGAGGACTGGGAATTCAAAGCCTGTCGGGCAACATGATGAGATCCAATCTCAAACAAGCAAAGAAACAAACAAAACTCAAATAGTGTTGTTTTTATTTTTAATTCAAAGATTGTGAAATGATTGATTAAGGGTGAGGAGAACATATTTTTGTCCAGTTTACATTTTGGATCACGACTATGGCAAAATTTTGTTTAGCAAAGACTAGCTGCATTGTGAGCTGAAGGTATGTTATGTTTTTATTTGCTTGTTTTTACCTTATTTGAATTATGCACAGATGAGTACAGAAATAGCAGGAATGTTTATAAAATTCAAATATGTCAAAGTTTGCTAACATCCCCCATATTTGTGTGCTTTTTATATCCTTCAAATACAATACCATCCATGGAATTTACTTGTCAATCATGTAACTTAGTGTAATTAATCTGAAGTTAAAATTTGTATCAATTATGTTGTCACTTACTTAACTAAAGAAAAACTTTATTGAGGGGTTAATGCTACTGTGAAATCAGTAATTTTATTTTTGTTTGAGTGACAAGTCTGAGGAGGGCATTTGATACATAAAATTTACTCAGGTAATTAATTGAAGTAATTCTAAATAATTTAATTTATCTTTTAAGCCCAACTAATAGGAACTAAAGCTGGAAATGTCATTTAGTGATTGTTGAGAGTTGAAAGATTGTCTTTGGGTAAAGAAAGAGTAAAACTTTTAACTCACTGAAAATTTAAATAAAATCAAGTAAAAAAGACTCTTTTTCCTAATATTTTTTATAGATTTTTTTTTAGGATCCCAGGTGGTAAGAATTCAATTTATTTGCATGTATGCATAGTTCAGTAAGAGAAGATTCAAATTTAGGTTGAGTAAAAATGCTTAATGATTTTAAATATTACTTGTAATATATTAATATAGCAGGTTTGAATATCTGTAATGGAGCCTTTTTCATTTGGGTCTTAAGGGTGTTCTCAAAGCCACTAACGCTGAGTGCTAGGTGCAAACTGAAGAACCTAGGAGGAAAACACTTTAGGTTAAAAGCACTTTCTCTCTCAGCCTCAGGTTAAAAGCTATTTCAGGATTCCGTTAAAGGCTTTCTTTAGTCCTCAGCTTCAGCTTAAAAATGGCTTTGATGAAAAATGCTTAGAGGCAGGTAAAGGACTTTATAATGCACCATACGAAGGCTGAGGCATCACGTGGTACTGCTGAGGCATCTGCCAGCTCTGCGGAGGTGTGGTGTGAGCTCTGCTCCGGAATGCCCGCTCCCCATGGGCTGCTCTGAGCAATGCAATGTGCTGGTTATTCCATGCAAAGAAACTGAAAAACATTTCCAGGAATGTAATTGGAGAGAAGGGATTATGAGCCCAAATTAGTAGGAAGCATGATACACATTGCTTCCGAAAACATGTCTTTTCTTTTGGGCTTCCAGTCAAACGTAGTGTGTATTTCTCATTTTTTTCAGGGCTTGGTACAGAAAGTGACAATGCTGTAACAGTTCTAAAACACCTGAAACTCCCCACAAAACTGAATAATAGGTAGTCTATTGTAAGCCGCAGCTTTGTATGTTGTTTTCTGGGTCCACTGCATACTCAAGATACATCACTTTTCCAGCTAGTAGGACCTTTTTTGGACAGGCTGCATCATGACAGAATAGAGCCCTTGAGCTGGATCTGCTGACTGAGTTGGCAGGACACTGTTCTGTACTCTAAATGTCTTCTTGTGGTTCAAGTCAGTTAGAATGAATTCTGAACTTATGGAAGTCAATGAGACCTCTGAGAGATGACAAATGGTACAGTTACTCCATCCAACTCCCAAAGAGTAGAGCTTATTCTGTGAGAAGTATCTCAGATTGTGAGACTCAAAGTCTCAGAGTTTTTGCTTCAGATTCCTGAACGTTGTTTGTGCATGCAGATGAGATGGTGAAAAGATCAGTCTTTCTTTTTCTCTGCAGACTGAGTGATTCTGGGATGCAATGGGAACCACTGGGATTGCAGTACTGTTGGTAAATGGAAAGATCTGCAGTTGTGGGAGCTCTGGAGGGTGCGTAAGAGGGAAGCAGCTGACTCTCAGAAGGTTCTGGTTACATGGCTGCAGTGAGGTACTTTGGTGGGGGATACAGTAAAGTACTAAAAAAGAAACAAGGGAGAAGAATATGACAGGGAGGAAGATAATCTTTATCATATGTGATACATTGCAGACACTTCCATAAATAACCCAGGAGACCTTAGAAACAGAAAGGGTATGTGTGACTATGCAAGAGGGAGCCAAGACTTATGACACTTATACCTCAAACCCAGAGCTTCTGGGGATATAGCCCCTGAGATTATATAAGAATTAAGTAAAGTTAGTTTTCAGTCACCAGCTCCATAATACAGCCTTCCACTGTGTCGTCCTGATCATGTTCTAGGAGAGCCAAGTTTTATGTGATTTTATTGATGCAAAATATTTCTTCCTGAGCAGCACCAAAGTGTATGATTATGAAGATAGGGACTCCAATTTATATATCTTTGTTGTGCCAGCAAGTTATCTTGTTGTTTGTCACACAGCAAATCCCAAATAAATGTTTCCCAAATATATGAAAATGTATAGCAAGTATTTAGTGAATAACAAAGTAGCATATGAAAAGTTTTCTATGCAGCTAGAAACGTACAAAGCAATAGCGGTAGAACTTTCTTATCAACAAACCCTCTACATTTGCCCAAACCAGAGTTTCCTGGGCTTTCTTACATTGTGGATCTCAAATGTCTTACATTTTTATCCATGGTGTAAATGCTTTAACTCAAGACTTAGTCAAAAGACAATAGAGTAAGGGAAATATTAATCTTTCTCACACTTTTACACTTGTAATTTCCCCAAATTTGTTATCTGCAAAGTCCTTAAATTATTAGTCACTTGGTTATACTGTATTTCTATACATTTATCTTTCTTGCCCACTTCCTGAGGACCCTGTCTCCTGCAAATTTGTATCCTCATATAACAGTGGTCTGATGAATGCATGTCAGTGAACAATATGAATAACAATCAAAACTAAAGCATAAAGAAATGCAAGCATTATCTTCCCACTCATCATGGAGTAACAGCTAAAAACCACTATGAGCACATTGGCAAGCACGTGGGATGTTTTATGTGTTGAATTTATCTGTTCAATGTTGCAAAATTTGTACCATAATTTACTTGCTTTATAATTTTCAGAATATATTTCTTGGCAACTGGAGGAAGAATGTCATGCAATATTAAGAGAAAAATTAGGAAAAGAGAATAACAAGTAATACCATAGTTATTTTCTATATTAATCACTCTCTGAAACGCCAACAGTGCTATGAACTATTACGTGGAAAGCCTTAAGGCAGGTGAATTCATTACCTTGCATAAATGTAAAAAAACCAAATAAGTAGCAGAGAGAAAACTAGAGTTCACACCTACTTCAAAATTTAGTTGTTTCCAATGTTTCTGCAGGATACGGCAATACACTGTTTTCCTAAATTAAAACACAAAACAAAACATCTTTTTCAAGGGGCACCAGCACTGCTCCTGTTTTTCACCATCGCTTTATTACCCCCATGATTTGTTACCTAGCTCAGTGAGGAAAATAATTTTTCATATATTTAATTATTTCAAGTGTATTTTAAACATGATTAGTTTTCGTGCTTGGTATCAATTCCTCTCAAAACGGCTGCCTATTTTATTATGCTCTTTGAACTGAGACACAAGGTTGGTTATATTGAGGGAAAAAGTCACAGATTCTGCCCCAGTAGAGGCTGCCTGGACTAGTCCTACCTTCCAGATGGTCTGCCTGATTAACTCCTCCTCGCCTGTCTCTAAAGAATGTCCAAGGGTCAGGTCAGCACGTGAAGCCGAAGCTCATCACACGTGTCCACAGCAGCTTCACCTGGACCTCCAGGAAAAATCTACAGCTGGACTGTCCCTCTCAGCTTTTGGAAAGATTTCTACTGTAATGCCTGACTGTAGGGATGCATGGCTTTGGGCTGTCCTGAGAAAGTTTTGTCCTCTCAGATTTGATCCTTTTATGTCATCCCTAGAATTCCTCAGATAATGTGTCATGTCTCCATTCTCCAGTGTACTATCTTCTTGGCTTGGATCAAGTATCATCTTTGCTTAGCACTCTATCCATCTTCTACCCCATGGGCTCCTTCTGAGCCTAAAGACATATTTTCCTCTGTAGTGTCCCAGTTTGTGGACAAGTTTAGTCATCCCCCCAATGTATCGTCTCACTTACAATATTTCTTCATGTCGTGGTGGCATCTTGAGTTGAATGTGACCTCATATGGAGATCTGACTGTTTCTCTTTACATGTGAAACAGTATATTTTTCAGCCAGAATTATTTTTGTTCAGGATTATTTACTCCTACTACAAATATATGATCATCCTGGTTAAAGGGCCATGCATCCAATTGTGTGAATGAATGTGGGAAACTTATGTTAAAGCATTGCAAGGATCTGGCATGAGTGGGAACTCTGCTCTTGAAGCAACGGTTTAACCTTGCCTTTCTTTGTAAAACGTTTCTCACTTCAACTGATAATTATGTGAACAGATTCATAACCAAAATAGGCTCTCACTTCCTCTTTTTGACATGTTAATTGTGTCTAAAAAAACATTAAATGAGTTCCTGTCAGATTCTTTACATAATATTGAATGGTCTCCTATGCTAATTATTTTTAAGGAAGAAAAATTGTAACATGCTTAAGACCCCTGTGCACTTAAATTATGAAGTCACAAAAGATGTAAATAGTGCTTTGCTGTTCATAGAATGAATGGATGAGTTTGTGCAAATGCTGAGGAGGTCTGGGGGCGTGATAGTTTTTCTAATATTTAGATTATCTGAAATCTCAAGATATTAAGACATCATTAAGACATTGTTTCCCAACCATCTGCTTTCATATTTCTCAGCCTTTACTTGTGTGATAGATTCCTTCATTGTAAGGTTAACTGAGGCCAGGCCTCTTCCGGCTCCCTCTTTTCTTTTCTTCCTATGAATTTGAGT
The DNA here is from genome assembly GCA_004027455.1 of Hydrochoerus hydrochaeris. Taxonomy (NCBI): domain Eukaryota; kingdom Metazoa; phylum Chordata; class Mammalia; order Rodentia; family Hydrochaeridae; genus Hydrochoerus; species Hydrochoerus hydrochaeris. Next base: position 595,663 of record PVLA01000230.1, read on the forward strand.
TCTAAGTTCAAAGGGATAAGTTAGTAGTGATATATTCAAGTTAATGGCCCTCACATGTGTTTAACTTGGATGACATCTCCTTTAAAAATTTCCTCCTGTCTTAATATGAATAGATAAGAAAATCATTAAAAAATTGGAACACAGTTATTGTAATAGAATTAAGTCTCTATCTTTACACTATATTTCTAAGGTACATTTTATGGAAATGTTAATCCTTGTAGCAGATTCTAGGTGGCTATCTGCACATGCTATCTATCACAATGAAACATGAAACAATGGTTGTGTGCATCCCAGGAAGCCTTCAAGTTAGGCAATTTTAAGATTTGATCCAGGTAGATAGGTTATAATCTTGGGTAAAATTTAAACAATAAATATATAACAAATGTTATGCTTATTCAGGGAATAATATTTGTGATTATTTATGGTTGTTTTAAAATCACAGCATCACTTCTGATTTGACTTCTTTTATATATGAACATATGTATATATCTCAAGAGCCATGAATATTATCTTCAGATATTTCTAAATCTCTTATTTCACTAGTTACAATGAACACCAGGGAAATATTTGCCACACATTTGGTGATATGTTAGAAAGCACAATGAGTCAGATTTTATTTTTAGAATGAATATGTAAAATGGGTATATAATATCTGGATTTTTATGTTTTCAACAAATTCCATTTCATTTACATTATTGTAGATTATTGTTCTCTATCAGTTAGCTCTACAAAGTGCTTCTAATATTCTTTAATAAACTATTGAAAGTAAAATATTAGAGACATTTAAAAAGAGAAATAAGTCTGAGTATTATATATGAAGGGCACTGAACTTTTGGAAAAACAGAAATTAAAGAAGTCATGTATTATAAACAGATATTTCTTTTTTAAACTTTAAACTGTTCTGAATTCTTTACTGGCATTTTCCTTAAGCTACTATTAAAATGTGAATGTACATTTTCATAAAACCTGTTTCATATAAAGTATAGCTGATTTGAGGAGGGGGAAAAAACTTTTCTGATTCCTCTTTTGTGATTTTTTTTTGTGTGAGAAGAAAGTATTAAGAACAGCTTTTTGAATAATGAAAACAATAATAGCTGTTCCCAGGAGAATAGGGAAGCAAAGAAGAGGCTTTGTTTGACTTATCTGTGATAAGGCACTTTGGAGCTTTGGTTTTTATGAGTCAAAGAAAGAGATGTACACAAGACTCCAGTCCTTCTATTATGACAGTTTATGCTTCCTATACAGCTTATTTAACTCAAATGCCTGGGAAATAGACACAATTACCACCTTATGGAATGCTACTTAACTTTAAATGTTCCCTACAGATTAGAAACCCACTTCATCAGAATTTATCTCAATTTCTCAGGAATTATTTCTGCCCTAAGCTCCTGAATATTCTGTACAATTTTAAAATTTAACTGAAGATAGCTTAGAAATAATTACAATAGAAAAAGAAAGAGGAAAACTCTCCCACACTACTGGAGTCTGTTCACAAGAGTTCCTGTGAAAAAACTGTGTCCTATGCCTATGTACACTTTAATCAGTCACTTTCAGCTGTTATCAATTTAAAACCAATGAAACTCCCACACTGAGTCCATTTGAGCAGTCAATTTTAATATCTCGAGGCATCTGTAGCTATTCTGAATTGGCTGCAAAAGCAGAACTAACAAGTTAAGCTCTAACCATAAGTCGACATCAGGCTGGTAAACCATACATCAAACACAGACAGTTAGTCAATACTCCAGTATGAAAAACCAACTAGCATTTTTAAGAAGAGCAATATATTCATAATATGTTTGGCAGTCTGGTTTGCATTTCTTCCTCAATGGCGGTGCCTTTAACTTTCTAGTCAACATGATGGTTCTTCAGCTGGCAATGAACATATTTGAGGGAACACTGGTCAGTTTTTTGATTTGTGGGTAAATGTTTTAATGAGAATAAGAGGGATGAGGGAATGTGCCTTTTGTGAATAAGAATCTAGAAAGTGTCATAAATTGTTGCTTTTTATGAGAAAACTCTTTCAACCATATGTTCTGGATCTTTGAGCACAGTGCCTACTTCAAATACAATGTCACCGTCAGGCCATGTGTCTCGATTTTGTGTTTGGGAAAATATGGTTACTAGAAAAGCTCTTTCCCTTTCAGGAGTGACTCTATGACTGGGTTGTTGTCTCCCATAGAGGCAAGGAGACGAAGAAGCTGGAGTATTCAAGAGATCAAGGCAGTCATCATTTCAGTGAAAGCTTTTTCATATTTGGGGGGATGGGAGACCAAAGGGATGTGTGGAATAAAGGATATTTATGACATATAGTGACTATTCCCAGAAGTGTTTTATGTACTTTTATCTTCAAAAAGAAAGGACATATTAAAAGGAAATATGTAAGGAGGAGCAATTCTATATAACATTTGTGTTTTCGATCTGTTGCCGCAGAAAATGCTTTGATAAAACACACGTACAGCAACACAATTTCAAAGAAAAGCTGAAAGATGCACCTCTTCATATTGTAATCTGACTACCATGACCAGACAACCAATTGTGATAATCTAAATGCTGATGCAGCCTCTTGCTTTCCCTCCCACAGATATAAAAAGAAAATACAGAAAAACTCTTTGCAACATGGCAACAAAGAATGTGTTCATGATTAAAATCCAGGAACAGGTCAATTTGTTTCAGGCAAGATCTTACTATGTTGTGTGGATTGATATGGAACTCTTGGGCTCAAGCAACCCTTAAGTAGCTGGGATTACAGTTGTACACCACCATTCTTGAGATTGGGGCTTGTTATTTTTTAATAACAGTAATCAGATAAGTGTAACAAGCAAATGGGATACTTTTATATTGAATAAAACTTGTTGCCCATGAATAAAATGATCCAAATTCTTAGATTTTTAACTTTGGAAATTGATGAATCATTGTGTATTTATGTTGAACATGAATTTTAGGGTAAAAGATTTGTCAGCCAACCTTCAGTGATCTTAATTTTAGGAAATACCGCTTAATCTTAATCTCTCTCTTAATCTTAGGATATGTCAAGATGAAATGCTGATATTAATATTTCCTTGCTCGTAGCAGTCTAACACATCTGTTGAATGTGGTCCCTGATGAGGAGACACTGGTTGTGAGAGCTCTGATGTGTACTATCTTGAGAGACACCCTCAGCAAACACATCCCGTGAATGCCTACTCCTACTTACAACAGGAAGCAATGGGACCTCCTTTCTCAAAGACCATGGAAAACTCAACTTTTTTGGCTGTATGTGAAAGATTTATTTCTATATTTGTCCAAGTGATTGATCTCCAAGTCAGGAAGAAATTCTTCCTTATCTCCCTGAATTATCCACCTCACCACCACATGGAATCGTTAGCTAGCATTTTGTACAGAGAGTGAAAAGATAAAAATTACAAAGGAGAATGTCAACATCCAGGACTTGCTTTAGATACTGTTCTGAAGGCCCACAGAGGCTCTGAGAAACTCACTAGAACGAAGCTGAAGAATCTTTGCCACCTGTGAAGCTGGTGTTAGGAGTCATGAGGGAAGGATGCAGGAGGAGAACACCTGCTGGAGAACAGCAGGCTATCAATAATAAATGCTAACCTTTGCAGGGGGGATTCTTCTGAACACTGACAAGGGCCCTGCATATTTTTCGTTTCAGGTGGTTTCACAGAGGAAAGATTCAGGTTGTGAGTAGAAGACTGAAACGGTCATGGACCAACTGTCCAGAGGGCAACAGCTTTAGGACACCATAATAAAATATCACATTAGACCAACTTGTGGTTATTTGCAAATGGCCAAGTAAATAATACTGTGGAGAGCATTATCTACTTTGCTGGTCCAGTGATTGAAGTAGAGGGGAGATTTTGTACTTTTTCCTACAATCTGTGCACACACACACACGCACACACACAAAGTTAGTACATTTGACATGCTTAGAGCATTATATAAATTTGTGGGATAAAACTAAGCCCAAATCTTTGCTACTGCTTTGTTATTGATGCTATGAGATCTGTTTCTTCTTGTATTATTGCAACTTGACTGTCTTTAAATGGGAAGGTTCAATATAATATTTTTCATTTGCACCAGAATTACACTCAACCATAGAACAGGCCAAAACTCTGGGCAGTCTTGTAAGGCTATGTAGTCCATAGAATGAATTTAAAAAGCAATGATGAAGAGGGCAAGAAAAAGTGTGGCTTTAGGGCCCATTGACTAAAAACAAAAATACTAACATTTTACATATATAGTTGGTAGAATTCTGAATGTAGTGGGAAAACAATATATGTAAGTCATCATCTTAAATTATATTGCTTTCTCACTAACATCTACATAAAAAGATCTTTTCCCATAAGAAAATAAGTTCTTGAAACATGGGGAAACCAATTTTTTATAACGGCTCACTTGTTTTCCCCTTACCTAATACATTACCATTCCTGATTTCTGGACCTCATTTTCTTTCATTGCTCCAGAGTTAATCTGCTTTTAATGTATTATAAGACCTGAATCATTTCCTCCCTGGGTAACAGGCTTTTAAAGATATAGGCTTAACCTGCTACCCAGGTGCATTTTCCCCCAACATCTCTCCATCTCTCATGATGAACTGTATTTTATTATTGAACAAAAGCTAGCTATGTGGTACTTTATTACCAACACATTTGCTCCCAAGAGCCTTTAAATAACAGAAACTGCCTGGGAAATATTAATGCAACGGAACCAGGAAGCTTGTAGGCCAAGATAAAGAAGCTTAAGGTTGGCTATTAATTTTGGCTAACATTAAATCATGACATAGCTCACATGTAAGGATCACAGTTCAATTATGAACCATAAAGAAGTTTAAAGAAAAGAAGATTTACAAGATATTTTAAGCATATTAGTGCATATTGTGAAAATTATGAGAATATTTCAGACCCAAGCAAGGATAGACCCATGCCCTAGTATGTAAATTCAAATACAATTATTCTTGGCCTAGCACTGATAAACTGACAAAGTTGGAATATGTCTTTATTCAAAGCTACATTACAATGTTGTACATATATATGCATGCATACATCTCCTAAATTAATATTGTGACAATAAGGTTGCTCTGTTGTATATAGTACTAGCAAATTATCTAAAAATATTTTCCACTTAACTCAGTGATTTTGTTGCTCATAAACAAAGCTGTTGTAGAAAGTTTAGGGCTAATAATTCATATTCTAAATTTGAATGTCAAACATTTCTTTAATTCTTTATGTTATTGATATATTTTACAAAAGTAATGCTATTTTTCAAAGCTATCTTTTCTCTATCAGAAACCCTAAACAATTTTTGTATATGTAGGCAGTACTCAAATGGTTTAGTAGTTATATTACACTATATAAGTGAGTGTAGTTGGGAAAAATTCAGGAGAAGCTCATGTCTATTTATGTATGAGGACTATAATAAAAATTACCAAAAAATATAAATATAAGCCAAATTCCAGTGTACCTTTTTGTGAGTTATGGTTTCCCTTTCCAGATTCTTGCATACATTGATTTTTTTAATAAATTTTAAATTCAGGCCTGGGAGAATGGTCTTCTAGACATAACTTGGTCATAATTTCCTCTTCTAATAAAAGAAGAAAGAAAGGGAAAAAAGAAGATGGAAAGAAGAAAAGAATGATGAAAAAAGGAAAGAAGAAAAGAGGAAGGGTGAACAAAAGTTTGAAGGGAGAAAATAGTATTGAATGGCTAAGAATAACTGGACAGCATGTAAAGTTTTTTTCTGTGTGTTACTTTATTTTAGACTCTACAAAGTAAACTTCATAGCCAATCACCAGATACTGAGTTAGAGAGCTGGTAATGGCAGAATCCAGTGTTAACTCTGCCCTCATCAAATTTTAAAGCTACTATACTGTCAAAACTAAATCCACAGTTTTCTTAAAAATAAAGTTTTCTTCATAATGTCCTTTAAGAAGAAATTCTAATTTATGTGCTCTGATTAGTTTTAAAAATTTGTAATGCTATATATTATATATATATATTCAATTAATGAGCAGTTTTAGTGCTATTGCTATTGTCATTACTGAGTAGGACAATAAAGTATTCAATAAGATTTTTTTGTCCTCCTGATATAAAAGAATGACATTTATAAATAAAAACTAAGAGCAAGCAGAAAAAAAGAAACCCAGCAAATTAAAGTATGATTGCTAAAGATAATATAAAGATTGGTCAGATAACAGTGAGCATTCTTTCAGGATATGAGAAAAATTAAGATTGAATGGAAGAATCCATACAATTGATCTAATGTTCAAATAATAAAGATCTAAAAAGAGGAAGCAGAAAAAACACAGGAGAAATGTATCAAAATAACAAAGGGGCAAAAGCTCCACAGTTGAACAGTCATGATGCTTGATACTAAGTGCTAAGCAGAGAAATTTTAAAAAGTTTGTCAAATATACAACCTTAATTTAAAAAAAATCTCAAAGACTAAAGTTTAATATTTTGAGAGAAAGAAAATCAAAGTAACAACTAGTGTGTAAGAGTAGAACATGCAACATTATCTTCTAAAGGCAATGGAATTATAAATGCAATGAAACTGTTGATCAACTGTGAGCATAGTGAAGGTATTGTTAGGCCTTTGAAGTCTCCTGCTTTCTAAATTAGCTGCAAGAGTCTATTACATAGCAATAGAAAGGATCACAGCCCAAAAGAAAAAACATGGAATTCAGTGGACAGTGAATACAGTTCAGAAGAGTAGTGAAATGAAATCACAGGGTAATGACCCTGGAGAGCAACAGTCTAAGCTGAAATGAGAAGATTTAAGAAACTAGAGTAAGATATTCAGGGTATAAAAAGCAGGGGATAGGGCCAGGGCTGATGGTATTAGCCTGCCATCCCTGTCACTTTGGGAGACTGAGACAGGAGGATTGCAAGTTCAAGTGCAGCCTAAGTAACTTGGTAAGATTTTGTCCCATCAGAGACTTTAAAAAGGGCCTTGTAGATGTAGCTCAGTGCCAAGACCTCACTGTGATCAGGTCATTACCCTTTGAGAACCACAGAGGTTATGAGATTGTGAGAACAGAGAAGGAAGTCTTATTCTTGCCAGTCTAAACATGGTGCAAACATAAAATAATATGAATTTTTTTTAACTTTTAAAATTAACCTATACATGAGTTATGGAAAAAGATGAAATAATGTAAATTTTCATGATGTACAAATACAGTAGAAAAGGCAATGGGATGAAAACTGCTTTTGATCAGTGGTATTCGGGAAAGAAGAAGACAAGGTTTAGTGTAACTGAGTCAAATTTGTGCTTGTTGCAGCAAAATTATAAAACAATGTCAAAGACTGATAAATTTGATAATCTGATAAAGACTGATTAAAAAAGGCATACAGCATTAAAAATAAGAAAGAGACAGAAACAAACAACCTGCATCCTAAATAACAAGTAGTGTACATTTAGAAGCAACATCTACAAGAACTATAAGTGAAAACCATTTAAAATGGTGTCCTCTAGAGACTAAGACTAAGATGAAAATTAAAACCATTGCCTTTCATAATACATCTTTGACATATTCTGTTGAATCTTTAAGCAGATTTTTTTAACTTTATAATACAATTATTTTTAAAACAGAGGTAGCATGACATTAATTTCTATTTCTATTAAAGTCATATTAAAATTTCCCCATAGTAAGATGACTAAAACTACACTCTAAACACATGATTTTATCTGATTATTATTTTGATTCTAGGGCACATTGGTTGTTCCTTAAAAAACTATTGCTCTTTTCTTTAAAAACTCTGTTCCTGAGTATTTCTTTTTCTTGGATGTTGATGCTACTGTTTGAAAGATTGCATAAGGTAGGCTGACTGAATAAAGAGCTATTACTGGAGTTCCAAAAGCAAGTACACAATATGCTCAAATGCATCCACAACCCTAAAATGTACCCTTTTGCCTATAATCTACATATTAAGTTGATTCAAATTTTGTTTCCCATAAGATGCTCAGTGTAAAAACTCACATATTTAAAAAGGACTTGTCATCCCCTTGGAAAGTATGAATGCACTTGGGGAGCTTTTCAGGGGCTCCCACTGCAACGGCACAGTGATTGCTACATCCACCAGAGCGATCATTGCCCAACCATTCAGAATTCTCCGCTGGCCTCCCCTTTGGCATCACAATGTACCCTTCTCATCAGTCATATTAAAGAATTAGAAACTGCAAGAGACTGTTTTCCAGATCTAACTCCTAGCCAGTGGAGGCACACATTGGTCAAGTCTCCATGCACACCAAAAAAAAGGGGGGTTTAAAGAGAGAGGTTTTGTAACTTATTTGATGCCACAATGTAGGTGTAATTCTCTTTTTACATAATGTGCTGTGTGGGCGTGTTTTTCATGGGTATCACAATCACGAAAGCAGCCCCTCCTGCACCCACCATAGTCTTCTATGAAGCCTGGCTGAATTCAACACTTAGAACCCCCAAGCTTTGGTGACAGTACGTAAGGGTAGACATTATAGTCAGTGACTTTGACCCTGCAGAGCACCCCTCAGGTTTCAGGAAGCTCAATTGTCAGACACAGCTTCCCTCACCTTGGCAATGGAGGCCTTGTGTCCAGATACGGATTATTAGGCAGTTTAAACAGTATAATACAAACTCTCTGGCCAAATGCACCACAGATCAATTTTAAATACCATTATCTTTTAAAAATAATTCTTCCCTGTGAATAAGTTATGCTTGTTATCTTGGAGAAATTAACCACTTATTTATTTTATGTGATTTTTCTTACCTGATTAAAAACACTAATTCTGCTGTTTTTCTAAATCTCAGCCTTATATGTAACAAATTGGATTAAAGAACTAAGTTTGAATGCCTAGATATTTTAAAAAATTGGTTTAATGATTTTTGTTCAGTTGAAAAACATCTCTGTGAAAGCCTTGAAAGAAAGTTCATAGTTAAAATTGAAACAAACCCAAGATGTGACTACATTTGCATAACTTGAGCTGTGTTTGGAAAAAAAATTCCACTGAAGACAACAATGGGAGCTTATCAAATCAGAATTTCACATAGATTCTCCATAGCCCTACTAATGAATAGTGACTCATTGGTCAGCTATGGTGAAAATTTAATGGAGCTCTAAGATAGGAAATGCACACATCGGGATATGTTCTGTGGTTCCATCACAATAGAATAAAAACTGCATTAGGCTTCTAGTTCCTTTGCTGCTTTCTGGGACCAATTCTAAGGCATTATCAAGGGTTTTTAGTTCAATAACAGTTTGATTGGAGCCAGACGCCACCACTGAATTAAAACTCCATTCATTTTAACACTGTCATGATACATTTAGGCTTTAGGGAAAATTGGAATTGTTCAGGCAGTTGATCTGGTTTTGTCTTGTAAGATGGCAGGTAACTTGCCACTAAATTTTTTCTAAGAAAATGATAACCTAGAGGATGAATTTTACTGTAGAACTGAAGGTACTATTATACTATTCTATGAAGCAATACAGGTTCTACTGGTATTTCAAAGGTATGCACAAATATTCCACTTAGCAGAAGGGAAATCAGGGGCTCGAAGGGTTCATAACTTATTCAAAGTCGGGACAGATCGATGGTAGAACTGCACTTCAACTAGGCTAATGCCAGGGACCATGTACTGTATTTCTATTTAGGTGGCTAAATGGCTTAGATTCATTTGTCCTGTACCTTAGTTTATTTACAAAAATATCTCATTATTTCAGTTTAGACTAAGCTTTTGACTCTCTAGCAGTCCATATCTGCAAGTTTTCAGGACATTAGTTTGTCTCAGACTTTCTTCCTAGCACATATTTGGTAATCAGGTAACATCCAAAAGAGACACTTCAGAGAATAAGATGGCCTAATGTAATTATATCTACTGAGACAACAGGTATACCCCGGGACTGTTCAGGCACACAGTAATGGACAGTCATTTTGTCTGCCCATTGGGACACCGTTTCTCTGCTCCTGGTGTGAGTCCAAATCCTGTGATGCCCAAACTAGATATTTTTTCTATGCTTCTTCCATCATGCCACCTTTGCTTTCTCAAGGTTCATTCTCTAGACAATTATTTGTTCCTTTATTGTAGAGCATAAATGTAATAAGGAAGAATATAACATCCTAAATATTTGTTTAGAGCTGATTTAGACACAGAAGAGCATTCACTTATCACAGTTATAGAACAAGTATGAAATGTCATGTACCTTTAATAAGTCCCTTTTCTTGCAGAGTTTTCAGGGAAGGTCTTCGGGTAATAAACTTCTTTAACCGGCTTTTGACTCTGTTTTTGTCACTCGTGTCTGAGGCACTGTGATGCAGCCTGAACACTGAAGATTAAAAACAAAGTCAGAGGCTTTCAGTGAATTTATCTTTATGATTATTACTTTATGCAAATACAGACAGAAAAGAGTAGTCATGGAACAACTACCTGAATTAATAGCTCAGGCCCTTGTACCTAGATAGGGCATATGAGTAAAACTACCCATAGGAAAGCATTGGTCCTGCTGCAACTTCAGGTTTTGATGAGAACAGAATTATCTCCATATAGTCGCAATTCACTTTCACTTTCATTCTTTCCTATTTAATGTAATAATTTCATCCAGATGATTTTACTTCTCTAAATACAACATTATGTTCAGAGTAAAGAAAAAAAATCAGAAGAAGGATGTTTTAGAATATAATTCTGATTATATTCTATCTCTAGGTGATACAGGCCTTTTTGAAGGTTCTGCTTCCTCAAATAATTTTGTCAGTCACTTTTAAATGTCAACTCAAAGTCATTTCTTTTTCTACAGCATATATTTCTTATACTCCTTATGATATAGTTATCACAAGTTCTAGGTAAAATTTAGGAACACAAATTTGTCTCAATCTTTCTCCAAGTTTTTAATCAGTCTTCTATCTTTAGTTTCATATTCTTAGATTAATTTTCAAAATTAATTGTGTGTCACATTCATTTCAGGATAAATATCAGGTGAAGGTATAAGAATCATCAGGTTCCTTGCTTATGGTTGTGATTTCAATGATGAAGACAACATGCAAGTTCTGACTTTTCATTAAACAGAGTGCAATGCCACTTCATTAATTATCTTGCTGTTAATTAATGAAGATAGCTTTTCTTGTCTATAATATGTAGGACTGAACCAGGTCTCACTCTCCTAACTCAATTCTTGACAAAATACATGCATTTGAAGCACGTTATTAGGTATTGTTTTAAAGAATTTAGATGCATTAAAAAAATCTTATTGGTCTAGGGTGTGGGAAGTTCTATAATTGAACAAGTCAGGGTATTTTTGCATCCTCTTTCCTCCAGATTGGATCACAAAGCAGGTGAAAACTTCGATTAACAAGATAGGAAGTGTAGGAGAGGGGAGGAGGAAGAAAACATCTTGCCAGTCTGCTAAATGGAAGAAGAGTGGAGTTTTATTTTAAATTGTAATTACGATATCAGACTAGATGTTATACTTGCCACTTAAAAGGACTATAATATTTTATATTACTTTAAGCTAGCACTTCTCAATTGTTGATATTTTAGACGAGTCAACCTCCATCTTAGGCTGCCTTGCGAGGCTGTGTAGGATGCTGAGAGGCCTCCACAGTTAATCCAGCAGTATACCAGTAGCACCTCTTCCCCAGCTATGACAATCAAAAATGTCTCTGACTACTTCCACATGTTCTCTGGGAGAAATATGAAATTGTTTCCTGTTGAGAATTACTGTCTTAAACAGCTTGGAAAATTCTCAAGATCTGCTTAAATTCTCCTTTATTAGCAATAGAAGTTCTATCAGTATACCGAAAAAAATGTAAAGGAACTGTGAAAAGCAAAACCAAGTCTCTGTCTATAAATAGCATGTGTAGATGTATGTGTAGATACATATTATCCATCATCAGTTATTTATTAAATTAATAGGTAATGAAAGTGTAACCATTTTTATGTGAGGAGAGTAGATGAATCCACATCTTAGAAATGTTAGGTTTCACTACTTTAGGTTGAGTTTCCCAGCTATGGTCCCTGGAAGAATGCATTATACAATACTCAGCACTCTGCAGTCAGGGTAATAAAGCAGAAACATAATAACTTGGGACCTTGTGGGGAGTTATGTAAATTTGGACTAGCATAAGTCCTGTCCATTTCTTCTAGTGGGCTCCTCAAATGCTATAATTTTCCCAGAGATTCTTAAACTATTTAAGAAGCACTGATTTAGGACTGTGCTATCCAAATATGTATGCCACTAGTTGCTTACTGCTCATGAATGCTTGTAATTCATGTTGTGCCATATGTTGAAATGATAATGTTTTGGATATTTTCAGCTAAAAGAAATAATTACTGAAATTAATATATTATTAGGGTCTGTTTCTTTTTACTTTTAAAAATAGTGTTACTGGCTAATTTTATGTTACACAAATGGCTCACATATTCCTAGATTGTACTGCTTGATCACACAAGATACAAATTGGCCACCTATTACTTATGGAAGTGGTAGAACTAACTATAGTGAACAGAATGCACGTGGCTTGTATAATTGTAATGCAACACAGAGAGGAAAACAATAGAAGCAAAATATAATGGATCCTAGAGGAGCAATAGTCCTTAGGTTTTGGTAGAGAAATAGCAAAATACCTAAAGTTCTTGCTTCTTTAATACCTAAAGAAGCAAGAACTGCTTTTACAGGAAGATGCATATTCAGGAATGTTTTGCATTTATTTATTTGGAAGAATTATTTTGAATATTTTAATATAGTATGCCTATATGAAATTTGGTCAATTTCATTCTAAGTCCAGCCACTGCAGTGGACACTGATGTGGACAATCTGCTTCAGCTGGTAGTTATAGTCAGTTTCCTGTCTGGGTTTTATTGTTGGAGACTAAAGCAACACCTGACATCCTTTAAGAAACTATGCCTCAGATTTGTTCTGGAGGCCACCTTTGGAATTGAATGGGATAACCAAAATGTTTACAGGTTATCTAAGGTAAAATTCTCCATTTCTTCTCTCACTTCAAAATCTTACCATTTCCAATGGCAGAGTCTTAAAAAAATACAGAGCTGGTCAAGTAATTTTTTTTCCTATCATTCTAGAGTTAGTAAAAATGATGTGATTAAAAAGTACCTTGCAAAATAAAATATATGCAAATAATGTAAACATAGCATAAGTGCTAGGTTATGAAAATAATTATGTAGCGAGTTATCTTTTTTGGAGGGCCCTAGGTATTCTGGTGATAGTATTCTTAACTTTACATATATGTATATTATTTTGAGTTCAATGCTACTGTCTGGGTCCACATGTGAGAAATGTCTGGGAGGTGCATTGTTTTTTTCAAAGGAAATGGAAATATGTTTTGAAGTGCTTTATTTTATTCTCTTCTCACACATTTTGAGAAACTAGCATAGTCTTGGATACTATTACAGTTTTTAACTTAGCCAAACTTTCCAAAGTTGCCTCTAATGATGACTTTCCTGGAGACAGACTAGAGCACCAGCTTGCATTTGCTGATGCCATAAATAATTGTTCTCAGATGACAAGTCAAATTACAAGGCCTCTGCCATCATCCATTCTACTCATTTTGTTCTTAGAAGCATCATGCAGAAGTGAAGTCAGTACATGACTGTAATATATGGCATAGTTTTTATTAACTAAATAACTAGCAAGTACCATAAATAAAAAATAAAAATGTAAGAAATGCATGATTATAAACCAAGGTCCATCACTGGGTCCCTGAAAATAGCAGTAAAGGTCATTGAATATTGTGGTTTACAAATCTGAGTTTTCACAGCCAAACTTATAAAACAGTTTACGCTTTTCTGTTGTCAAGGGAGAAAAACTTGCCAAATTGTTCTTTTAAGTAAATACAACATAACCAATTAAGGAAAGCAAAATTTAAACACATGCCTATGATAATCAGGACATACTTTGCTTCTGATTTCACTACTGATTTTAACAGGCCAGTGTTCCTTCCATTTTCCCACAGCACCCAAGTGACCCCACACATACTTTTAGAAACTTGTAATCACAGAGTGCAAATAAAAGGACACTTTACTGGAAAATACACAGTGTGGTACAATAATCCATCATTTATGAAAAATAGAATTCAGTCTTTTCTTTTTCCTCAGAGATTCAACTACTTTTAGAGGGTGAAGCTCCCTGCAGTTTAAAGATTTATGTTAAGCCAATGAGCAGTTTTTTTTTTCCATTCCCATTTAAACTTTTTATTTGAAAGTGAAAAGAGCTGAAAGAAATATGGGTTTAAATTCCAAAGCATTTAATCTGATTTACATAGGAGATTGGAGGTATCACACTTAGTTCTACATATTTTCACTTCCACATGCAGTTAACCTGAATTGTACTAGCTTCATAGGTTTTCTAGAATTTTCTTAAATTTCCTTTATGTTTTTCTCTTCTTTTTTTTCCATTGATGAGTGAACTTTTCTTTGAATCTCAAACAAATAGAATATTTTTCAAAGACTAAGGATCTTGAATAACAATATGCAATTTAAGTCTCAATACACACAGGCCAAAGGCATTAGCTTTAAGCACCATTCTTAACCAGTTGAGAGATTTAATTGGTGCTAAAGCTGCTCTCACCAGAGGGGAGTTAGAATCCTGGGCTTCCTAAGATGTGAGGAAAGTGGGCTTTCTAAGATGATCTTCAAGTTAATAGCATTACATAGGAGAATAGGCATTAGCCAAAACAAGTTTTATACCTGACACAGCTATTAGGATGTTAAAACCACCTCTGGAGGCAGGAATGCTTATTGTAACAGGTTCCCTTTGTGTATTTATTTTCCCACACTAGGAACAGAGGGGAAAGTCACTTGGTTTGGATGATGAACATCTCCTACCATTCTTTTAAGGGTATGGGAACCACAAAAGAAAACCCCCAAATCTTCCAGAATGCTACAGTTTGGTTAATGTGATCCAGGACTGTGCATCTGCCAGAACTCTTCTTGCTAGGGACATTATTTTGAAATACCCCTTTTCCTGCCAAACTGCTGTTCTCAAGGTATTACTATGTTACAATTATATGTTGTTGTTGTTGTTTTAATTTGGAAGTTCTGAGAGAGCTAACATGTTGGAAATGCTGCTAAGGAACAGCAGAGACATTCCTCTTCAGAAATGTTAAAAACAGCTTTCTTGATTGCTTGTTTTCACTTTCAGGGTGAAGTTTACAAACAGATCAGCATCAGGTGTAGATAAATGGTTTTGTTAGCAGTTAAGAGCTCCCAACACTTCCCAGCAACTCCAGGAGGACATCAGAGGAGAACTGGCAGCAGTTGCCTAATGCAATTACATTACCACACAGCAGTGTCCGGCAGGAGATCCACAAAAAATTATAAAACAAGGTTATGTCAGGCTCTCTATCCCTAGAGATTCCAAAGCACTTCTCGAACCATCTCTCAGGGATTACATAACAAAGAACTGAGTTGTCTCCAATCACATTTCCCAATACAATCTTTTTATACTTGGAATTAACATTTTACCACTTTCTAAGTTACTTAAATAACTTAGAACACCTCACCCAAAATTGATTGAAAAGAAAAATAAAGTTTATTAAATTTCCTTTGAGCCTCTTGCCTGATTCTTTCCAGGGCACATATGCTTGGCTAATTCAAGAGGCTGTAATGAATACTACTTTGCCTTCTCCAATATGCAGTTTTAGATCTCACAGAAACGCACATAACTTCCTGTCTCAGAGTGGGCAAAAAGAGTAAGTTTGTACTTACACACTTTTGATCATTTAATATATCTCTTTTTACATGGTCAATGTAAATACAAGTCACATTTTCAACCCCTAACTTGGAGCCTTAGAAATTGAGTTATTGAAATTTTAAATGACTTATGTGAAACACAAATCATGATTAAATCTGGAAATAATAGAAAAAGGGAATGCAGGGTATTTTAACAGCAGTACTTTGTTTTAACCACTTACTTCCCATTTAGGCCTTTTAAAAATACAGAGATGATTAGATTCATAACAGAAGGATATGCACATATTATATATTCAGTGACTCATATTTATGCTATCTACCTATTTATGGAGCAGTGAAAATTCCTACAATGAATATGTGTACATTTAGACTAAGTTATCTAATTTAAATAGTTGGACACCATTACATTGCTTACATTTTCAGTGTTAATAAAGAATTGGAAAACTACTACCAATCAGTCTTATGCAAATTCCATGATTGCTTCTAGTTAGCTATGAATCCAAGTCTTCCACATCTAATGTTTTCATCTGTATATGATACAAATTCTTCACTGTCTCTTTATGTACAAGATTAATATTTTTATTTTGCTGCTAACACTGCATAGGTGTATCTACCATGATACTGTGTTTGTAAAACAGGGTGTTCTGTTTAAATTATTATAGTATTTTGCATAGTTTTGAGTTGTTAGAATATTGAACATAATATCACAATACATAATTTTCCTTATATTTAGATTTATCTGCATTTATGATCCAGACTTTGTAGTGAAGTTCATATACTGCATTTTTAGAAAAAGTAGAGAGGAAAAAGAAGATCTACTTAAATAGCAAAAATCTATAGAATGTTTTAAGACATACACAATGATATTTTTCCTCAAATGGCATGAGTCACAGGGTGGAATATAAAGATTCAGAGCATTAAGACATTCTTCTATTGACTAAGTATTTTATCTTGTCTTCTTACAACTTGATATAGTGTCACTAAAACTGTGTCACCTGAGAGCTGCTCAGAACTTTGATGAATATGCTAATAAAGTAAGTGGCTGTTGAGCTAAGGTAGTAGCTGATTTTAGAAGGACAATTACTAAGAAAAAATAACATAGGATATCATCTAGACAAAGGGACATTTGAAGTAGAAATATGTTTTCCATGAGGAAAGATGGTAGATTAAACACAGGAATGGGTATTCTTCTAATGATAGGAAACAGGTCACACTCAAATCAAATGAGAAAGGCCATATATAAAAAGTGAACATCAGACCATACAGAAAAGGCCAAAATAAAGTTGTTGGCATGATAATTCCACCATAGAAGTAGAAACACTGCAAGATTCTAAGAAATTAACACTTGCATTTATGTGAAATAATAAGTAAAGTTTGAAAATGAAAATTCATGTTTAAAACTATGGTATATTTCAAGGTTAATATATTGACTCAAACCTTTAGAAAGAGTATGAATCAGGTACTATTTAAATCCTCTTTCCACATATACATTTATAGTGAGAGCTATCAGAATATATTGTATATAAATTTGTTTGTAAATTTGTGATAATATATATAAATTTTAACAGGTATACAGTGGAGTAACATATGACATCTTTGGAGCTTTTCACTTGATGCTTAAAATCCTGGTCTATCAGAGTAATAATTTTCATCTTTAGAAAAGAATATACTAGACTGTATCCTTCATTTTTAAGCATAAAATATGAGCCAAACCCTCCCCCCAAATATAAATGAAAGGCATAGGTAGTTTCAGAAACATATGAAAGGCAAATAGTCAGACACTAAGAAGAGGTTAATGTGTTTATTTAGATTATAAAGATCCATAATCTGAAAGATTGCTGCGAAATTTAAGTGCCCCAATATATGCAGAAAACCCAGCAAAATGACTAATATGTACTAAGTATGCAGAAGTGGCAATAATTCTTATTAATCTTAAGATTCTGATAGGTGTCTCATATCATTATCATTGGATAAATAATCACCAAGTAAACAGAACAGTACACTCCTAATCCTCAACCTAATCCTCAACATTTTCAGTATTTCCTTAGCATTTCCTATGTATTATTAGATTATACACTTAGCTGTTGCATATATGTATAAATATGTGTCTATATGCATAATTATATTTAAATTAACTGTTGCTTTTCTCTCGGTTAATAAAACATTCTTGTATACAACCTCAAGCTTTACCTGTGATTAATTTCTGCCAGGTAGAGTGTATTTCAAGACTTTGTACATGTGTTAAAATCATTGGGTTTTGAACAACTATCCATTAAAGACTTTCTGAACTGTGACAATGGACATTGACAGTGCTTGTCAGACTAAACCACTATTGATTGGCTCACATCATGTGTATAGCAAAACCAATTTCTTTCAAGTGCTTCTTCCTAACCAAAATACATTACTGCAGCCTTCCTCTCTGTTTGTTATAACATCCAAGCTCATCGTATGTAACACATCCAGCAAAAAAAGTTCACAATGGGCACAGCAGCAAACGGCAACACAGAGAGCAGTGAAGGCACTTAACAATCCAAATACTCTTGTACTGTAAGTCGCTCTTCCTTTGAAAATATTGATTCCTTGCTGGAGTCTTTGTTTTTATTTTACAATCCTGGTGAATAGAGAAAGATCATGGACTAACAGAGCTTTGTCATTACTTAATGACTGTGTGACTCTCATGGTTTCTACTCCTAAAAGAAACTATTTTAAGTGTTGTGGATATATTTAAGTGGTGGGAAAGAAAGTGTTTATGTTTGGGTCAGTGCTCTCCGGCTCATAAACATACATAATCTTAAACACACACACACACACACACACACACACACACACACACACGCACACAGATTTGTCTTTTCCCAAACTGTAGAATATTTTCTCTACTGAATGACTGGAGCCAACTTTTGGCATATGCTACATATTGTATAGTTTTATTATAAATTTAAATTTGCATTGTGCCTTTCTTCCCAAGAGGGCACGTTTCTTACGGAAACAATACTCTTATATAACAAAGAACAGTTTTTACAATACCCCCAAGAGTGGGAAGAATTCCAGACTTATGTTTTTTTGCTTGAAAATATTATTAAACAAAGTCCAAAAACATCCCTTCTATGAGTACTTACTGATCATACCTCAGGCTTCCAGCAGAGTGCTATGAATAGCTTAGAGCCCAAAGAAACTTCAGCTGTGGTTTTATTCTTTAAGAAACTCAGTTTGCTAAATGAAAATATCTAGGAAAAGCAGGATATTCCTAAAAGTTTAGAGTAATTTTCATTGTATCCCTAAAATTGCCACCCCTCTAAAAAATGAGCGTTATAGCTCACATGACTCACTCTGATGATGTAAACAGGATAGACTTTTATCGAAATCTATAAATGTTGAAATTCACTCTGGTGTGGTAGCCAGTTTCCCTCCTAGTCTAAACATGGCTGAAAATTTAAAGAATAAAACTGATTAGAAAGCAGCTAAATTCTCACAGGGCAAAATGTATCATCCTTCAAAGCACCTTCTTAAGTCACAGAGTTCCAAGTTTATTTGGACATAATAGATGAGGATTTCTCCTGGGATAAGGATTCCTTGGAGTCTTGACTCATTCTGCTCTGTGTCCCAGGAGAATGGCTAGGCTAGCACCCTGGGCCTGGTCCTTTTGCTGTGGCCTCCGGCCCCCACATTCCCTAGCACTGAGATAGACAACTGGCCTTGGGTCATCCTCCTGGGACTTTCCTTAGGGCTCACTCTGTCCCGAGGAATGAATGGTTGTCAGAGTGGTAGCCTCCTTTGCTTTTTTCAGGACATCACAGGCCAGGAAATGTTAGGCTACAGTCAGTTACTCTTTCAGAAAATAGTTTCGTTGGGACAGAACCCTCTATTAGGAGCATCATTTTGACAGAAGCTTCAAGCTATCTGCTCCAAAATGTGTGTGCAAGTCACGGGTGCTCTCCCCCACAGGAAGTGTATTGAAAATGCAAAGGATGCACTGAGCAGATCTGAGGATGCAGTATGTAGTCTACGGCTAAGTGATCGGAGATAGTGGGGTGGTTTGTCCTCACAAATGCTGACAGACAGCTGCAGTTTGCAGCTGGCAGGGAGCTTATGCTCACTAAACAAAGATCTAGCTGGAGCCCAGTGAATACTTGGCTCCATTGCAGTGATCATAATTCATAACATACATCTCTGAAGGAAGAGAAAAAAATGAAGAAAAACCCCAGAGAGACTACATCATGTTGACACTTGTTGTGCTCTGGATATATGGAGTTTTGTTTGTTGTCCCTTTTGAAATCCCTCTGGACTCCTGTATGGAGATGGGGTGGCCATGTCTTTGACAAGTGAAACTGTTTCCTGCTTTCTAGTCACCGTTTTAGATTAAATCTTCCTTCCATTAAAAAAATCATGATGAACGGTTTACTTTCTGCCAAAACCCAAGCATTACCCCAAATATTCTATTTATTTTCCTAAAGGAGTTAATTATAATCAAATTGCCTAGCTTTTTTGGTTTCTGACCATCAGATAACCCCGTTCTTGGGCACAATTCATGCTGGAGTCTCAGTAACATGAAATGCTAAATCTGGAAAGAACTTAGGAGAACACTGTATAAATGCTTCCAGCTTTTGAGATCAGGAAAAAGACACTCAATATATTAAGTCAGTTGATCAAGGCCAACAAGTTAGTAAGAAACATAGTAAAGACTTCATCAAAATTTTGTAGCCACCATTTCTGCTTTTTTTTGTCAGCACCTCCTTATGCCTCCCAGATTTTCTTTATTAGAAAAACTTTTTAAGTCCAGAAGAATGTTCCAGCAGAGCCACGATTCTGTGCCCACTTCTGAACCAATTCTCTCAGTAACCAACACTTTGCATTTTAATCTTAATGTAGTAATTGACAGCAATTAATTCTGTTTTATTCTACACATTTACAATTGGGGAGTTTTGAATATAATATGGTAATATATTTAAATTTATATGCATGATTATGCATAATATTATGAAAAATACATGTTCGGGGGGAAGCTACAGTAGCCTTCTTTTTGACAAGTAGCAATGCTAAGTGTTTTGCTATCATTCTTTTCTCTAATCTTTGTTAACCTGAAGTCTGTAATAGATCATTATTATTACTTGGGGTTTTGAGCCTTCTCATTCCCCGAGGGAGAATTCTGTTGTCGAATGCCAGGATACCCCTCCAGATGCAGAAGCCACTTAGAAGAGT
This sequence comes from Hydrochoerus hydrochaeris, assembly GCA_004027455.1. Taxonomy (NCBI): domain Eukaryota; kingdom Metazoa; phylum Chordata; class Mammalia; order Rodentia; family Hydrochaeridae; genus Hydrochoerus; species Hydrochoerus hydrochaeris. Next base: position 616,535 of record PVLA01000230.1, read on the forward strand.
GCTCTGCTGGATATCCTTTCCATGTGTTTCATCCCAATGGGAGAGGATTGAGCTAGAGAGGGGCATGCATGTCACCAATCTCCAGTCCCTCTGAAATTCAAACTTTTGGACTACTGAACAAGCCACAGTCTTAGTCTTCTTCAGGCTTGGTTACTCTTGACAAAATGGAACTTCTGGTCTAGGGAAAAAATGTCTTTGGGTTTTAAAGGCCTCCAAAAGCTTCTTAAGACATTAAGTACCTCTTACATAAAATAACACAGTGATGATTTAAGAGCTGAGGAATTGGAAATGCACAGATTAAATGACCTTTAAAATACACATAGGTTTAAAATCAAATGAAAAATGCACTTAGCAGAGTAGCATTTCAGATTTATTTTTAAAATATGGTAGGAAACATTAAGTGAACTCAAAATGAGGTACTGCACACACATCCTCATTTTGACTTAAAGATCTACATTAAATAACACAACAGATGTAGTCATCAGCATTTATTCCAATGGGGACATTGTGAATGGTGAGAAAGACACAAAAAGACTTGGGTAATAATAATAACTACTGTCATTGTTATGCTTTAATCCTTCAAACTGTGAAAGCAGAACCAAGAGGACAACAGAAATATTCTGGCACAATCTGCCTCTCTTCCCATTCTTCCTAAGCAGTTCAGTTAGGAAATGTCTACCCAAAAATATTATCTTAAATTGGTCACAGAAAGACAAATTTAACTGTTTGTACTCTATGGCACATCAGATAAAACAGATCACCAGTGGACCTAATCTGAAAACATTTCTGACAACATATCCTTGTAATGGCCCAGGAGAACAGTGGGTTAGTGTCCTGAATTAAGGTGGCTCCTGCCAAGGAAACTGAAGTTAGCTGCTGCAGTATGAGAGAATGGCCAGCTGAGACTGGTCTAGGTCGTGTGACAGGTTGGCAAAACATTTTTCTTTTGGTAGTTTTGTGATTTATGAAAATCACATAAGTTTGGGTGCATAGAGAAGTCAAGGCTGAAAGCAGGGTAAGGTGAATCTTTGTGTCAACAGTATTTCCTATTATATGTGCCTCGAGCCTGGAACAGAGATAGTGGATTGTGAAGAAAAATTAATAATTGAATAGCAACTGAGCAAGATCTATATCAAAAATAATGCACTGGCTTTTGTTTTAAGTGATCTGATTTTGAATTCCAGTTCGTCCACTTAGGGCAGTGTGACTTAAGGTTCCTGGATCCCAGTTTCTTCATTTGCATAATAGAGATGTAAAGATCTTGATTGCAGTGTAGTAAGGATTGAATTACTATGTCAAGCAAGACATTTTATAAATAGGGCAGGACTATTACTTAGGTAATATCCATGTTATCAGCATTATGTCAAGGGTATATCCCATACCACATCCCCCAAGGACACACAAATGTATACTTTAATAATCACAACTAAAACAACTTTTACATATTAAAATGTTTTAAAATATCCTTAAAACATGAGTAATTGCAGATAGAATGTCAGTCAGCCTGGGAAGAATTCACAGCTCTGAGGAGCTGAATTGTGAGAGGGGCAGGGGCGAAGTTTGTTCTCAGTGAAGAGCCTTTCCCTGTGCCCCTGCCTTACCCAAAAAGAATCGCACTCACCACGGTGGAGCAAAAGAAGTCCCCTCAAAATGCTAAGGGTCCATGCTGCCAGGTAGAAACAATTAGTTGTATTTCCACACCCTGGAATTTTATTTTATTTTATTTTATTTTATTTTATTTTTTGTCAGGGAAAAATTCAGGACCCTTGCACTTAGCCACATCTTTAGCCCTTTGTTGTAAAACCGAATTTTTTATTTTGAGAGAGATTTTCACTAAGTTTCTAAGTTGCCTCAGCTGGCCTCAAGCTTGAGAATCCTGTCTTAGACTCCCAGTGTGCTTGGATTACTGCCCTGTGCCACCACGCCAAGCTATTGCTCATCCTTGGGCACATCCTGACTTGGAGCATTTGCTGATGGTGCTTACTTTGACCTAAATATTCCTTTCTTATGTATTTTCTGAGAAACTGTCCTCACTTCCTTCAGATTTATTCTCAAAGGTCCCTCTTTTAGGTTTTCTTTCTACTTAATGTTCCAAGTTCTTCACATTTAGGAATACTCTATCCCATTATTTTTGTCTGTATGTTGCTAAACATCACTACTATATATTTACTAATACATATTTTACTTCCCATAGCGTCACTTTTTCTACCAATAGAATGTTGGCTGATTTTTGGCCCATTTTCTATTATTCTATCTTATTTTATTTTTTGTGGTGCTAAGGATTGAACCCAGGACTTCCTGGACATTTTGAGGAGTTCCATCCTCTGTTTTATTTTATTGTATGCAGCCCACAACTCCAGTACTAGAAGAATAATGGGCAAGGAAGTTAGTGTACAAACTGTTGGGCAAGTCCATACATTTGGACAGCAAATTGAACAATATTTTGCATTCCCCTTTTAGAAAAGTGAAACCCCTTAATTCCTTATTTTCAACACCGTTAACATTTATAAACAAACACCTTTGCTCAAAGAAAATAACCTTCCACTTAATCTTGCACAAAGGAGGAAAATGGTGCTTTGGAAATATTATGAAATGACAGTCTGAGTTTATCTCTACCATAGGTCTGACCCAGATCTTTCTCTTCAAACTTTGAGCATATATGGAGCTTATTTCCTTATTTATTTATTCATAGGTATGAATGCAAAATCATTATCTTTACCTCATTAAAAATTGGATTCCTTTAACTTTTTAAAAAAATCTTTTAAGTTTACTTATTTATCTGAAGATATATTAAAATTATTCTAAGTAGCAATTGGTGAAAGGAAGTTGAACAAGAACTAAAGGAAAACATCATTAAAAAATAAACACATGTCTAAACCTAGCCCAGCTTTGACAATTTAGCATGACTGTGTCTCAAATTAAAAAAAAAAAGTCAACATAGGTCTAGGGTTGTAATTCAGGGTTTCTAAATTTATTCCCCAGTACAAAAGAAAGAAAGAAAGAAAAAGAAAGAAAGAAAGAGAGAGAGAAAGAAGAAAGAAAAAAGGAGGAGAAAAAAAGAAAACAAGAAAAAGAAGAGCGCGCATGAATAATGACAGTAATACTGATGAAGACATAAACATAAATGCTGTTGTCAGTATCAGGTCGGGGGTGAGTGTGGGAGGAAGATGGAGGAGGCGGGCACTGGACTAATCCCTGGAGACAACCCACTCTATAGCTGAGCTTACACACTTCCTAGATCAACATTGTCCAGCAGAGCAATGTCAGTCACATATGTAATTTAAAATTTTCTAGCAGTTATATTCAAAGGGGTCAAAAACCCCCAGTGAATATTAATTTTGATACTGTATTTATTTAATACAAAGCATCATTATTTCCTATGTAACCATTAGTAAAATTATGAGATACATCATGTTTGTTTTCCTGTACTAAGTTTTTAAAGTCTAGTACATCACACCTTGTGCCTCTCAAGGTAGGCTAGTCATATTTCAAATGCTCACCAGTTGCACATGGCTGGTGTCACCCTTGGACAGTGCAGTCTACAGCAAGCTTCTGGGTGTCACGTCTGAGCTTATGCATGTGTTGGCACCCAGATTTGGGCCACTGGACCCCACATTGGACACTGCAGCAGACAGGCAGAGATGGCTCACTCAGCAGGGAGGCTTCAAGAGGGGAGGATCCCAAGTTCAACTGTATTTGTACCCCAAGTTGGTGGAGCAGTTCACGCAAGTTAAACTTCAGTTATCTGAAATAATTGGCCCTGTGAATGCTAGTATGCCTATTTTCAAATGCTACCATGTTATGGCACCCTACTTCTACAATTTCACACATGCTAGTATTTATTCCGAAAATACATGTGAGAGAAATTACTGGGTTGAATTTCCCAGTGTATTTAGTGTTTGCAGGTTGCAAATCCTGCTCTCAGCAAGCAGGGTACTTCAGTGTTTTAAAGTAGTACTGCCTATCTCATCCTTTTCCCTATTAACTAACGTTATTTTGAGAATATGTAGCAAAGTAAAAAGTTTAATTCTCATAAAAGGCTAGTTTCAGATTATTGTTTGAATATAGGAGCAAATAGGTACTGTCCAGCTTACAATATAGTCCAAAAATTATTATTTTGCTCTGGGGAGAGAATTTGGAGAGACACACACTCAAACATAATGTAAAATGACAACAGATTAAGTTGTGTTGCTTTTGAATTGGGTTCTGGTTTTTGCTCTTCATTGGTATACATTTAGACGACTTGAATATACAAAGTTTCTAAAGTACTATTGATTTGATGTATGTGTCATTTGCCAGTATGATATCAATACACATAATTTCAACTAAATCTAATTCACTCAAAAGGGTATACATCAGCTGACTTTTACGTATCTCTTTTACAGACATATGTATGCACTTTGAACTCATAGCAGGTAAGCTATGTTGTACTGGGATTTCTAATTATAGTGCATATAAGCATATAAGTAGGACAGATTCTGAGAAAGCCACTTGACTAGCTGAATGATAGTAATATTCACTTCCAAAAAGCTTATGAGAATAAAGAAGTAGGTCTTGAAACCCAAACCACAGTGTTTACAAAAGGTTTGCAGCCAAAGCTTTCAGCTTCAGCTTTAATTTTTCCCCAAATAATTTTGTCCTTATTGCTAATAATGACAAGAGGTCATTTAAACAAATTGATCTCTAAAAATTCTTAAAAAAAGCTAAAAGCAAAGAGAGTTTCACTTTAATATAAAGAACATACACTTATCTTAAATAACATGAGCAAAATGGAAATGTTGTTGGATAAAGGAAAAGAAAAAAACACATTCATGTTCTTGAATTTTTAGTGTGTATACAAAATGTAAAGTAACTGACACTACAAAGTGGTACATCATCAGCCATCGGGCCACAAGACAGACTACAAACTTCTCTCTATCATGTTTTCCAGCTTTAGAGAAGCAAAGGTCTAATAAACATGACTTGAACCACAATGAACATACTCAAATCATCCTTAAAAAATAGGTATTTACAACAATAAAGTAGTATTTTAATGGCAAAGATAGATGAACTAAGCTTAGATCTGTGCAATATAAAAAAGGAAACAATGATTATATAGTACAAATAATTTTGCTGTAATATGACAGCCTAATGACTTAAGTGCCCAATATCGTCATTATGGTTCTGAACCCCATGTGCATTAGCAATAAAGCCTCAGTAAAATTACTGTATAATTCATATTTTTGCATGAAAATTTCCTTCCTTTAAAGTAGTTGCATTTATGAGATCTGTAAGCCCAAATGGGAAAAGCTAATAACTTGAACTATGTATTATGTCTATGTTGCAATCTAAAGGTGTTCTCAAGGAAGTTTTTAGCCTAAGCTTATGATGGAGGGAGATAATAATTTTATTTCAGTATTTTTAATATGGTAAGAAATGCTTGTTTTGTTGTAGTGACACATTATATTATTGAGCATATAAGTCCCTGAAGATTATTCAACCCAAGGCAATGGCTATCACTTGTGGAAAAATTCATTTTAATTCTCTGGAATATAACCTCCCAAATTGAAAGTCTAACAAGTATTTAAAATGATTACTATGCATGTAAATATGACTGTAACTTTTTTTCAGATAAGATAGATGAATATTAAATTCATTTTAGGAACTGCATAGAATAGTAATCAAAAGAAAAGTTGAAAAAAAATCATGAAATAATAGGACAGCATGACCAGGCATTATTCAAGTTTTCAGATTTCCCTCCCAAATCTCTATGTTTGTTACAAATCTTCCCCATTTCATTCTATTAAGTGAAAGAAAACAATGCTTGCAATTGTAGTGGCAGTAGGTGTTTTTAGACTACCATGTTATGCAGTACTAGATAGGTTTTCTATAGGATTCTGAGAAACAAGAGAAATCGACTATATTGCTATCTTTTGTTTTTCTTTTAACACTTGTTTTCCTGGCTGCATCATCCAATGGGAAGATATCAAAGCAAGTGTGGGTAAGGCTAGGGAGATGACAGCCCATCAGGGGCTGCAGCCCACACCAGATAATATCTTACTTGCCTTGCTGGCTAATTCTTATGCCATAGAGGAATTGCAACCAACTGACTTCTAGGTGCTGTGCAACCTCGATTTACCCAGATGCAGGGGCTTCATGTTCAAAAGAGAAAAGGAAAAACTGCCGAGGATCAGCTTAACTTGGTGCCGAGCAGGCAGTGATTGATATTAATCAATTAGTGTAAAGTAAATCATGTCTGTTCTAGGCCTATGACTTGTGAGGCCTGTGGCTGGCATGTGGGTGGGGTCGGTTCCTCAGGCTAATGGCCAGTGCTGACACTAGTGGGTGGTCTGTGGAATTCTGGTGCCTCAAGGTGGGGTGGTGTTTTAGCTGGGGACTTTGTGTTTCTCACCCAAATTCTTTTCCAAACTCAATAGCTGCATTTTACAGATAAACTCATTACTCACTAATTGCAACCCATTTTTGTGGACTCTTCACAAGAATGGTTTGTTCCTCAGACTCACAGGCCTTGAATTTCACTTTCATAACTTCCTGCAGTCCACCAGTGTAGCAGAATATGCCTCCTTCCATTCAGTATACTTCAATTTGTTAGTTGTTCCTGTTTCATATCCAGTTGCTCCTGTTTCTTAGAAATGGTTGGTCACTCTGATGCATAATTAGTCACTATGATGCACATTGTATAAACTAATCCCCAGCTGACAAGCCATTTTGCTTCTGTACTTTCTTCTTACTTATTCAATATGATCCATAGACCATGAGGGCCTGATATTCTGGGAGTGACACTGGTCAGTGCCTATTGATGTAAATATTTCTGCCTCCAAATCTTGGGTACCATTTTGGTGTGTCTGGTATGCTCACCAGGAAGATCAACTATGTTAGCCTCTTTGGTCACTGTTCATGGCCCTCATGACAGAACAAGGATCTCTCCAGGTCCCAGTGGGAAGATGTTTCTTCAATATTTCTTGAGTTCCATCAAAGGTCTGGAGGTGAATTCCTGGATCCCTGCTCAAGCAACTCGCATTAGACCCCAAAGGGAGAAGGATGCATCTGTCTGTCTAGGTAGATTCCAGCAAGATTCCTGGGGCACCCTAGTTAGTCAGTCTGTCAGTCCTGCTCAGTTCAAGCAGAAGAGCTTGATCAACTCTTGTTACTTATGGCTACCTTAAGGAAAGAGGATTTGAATATGTAACCTCTGAGTGCCTACTGAATGAATGTGTGAGTGGAGTGTAAACAATAAACAATAGGTTGCTCTGTGCACCAAGAATGGAAAGCACTGGTAGAAGTGTGTGACTGGGCCCTCACCTGTGGTTTTGTGGTGATTAATGTGTGGTATAAGGAGGCCTTGCACCCTCCTTAGCTAAGTCATGCCCAAATCCCTATGAGGGACATGGCTAGGTGGGCATCTGAATGGTCTTTCTCTGAGGGCACCCACTCTTTTTCTGTTGCACCATAATTCAAGGGTACACAATATACACTATAGGAAGATAGAATGGGAACTTATTAGTTAAGATCCAGTCCCTGACTGCAGGAAAAGGGGCTTTTATGAGGTAAAAAATGAAACCAAACCACTCCCTGCATCTCAAAGAAGAAAAACAAAGGAAAAAAAGAGGCTGACTCTGAGAATTCCTCCTTGGAACACTTGTTGGTTGCTACAGTTGCACGCTCTGCTCCCCACTTACATACTTCCAGCCAATTGAACCAGCTCCCATTCACTGCCTGCATTCAGCCACAAAGCCCATCCTACACCCAGACATGCCTATCCTGGTCAGATGATATCATCTAACACTCACTCAAAATGACTGTCAGCAATTCCTTCCAAGGTCAACATTTTGACTGAGAAAAATTGGACTGTCAGCCCTGACAAATAAATTGTACCTTGTAGGCCCTGAATAGATAGGTCAGACTGAGTTCTATGAATTTGAGCCCCTGAGAGCTTGTGGTCATTGCAAAATTCACAGGCAAAGCTGTGACTTTCCTGGCAGACAACAGAACAGAACTCTCTGCCTTCAAAAGTTCCCTCTGTCAAAAAATTATCACACCTCTTGCTCTTTCTGCCAGGCACAAACTTACAGCCTGGGAGGACATCTCCTTTGCACAAAGCCAGAAAGCCTCCCTCTTGTTTAACCCTGAACTTTCAGTTTTGACTGTTCCCTGAGAATAACATGATGGTTGCATGAGCCTAAACAGATAATCACAATGCTGAAGTTCTAAAAACTCTCCTCCCAGAGGAATAAACTAAGGGTTCTCTTTCAGGCCTGGCTTTCACACTGCCTCATCACAACCTCATTGCTGTCAGATGTCATGAACCATAAATAGGCATCCAGTCTTATATCAACATGATAGACTGTTAATCACCTTGGGCAAGATCTCTGTGCCATCAACAATGCAGTGAAAGATGCCTTCCTCTGCTTATGAGTGAGTGGAATGTACAGCATAAGCAATATTGGTACCACAAACCCTTCAAAATCCTGAGATTAAAAGCCAGCTCACTTGGACTCAAATGCCATAAGGGGGTTAAAAACTCTCTCACCTTGGCTCCCCACCTGGGTCCTGTGCCAAAATAAAAGCATCTTAGTCATCAAAACAAACCCACAAGACTGTCTGAGAGTTTCTCAGATTCCATCCAAGCCAGAAAGGCTTTATCCTGCTCTACCAAGACCTGGAGTTTGATCTGCCTCTTCCTTACATTCATCAACCCCAAGCTGTGCAGCCAGCCACAACCCCTACACCACCAGTTCTGTCTCTTGCATCATAGCTTCCTGCTCTACAGTCAGCATCTCCTTCAGACTCTGTTTGACACTTAAGAATGCCGTCATATTTTAGATGGGGCTCATGCCTGGTTAAAGTCAAAAGTTGATCATCTCTGTGGTTGATCCTGACACTTGGGTGAATACAGTTCTCCCCTGAGCATGTCCCAACTGGGACTGTAATGTGTCAGAAGACTATGAAACCTTAGATCAGTACCACACTATTCTTCTAGAAAACCTCAAAGAAGGAGACAAGAAGTCAATAAACATGTCTAAAGTTACTGAAGATTCCCACTGAAGCCCATATTGCAAAGAAATTCTGCCAAAGCATTTCCTGTGAGATGAATTCCTGTACATGCTTAAGTGTCCTATACCTCTCCTGGGATGTGATCAGCCTCCTCACACTTGGGTCCCCTGTCTCATACTTGATATTGACCCTGACTGCACACCAGGAGGAAGAATAGTGCCTACATCAGCCTGAAATGCCTTATAATCATAACCCTGACATTTTGAGACTTATTTCCAGAAGTATGAACAAGGCCTCACACTCAGAGCTTGCTATCAATTATGACCCTTTGGTCATCAAGCTCTGTCCCCACTCCACCCAAACCTGCATTAAACAGTACATCTCTCCTGCATATAAGCCAGTTCAAGATCTCCCAGCTGCCAGTGTCACTGTGATTGCCCTCTGTATATATTGCCTCAGTCTTCTGTTACCCACAGTCTGCTGGTACAACTTCCTGGACCTAAAAAATGCATTCTTCTGCCTTTGATTGACTCCAGTCAGCTAACTTTTCTTTGCCTTTAAATGGAAAGACCTCAGTTCTGGACTCAAAAGTCAAGTGACATGGACTCAACTTCCCAGAGGTTCAAAAACTTGTTTCCTCTTTGAAGAAGTACTTCTGATTAATGACACTCAAGCTGCCTGATGAAAAGATATAGAAAGTCTGCTACAGTACCTGCAGAAACTGGTTACAAGAAAGAAACTGCAATTTTTTGGAGCTGCTTTTTCAGATGACTGTCAGACTCTAGGAGCACCCAATGACCTCTAAATGCTGCCTCCCCGCTTTGCCTCTGTACTCTAACAGTCACCGTCCTTCTGATCAAGAAAGCTTGCAAGCTTACCTTAGACTGAGACCAAGTGTCTAGGTGCTACCTGCTGTACTGGTATGTTCTAAAAAATGGATGCCCTGACAGGTGCTGAGTATACCCTGTTTATGGATGGAAGTAGGTCTGTTAGGAATGAAGTATGACAAGTTAGATATGCTGTGATCACTTAAGACAAAATTACTTTGGCTAAAACTCTTCTGTAGGGATTACCTACATAGCAAACTACTATTTGGAGATCTGCTACTCAGGACACAAAATAATCCATTTCAGAGGCCTAAGTCCTCTCCAGGGATCCAACTACCTGAAACATCAACCCCAGCCAGAAAACCTTTACTGAATATTTCTGTATTTCCCCTACCATTTGTTCTGCAAACTCAGGCTATAGTGCTGACACCTGTATGTCTGCAAACAGCTCAGACTTCAGCATCTGTGTCACTGGCCGTGACCTCATGTATTACAGTGGACTCTTCATTTAAAGATATAGAAATAAAGTATAAAACTACATATAGCTGATAACCAGTTAAAAGACCACCTATATCTGTTGACATCCTGCACACGCATATAACTCCGGTATCTATTAGTTACCTCTACAAGTTTCAGAAATCCAAACTTAGATCCATTAAAGCATTTACCTGGACATCTCATCCAAGGCTCACTCTGAAGAGACAATGCACACTGACCAATCCATGCATGACCGAATCCAGAGGACATCATTGATGGGACTGCTCCATACCTATTCCCCTTGATTTTTGTGTCTCTTCAGGCTGTTTACCCCGCCCTTGCTTCCCTGTCACACTGCTAGCTGTGGTTTTTGTTAACTGATCTAGATTTTACTTACACCAGTCCCTGCATCTTCACCCTCTGCTAGTTGTATTTTTTCCCTTAAACTGTATGGATGATTGTCCCAAGAGAATAGAACAATCAAACACTTGCCCAAGATCTGATGAGCATCTAAGATACATTGGACTCTCTCCTAGATCAGATTAACTCCCTTGCTCCCTTGCCAGAGTAATGTTACAGAACAGATAGGCTTAAATTCTAGCTGGGCCCTATCTCAGAAGATCACATGTAATATGCCCAGTAAAGATTTGCCAGAGAAACCAAAAAAGGGGGAAGTATAGCAGAACACCCCTCTCCCTGCCAGTATACTTCAGTTTGTTAGTTGCCCAGGTAGAAGTTCCTGTTTCATATCCAGTTACTCCTGTCTCTTAGAAACAGCTGATCACAATGGGGCACATTTTATTCATTTATTTTAAAAGCAGCATATATTTATTGAGAGAAAGAAAGCTTCTGTCTGACAGAGAGACAGAAGGGCTCCTGAGTGGGTTGCTCATATTATATATTTTTAAGATCTCTCATGTGTACTTTTGGGGAGATGAAGGGAAAGATAAAAAAAATAGAAGGAATTATGAGGTTAGGCTGTGTGAGCTGCCCACCTCATCCTGAGGTCACAGTGCCTGTGCAGCCCAACCCAAAGCCACAAACTGCCTATGATGCACATTTTAAAAACAACTCCCAACTGATAAGGCGTTCTGCCTCTGTACTTTCTGCTTACTTATCCAATATAAGATCCAGACCACCAGAGATCAGGGCCTGATTTTGGGATTTATCCTGATCAGTGCCTGCCGATGTAAATAAATCTGCTCCCAAATTCTAGGTGTCATTTTGGGGTTTCTGCTTGCCATTGTACCAAACACTCCTTGATTAAACTGTGTACCTCACAAATACTGGAGACAGTCAACTATGGCTGCCAGCTCTACTTTTACTTTGACATCCTGGTTCTCCTTGTAACTAAAATATACTTGTCTATGTTTTATTGTGTCTCTTATATCTCGGCAGGAGATAAGTGGCCCCTGTTAAGCAGCTCTAAAAGGATAACTATAGATCTGTGGATATAGCTCAGCAGCACAATGCCTACCTGGAAAGTATGAAGTCCTGAGTTCAAATCTCAGTACAAAAAAGAAAAAAGATAACCATACCAATTTTGCTCATTTATGGGTTTATAATGAACATTTGATGAGGAGTATATTTTGTCACTGCCAACACAGATGATGTGACAGTAATTATAATGGGTCATATTTTATCTACCTTCTATACTAGTTCTCTTTATTCAAGTTAAGGTCTTTAACTGTAGCACCAGCCATCAGACTTTCTGAAAGTTTTACAAACCACTCAAGGATATCTGCACAGATGAAAATCACTTAACAGAGAGGATGGAATTATCCAGAGAATTGCTTCCCCCAGTTACCTGCTTTGTTGTTGCATGTGTTTGATTTATGGCTCTCAGACTAGGAGTTCTGAACTTGAAGCACTAAAACCAGAAGACAGTGCCTGTCCTGTAAAATACCACTTTCCACTAATACTCAGAACACATTAATGAATTCTTGGACAAGTATATATGCTAGATTTATACCACCAGCTCTTTTTCTTCATAAGCAGAAATTAAAAAAAAAAAAATCAACCCAAGCTGTCTTTTCCATGAGGCTTGGGAAATTGCAGAGTTTTGAAAAAAAGAATTGGCTTGATTTTCACAATTTTTTTTAAAAAAATGGATATGAAAAGAATAGGAGTGTGCCTATAAAAGCCAATTGTTTCCAAACCTCATTGTATTGTTTGGCTCAAATAACTTATCCTCCTATATGGAAGTAGGGAACCATGACAGATGAAAAATGCAACAGCCAATCAAAATAAAAGCTTCTCCTGGAATATCTTCATCATTCTGGGGCTATTTGCTGAGACCTAATCTCATCCACTTTGCTAGCATGACAGAAGAAAACTACACAGAATACAACAACAAAAACATTTTCGTAAAGGGTAAAGGAAGAGCCAAGCATGGTAGTACACATCTATAATCTCAGCACTTGAGGGGTTGAGGCAGGAGGACAACCAGGAGCTTGAGGCCAGCCTGGGCTACATAGTGAATTCAAGGTCAGCATAAATCAGAAAGTGATATCCTGTCTGAAAAATACCAAGAAAAGGGAGGGGGATATCAGTTGCCCGATCAACTCATCACTGTTGAATTTATTGACCAACAAACTTGTAGAAATCTCTTAAATGGAGCCTTAAAGAAGGAAACAAAGTATTCAAACCATGGAAGGGATTGTCTGTCTTTTCTGCAGAAGCATTTTAGAGAATAACATGAATTTGAGCTTGTGAAAAAAATAAAAAATGGCATAACTAAGCTCAAATAGAGTAAATGAAATAAATTTAAAATATAGCAAATAGTGGCCTTCAGCTCACTGTTGTGTGCTATTCTGTCAAAAAGTTGTAATTTAAAATTTATACAATGTTTTGTTTGTTTTTTTTTGAGATGAGGTCTTGCTATGTAGTTCAGGCTGGCCTTAAACTGGTTATGGAACCAAGGCTGGCCTTGAACTAATGAAGATCCTCCTGCCTCTGCCACCCAAGTTCTGGGCTCACAAGTATACACTGCCACAACCAGCATGAATAAAACTTGCAATTTTTGCCACCTGACTAACATTTAAAAAGTAATTATAGTTTTAGTATTTTTTATATGTAAGATACTAACTTTTGGATTTTTAAACTGGAAGGAATAGAAAGCATTCCTTTTTTTGCTAAAATAAATATAAACAGGAATTTTAAAACACTGCATCAGTCATATTTTAGATATGTATATATCAACAGAGTGAAGACTTCAGTGATTATATTCATTATTCTTATAATGCCCCATATCAATATCACTTGAATACTAGATAAATAATCTGCATTGAAGGGCTACAAAATATTATTGACATTCTTACTTATGCCCATCTTACTACATATTATACAGAATAGGAGATGCAGAAACAGCCCCAGGCATATTCTGTCACTTTTTACAAAGGGGTCAAAAACATAAGCTGGAGGGAAAATAGCCTGTTTAGTAAATGGTGCTGGGAAAACTGCCTTCACACATGCAGAAGACTAAAGTTAGACCCGTATCTCTCAGCATGTATTAAACTAATCATAATGGATTAAAGATATAAATATTAAAACAGGCACACTTACCCCAGTGGAAGATAAAATATGTAACACTCTTGATATCATAGTAGACAAGGACTTTCTAAACAGAACTCCAATTGCATAAGAAATAACATTGGTAGTCAACACACTGGATCATAGCAAATTAAAAGAGCTCCATACAGCAAGGAAATAACCAGCAGAGTGAAGACACAACCACAGGATGGGAAAATATTTTTGCAGTTACAAATTGGACAGAGGACTAATATCAAGAATATATAAAGAGCACAAAATAATTAGACCCTTGCTCAAAGAAAGAACCAGTGAAAAAATGGGCAGCTCTATTGAATAGACACTTCTCAGAAGGGGAAATATAAATGACCCACAAGCACAGTAAAAAAATTTTCAACATCACTGGCCATTAAAGAAATAAAAATTAAAAACACACTGAGATTTCCTCTTACTTTGAAAAGAATGACAATCACCAAGAAGTCAGATAACATATGCTGGTGAGGCTGGTGAAAAGGGAACTTCTTAAACATTTTTGATGGGAAGCAAAATTAGATCCACTGCAATAGACATTGTTTTCACTAGAAATTGTCAGATACATTTTGTCACTTAAATTTAGAAATACAAATAACTTGTCTAACAATACCAAACATACTTTTCCAAATTTACATGAATATTCAGAGGGATTCCTTATTTATAATTTTAAGGTAATTCTTGCCACATTATTAAAATTTTTCTTAGGTCATGTGTTTTGTGTCTTCAGTAAGTATTGTCATTTGTCCTGCTTGCTCATGTTTAGACATCTATTTTCTACAAAATTAACATATTTCATTATATTCTTCATTTCTATCAAATTATATTTCCTTTACTAAGTCACTACTAAAATGAATACAACTAAAGGAATTATCATTGAGCTTAAGTCTAACATCAATTTAATAAATTATATATCTTATCGTATTGCTCACTGGACAATAGCCTATATTCCAAGACTCAAAAGTTCTAGCCAGGCTGGAACTTATATATCAAGACTGAAGAAGTGGTCATGCTTAAAATGAATTTAAGTTTACAGGGACTCTAACAATTGTAGGTCACTTTATAATTCTAGGTATTTTGGGAAGAGATTGACACATGCTGAAAAGATAACTTTACTGTTGGAGATGTTTTCCAGAACAGAAGAAGGAAATATGTGCCTGATGATTCTGCCCATTGCAGAATAAACTGGGCAGTAGGGGAGTCAATTTCAGTTCCAGCCTGGCCACGTGATAGCTGTATGGTGCTAGGTGAGTGACTGTGTCTGTGATGGGTTTCTAATGTGTCAGTGGAGGTTAGCTAAACTAGGGAACCTAGTTATTAAGTCACTCACTAATCTAGGTGATGCTGTGAAGGGATTTTTACAGGAAATTAACATCTCCTATCAGCTGACTTTAAATTAATCAGAAGTGGAAGAGATTAGATGATGATAGACCAGGCAAGATCTATAAAAGGTCTTTAGGCCTCTCTCAGCTCAGAGAATCTAAGTGTGTAACTCCTGCCTGAGGAGATTTGGCTGGTTCTTGAGCTTCCCTTTTAGACTGCCTGTGAACTGCAAGCTTCAGCCTAGACCTGTGAGACTCCAGCCCGTGGTGCTCTTCCTTCCTGATTGCTTGTCTAGCCTATGGACTTCAGTCATGCTCATTTAAGCTCCCACAGCTATATAAAATAATTCATTTTTGTATATCACCTATCTGTCCATCCATCCATCCATCCATCCATCCATCCAACCATCGGTAGTGGCACTGCTTTTCTGTTGATTCCGAACTGACAGAGGGTCTTTTTGGTCTAACATTTATCTTTTGTAAAAAAGTAAAGGGTTGGTTATGTGTACTCTCACTTACCTTATAGTCTCACTGCACATTACTCTTGGTTTTAGAGCTAGCATTTTCCCACCTGTGGGACATTTCCAGAAAGGAAAATTCATTTGTTTTGTTTACTAGTATATCTGCAGCGTATGGATACTATGTAATGTACTGAACTAGTGACTGACAGTTTGTGTTTACTGGAAAAGGGAGGTGTGTCTCACCTTCAATGAGGGTTTTTTTTTGTGTTACTATTATGCCTTTGCAAAAAATTTATTAATCAGGAATTTCTTCATTATAGACTGTTTTCCAAAGATAAAAACTGTGAGCTTCTGTTTTTAAAAAGTAAGTTTCCACCACAAAAATAAAATAAAATTCAGCAGCAACAACAAAAAGCAAACAAAACAATATTCTCCCAGAGTGCATGGAACTTTCTCTGAATAAAGACACAGGAGAGAATCAGTTGAGGCCCTCTTTGCTCTGTAATTTTTCCTGTAAATTTCTTCTAAGGTGGTAATGATTCAGCTTTTTCCTCACTTTGCCATTTTACTTATGACAGGGAGAAGTAGTCATTATACATGCAAGTTAAAAAGGATCAAAGTTTAGATGAAATTTTCCTAATGTATTGTATCACTTCTTGGGTAACGTTCAATTGCAAACAATGATATTAAAGAGAATGACAAACTTAGTGAAATTACCCTGTCAAGAAATAAAACACAACTTATATTTCATATCTCAGATATGGTGAGTAAAAAAAAAAATCAAATTTAACATTATTCAGATACTTTGTTTTCTAAATCTGTGCATTTGAGCCCTTCCAAAAGAAATTTTTTTCAATGCCAGAATACATATTTTTCTAGACATCTGTCACTCATGCTTTCATGCAGTATATAAAATAAATGAGTAAAACTATGTGTTATCATATGTCAAGGGTGGATGAAGTTTGGGAAAGAAAATTGATGTGAATGGGTCTGAGTTTTGAATTGGAGCAGAAAAGAGAAAAACACTCAGGAGCAAAGCAATACTTGGTGACATGCATTTCATACTAGTGTTACCCACCTTGTAATAATGCCATATTTTCCTAATTTTTCAAATTTTTGAGATCAACATTTAATATGGGAAATCAGCAAGATACAGAAAGAGAAACAGTAGGAGCAAAACAAATAAAAAGACCAATGATATTTATATTATAGTTGAATCTGACTGCTGTTGCTATTCTGGTATTGTTATGGTATTGTTATTGAGCAGATATTTATGAATCCTTACTTTGTGCAAAGAAATATCTCTGACAAAGCATACCAGGTCTGCTAACCCATATGAAACTAATTTTGAGGTTATCCCTTCTTTATTTCACATTACTCCATGAACAATCATTTGTACCATTTCTTCTCCATGACTATAAAATACAATCCTATAGATGCACCAAGACATTTTTAAACAAATGGCACAGTTTGCATTTAGATTATTTTAAAATTTTAAAAACACTTTAATCAAAACCTTTTGCTTACTATCATTTATTTTAAATAAGCTGCTAGAATTGAAATAAAATTTTAAGAGTACAAATAGTTTTAATGTTCAGTGTACATTTCCAAGGAGTTCATAGAAAAGTTGTGTGCAGATATATATATATATATTATATATATATATATATATACAATTTTATACATATGCTTATAATGCTGTGAAGTATAAAAGTTGGTTAAATTTATGAAAAAGGTGTTACACCATTTTAATTTTATTTCAAAATGTTAGATCTAAAATATTACAGCTTATTCCATCTTCACGATTAGAGACACTACTAGAACAAATAGAGAATTAATAGTGTATTTTTCATTTAATCAGATGCATCATTTTGCATTTAACTCACATACCAGGAAGTTGCTCTGCCCTCTGAGTTGGACGGAGGCTGGCAAAAGCAACTGGGGACTTTCCCCAGCACTTAACAGCACAGCACTTCAGTGAAGACCATGACCCTGTTTCATGTACCTGCTGTGAGAGCTGAGGTAGTGTTTGCTGTGATCTTGAAGTTTTTCTCTTAACCTTATATTCCTTGTTAAGACAGGAAAGTCTTTAAAAAACCACTTACCTCTTGGCTACTTTGGGCCACTACCAGTCTTAAATACCATCGAACTGTTTTACATATATATAAAATATATAAATGATGCTATCAGCATTCAAACCATGGTTCTGGGATACCTTTTAAGAGCCTTAACTTCACAAAGCTAAAGAAGGGTTACAAATTGTGTCCATTAAATAATGGAAAAAATAATATTCTGTGCTTAATAACTAAGAAATGAAGTGACCCTTACCATTTGGACTAGTTTACCGTTATTCACAGACAATATTTCAAGCTCATCACAGAATGAGCATTGCAAATATTATCATAAAGATTGTTCCGTTTGGTTCTATTTTCTTTGAAGCACCAAAAACAAAACAAACAAAACAAAACAAAACAAAACAAAACACAAAGCAAAACAAAACCAAAACATGAATGATGACCTCAAAGCCAACAGTTAATAGTTCATCAACAAAGGAGATGAAAACATTAAGAAGAAAAGCATATATTTTCTCTCTCCTCAAGTATTCATAAAACTAATGTTTATTTTGATGATCTTAAGTGACAAAATCCACAATTCTTAACCTCCTGCTTTAAGAGCATGTTTTCAACTGTCAAGGGCATAAACAGCTTTTAGACTTTGGTGATCATTCACCTTTCAACAGGTATCAGCTTCCCTTTCATTAATTTCTGAACACACAGCTGAGTTGATGCAGGAGGCAGAGCTGTATTCTTTGAGGAAAATTGTGGAAAATCAGAATCTCTGATCATACTTGCATTTTGTGCCCATTCAGACCTCTCCCATGTGTTCATATCAGCTTTACTGCAGTAGTGGCAGGGTTCTCTCTCTCTCTCCTTGATTAGTTATAGATATGAAGATTTTTCTCATGAATTGTTTGTGTGCTTTAAACTTGTATAAAAATGGCCTGTTCTTTAGAGAATGACATCATTCATAAGTAAAGCTTTATAACTGGATACTTTTAAAGGTAGATTTGGAATGCATTGAAACATTCTATTTTTCTTCGTATTTTGGTTATTTTTTCCAAATTTCATGGCTTTCTTAACCTCTCATAAGAAACTTTTATATACTTTGTTGAAATTTAATTTTTCTATATCTGTTTCACATCTTAAATTATAGTTATTGTACTTTTCTATTCTTTTAACTTAGTCTTTTTGAATTGTCTTTATTTCATTATTAATAAGGTTGTTTATATTCTGAAGAAAGCAATTAGTTCAATAATGATTTTATTTTTATTTTCTAATTGAATTTTTATAATTTCATTATTTATAACTTCAGATTTTCTTAGTCATATTTACTAACTTAAAAATGTTTCTTGAATAAGGCACAGAATTGTTTTACTTCTCTTTATACTAACATTTTAATGCTGTGCTTTTGCCCATATTTCCTTGGATGCATACTATCATGTTTGTATTTATTGAGTTTCTCCTAAGAGAAAATTATGCAGAGAGGATGTTATTTAATGAACAATTTAGAATAAGTTATTTGAAGTAATTCATTTAATTAATTTTTTTTTTTTTGTACCTGGTATTGAATTCGGGACCGCATGCTTGCAAGGCAAGTGCTTATGCTGCTGAGCTAAATTCCTAGCCCTAATTTCTTATTCTTAATTTCACATTTTCTTATATTTTATCCAGATCACATTTCTTTATAATTTTTGCATTTAAAATTTTAAAAATTTCTTTTCCCTTTACCATATGATTGTTAATATTTTAGCAGTGTAATTTTTAATATATTTAAAACTAATATGTGGTTTTTATTTGTTTCAGAGTTTATATATATATATATATATATATATTAATAATAAAATATGTGAAACATGCTTCTTAAACTCACCTCAATCTTATGAATGTTAATCTAGGGTTACATTTTATATGCTGATATAAAATATTTTCATATGTGTAGATTGTGTGATGATATCTGTGAGTCACAAATCCTCATTTGTAGGACTAGGCAGGTGAAGTCATCAGGACTCCTGTTTGTAGTTTTCCTATTTATCAAGCTCTTTCCCTATAAACTTTTTGTGGACCATGATCCACGGTGCAACTTACCACATTATGGATGAGAATTTGTCTTTAAGATTAATGAAAAATTTCGGATTAATTCAATATGAGACAAAAATCTTACCAATACACTTTACTAAAACCATATTAGAAAGTCAGTAGTGCCCCTGTTGTTGGTAAGATCAAGCAGCCATATTTGTAAAACATGCATGCTGGAGAATAGGAGACAGCTAACTTAAAAATGTAACCCAAGCACTCTAGGTTAATGTAGAGTTGAAAATACTTGGAACATTTTTAATTCTACTACTTGTAACCACATGGACAAAGCAACTTCCCAACAAATGCCTATAAAATGAATCTGTAGGGCAAATTCTTCTTCCTACTACTCTTGAGTTTATATCTTCCTCCTACTTGAGTTTTTAGAGTTTATATCTTTATTGTTTAACCTCTGGCTATTGACTTTAGTACTTTAGAGTCATTTGTCTTCTCTTAATCCCCAATTATAGATCATTTTGATTTGAGGTATTCACTTAGGAACATAGTAAAATAAATGCAAATTATTAATCCCTCAATGTTCTGAAAATAACAAAAATCTTGGGAGGGTATCATTGTGCAATTTGTTTCTTCATTGGTTTTCACAACCAGTTGATATAACTGATTGAGGTCTGGTTCCTTTCCTTCCTTTCTTATCACTCCATCTATGCCCCTTCCTTTCCTCCCATCTGTTCGGCAACGTAGCAGAGCTCAAGAGCAGATGAGAGCTTCAATCCAATGTTAATACTTCCAAGCAAGCAACCATCAAATGAACAAGCAAGCAAACAATATGGTTATTACTGATCAAGCTTATTCCCTGCCAAATAAGCACACTGTTGGTTGTTGTAAAGTCAAATTAATTTCATTTCAATCACCATCTTAGCATATAGAAAGAATAAACATATCTACATATTATTTTCCACTCTTTACAAATACTTGCCTGATTTTCAACTAATCCTGTACTTTCTTAACCATCTCTTAAAATACCAGGGATTTTCAGACTTTTGAGACTGAAGATGAGGTATCAGTTACTTGTAAATAAAACTCCTCAAGTTATCTCACTGACAAAGTAAGGCTTCTGGATATTCTTTCCATTCAAATTTAAAAGGATCAACTTGTTTCCCTTTGTTTATTTTCCATAAAAATACTGATAAAAACTTATTTTCAATAAACTTTTGAAACTTCACTGAACTTTGTAGTTTTATGTTCTGTTTCTGAGGAATACTCCTGAACTACATCTATCCAAATTATATGATGATACTAGCGAGCTGTTTTCTTTTCAAGCAAGGGATTCGCAACCATCAGATTTGGCACAAAGAATCTGTGTAGAAACTAAGAAATTGATCTTTATATTTACCATCTCTTTTCTGATTGAGTAAATCTGTTTTCATTTGATCATCTCACATGATATGTTATATATTATGTTAATTGTGGACCAAGACTTTTATAGTTTTATAATGGATGAGGACAGACATGTAACTCAGTTCAGAAGGTGATAGCCTTCTGTTAAGCACTTGCTAAAATATCCTCCATCAAGTCTAAAGACATATTTAAAAACATGTTAATACTTTAGAACTTCAATCATTTATCTTTAAGGTAAACCTCTCTTAACCACATTAGGAATACTTTTGAAAACACAGCTGGAGAAAATAAAATACTAATTCTGTGATTACCTTTTATTGTGCCAAACATTACTATAAACATCATATTACTTAATCTAATTTATGATTCCAAACAACATGGGCAGGTGCTTATTAATTACTGACATTTTTTGAGATTTTAAAACAAAAGTTAAATGAGCTAAGAGATTATAAAAGAGAAGTTAAGTGGCTAGCTCAAAGTTTTTAGAGGTAGAAAGAGAAATCATGTGCTTCATGGTAGAAGCCAAGAGTTTCACAGAACAATGTTTATAGTTTCAGGTGGTGAAGTTAGACTGCTTAGTTTTAAGTTCTAAATAGTATTAACTGTGTACTTTTTGGTAGATTCAGTGCCTCACTACCTGATAGCTACAGGAATATTATAATAGGACCAGTATCTCTCACAGAAGTATTGACAGGATTAAATAAGACAGCACATTAAAGCACTTAGAATTGTGCCTACAAGCTAGTCAAACATGATCCATTAGCTATTTCTATACCATGTTTCTGTGACATGGGAGACATGACAACTTTGTTCTTTTAATAACTGCATATAAATTTGATATAGTGATGGTCCTTGAATGAGAATCAAATGATTCCCTTCATACTTCACACTTTTATAATAGAAAAGCTTGTATTTATTTCAAATTTGACTATATTGTTTCAAAACTTGTGTTATTATTCACTACTTACTTGGTAAGAAAAATTACAAAAAGAAATGGTACAAGATCACACACACAGTCCTTTAAGAGAGGTTTAACTGCTTCACTTGTTGATTTTCCTCCTACTCATTCAGATTCAATGAACACACTCATTTTAGATTGTCAGAATAGTGAGAAAAAATCCACAGTGGCCGCAGTTGGGGACTCTGTAAGAGAGCACCTCAGTACACAGATTGTTACACTTGCATCTTTTACATACTTGTTCTTAAACTGTTTATCTGGCACATCGACAGGCAGCTGGTGGAACAAATAGGAAATCCTGGGAAGCACATTCATTTTTAAAGTGTTAATGTGCCCAATCCAAGAGACAGTAATGTGCTGCCATCCGTTAAGTTCTCTTTTAATGTTTCAGTTTGGAAGGCCATAATTTAAATGAAATGCATTCTCCAACCTGGAAGGTATTCCACATCCTAAATATTTAATTGATTTCTCCATCAGGGGAAGATAAGCCTAACAATAGGCGGGTCCTATCTATATTTAAGTGTTGGATTAATAGTGTCTCTAATTTAGGGTAATTTAGGAGTTTACAACTTATAAAATGACTATTTCTTCCATGTTCCTCCCAAAGTACCAAGACGATTGTGTCTGGATTAATTGCAAACAGCAAACAATCCTCTGTGTATAATAAAAACTCAGAGTCAGCATCATCAGCCATGCACCTACAGTTTGAGATCTCATCTGGTTATTTTTCACCAGGGGCCTCACATCCCATGTAAATTGAAATGACAATGGAGAAAACTTGTAATTGTTGCATCTCCTTATTAAAAAAGTTTAACAATTCGAATTCATTCCTGCTGATTTTTACTTAGTTGGATCTTAGCTAACTGAGTGAAGAAGATAAATCAAGCTACTTGCAGATTTTCCTAATGGTGCAAAGTTTGGCACCCTAAGGACTGTGGAAATGTCTATTACTACATTTGTGAAGAAGAGAAGTGGAACAAGACTGTGGGTGGCTGGATCCATATGAGTGATTTATTGTTCCTGAATTTACTTAGTCATTTCTGGATAAGCACTTAAGTACAAAAAGTTTATGATCATTTTCAGTTTAAGAAAAAAACAGGGTATATCTGAGCATTTAAGGCATCATATACTAACTGGAAAAACCAGTATTATTTTTTCTGTGTTTACTAGAAAATTATAAAATTTAAATTTACTAACATGAACGTAACATTGAACTTTACCTAACTGTATCTACTTCTGATTTTGTGAGTTTCTTCCAATTTCATCTTTCTGTGGGAAACAAAAATGGCTGATAAACTTTGTTTTAGGATTTGAGGTCTAATAAAAAATATAGCTAAAACTTTTGAACATGTCAGGTATATGAATGTTATTGTTAAATTTACTCTTTCTGCCACAGTTTTTCTTCATTATTCTGGAAGAACTATTTTGTAGATAGCTTAATTTCTGTTCAAATACAAATTAGAATCAATTTTCTGGGGAAAAATAATCAGTATAGCTCCTGTTCTCCACAACAAAGAAATTACATTTGTAGACATATTCTGGAAATTTAAATCCCTCAATACTCTTTCTAGCAAGTCCAAGGAGATTTTAAGACTGACATTTTGTGCTTTGCTATTCCTGAGAGGCATGTGTATGATCATCTTTACTGAGGTTTCTTCCTGTCTCTGTTGAATTAATATGCATTTCGTTAACTAATCTTGACACAACAGGAATAAAGTTTATCCAGGTCTTTTATACCTCAGAGAACAAAACAAATACTACAAATCTTTAGAGAGAAAGGATATACAAAAGGGTTTGAGGTGAATATTTCAAAGCAAATACTCTTTAAATGATGTGCAAATTATTTCAGCTCTTGAGCATGATTTATGAAAGGGGATTAGCCCACTGAAATAAGAACCAAGTTTAAACTATTGGGTTTCAAAGTCAAAGATGAGAAGTGGTTATAAGAAAAGAAAGAAGAAAAGCAACAATAATTTAGAGGAGGGATGTGATTCACCTTCAATTGTCATAAATTATTCCTAATTGTAATTAAACTACTGCATTTCTCCTCAAATTTTCTATAAAGTTAGAAAGATAATAGTTAATAAATGATGTTAGAATTTGTATTTCAATCAGAAAGTCTCTATGTATCATTAAAAAACATAATCATGAACAGTGTGAAACAGAAATATGCAAGCCGGAAAGGACTCCTAAGAGATCTGAGTCAGAGAACATTGTGTTTTCCAATTCAGAAGTCACATCTATACTAACACAACATTCGATTATTCCAACAGGGTCTTCAAATAATAATTAAAAGTTTCTTGTAAGACTTAAAAAAATGATTTCTTTTATGTAATTATAAAGATTACAAAGTGATCTCACTTCTTAGGAATCCATAATGACCCACCATTCTGGAAGGTAAAGGAAATTTTAATGATCCCCCTCACATGTGATTAATATCTAACACTTCTTGATTGAAAGTCTGAATTTTGTTCAACAAAAACGAGTTAAGCAAAAATGCTTTGGGGTCTCAGCCAAACTGTACTGTGGAAATCAGTTATGTACAATTTAAAAACAAAGACTGAAATATCAATAACAAAACCAGGTACTGACTAGAAAACAAAACCTTAATTATTTTTGTTGAAGGTTTTCTGAAGTAATACAGCTAAAAAAGTGAAGTGAATCTAGTGTACTTAAAATTTTAAAGGAATTTTTTCAATCTGTTCCATTACTATGCAAAATAACTAAAAAACTAGCTATTTAGGGACAAATTCATAAAAAAGATTTTTATTGAGAAAAGGCTAATCATTTTGCCTGTTCTAGTTTCTGTTTTGTACAATAAAAAATGTGAACTGAAAGAGATGATTTTTTAAAGAAATAATCATTATCAGTTCTCAGAGAGTGAAATCTCATACTACTAGAAGGGTTAATCAAATTGTATTTTAAATTTACTCTCCATTTTTTAAACCAAATGATCCTTCTTTTGTTTTCTTTGAAATGTTTCAAAACAGCTTGACCGAGGTGCAGTCCTGTGGGCCTAGGTGGTTTTGGCAGGCACTGCTGATAAGCTAACTGTACCAGCAAAATAGCTCAGCTGCAACTCATCCAGAACTAGTACATCCAGCGTGAAAGGCCAACAGATAAGGCATCCAGCAACTTAAGAGCAACAAAAGAATAAAGACATTTAAACAATCAAATATTATTATTCTTGCCTTTGGAAAAGGAAGGTACCAACAACAGCAAAGCACGTCCACATGCAGGATTACATGTTCCAGAGGCAAATGGAAGGTAAAGGATAAATAGAATTTCTAATGTATTTCCTACATTGTTATAGCCAAGGAATTAGTGGATTATTTCCAGGGAATTGCTTGCAGCTTTGGTTTCTTTTCTCTTTTGGTGAGTGCAGTTTATTCTTAGAATTATATTTTTGTTATTGCTGTCATTCGGCTAGGACTGTTGACTTTTTGAGATGACCAGTTCAGAGTTCAGACCTGGGCGTGGAGCAGGAAAAGTTACACAAGAAGTGTAAATTTTGATTCTGTACCAATGCCTTTGTAATCATTATTTGGGAGTGATTGAAGAAATCAAATAAATATCTACCATCCAACTCCAGACATTGTCATGGAAAGGCCAGCATGAAAACAATATGAAGGATGAGTTAGCAAGAAGGTAGACTAGACAGGTCTTGTATACAAGTAGGTCTCGTCAGAGTTCCCAAAAGTGACTCTGTTGCTTATCTTTCAAAAATAAATAGCGCCAAAAAATTAAATACTTATGAATCAATCTAGTGAGGGAAATAAAATATCTTTACATTAAAACTACAGTGTTCTGAAAAAGGAGAGCAAAAAGGAAATAACAAATTGGAAAAAAATATTTATTGGTCTTAGTTAGGAAGAACCAACACAAAGTAAATGACCAGAGTCCTAAAATTGTTACACAGATTTAATGCAGTTCTCATCAAAATACCAATAGACTAGCTCACAGAATTAGGGAAAATAATCCTAAAAATTATGGTGCCAGACGAGACTATGAATAGCAAAAACAATTCTGGGGAACAAAGGCAAGATGGGTGCATCACTATCACTGATTTGAAATTATACAACAAAACTATTATGATAAGAACAATGTGGTGCCTGCAAAAAAGAAAAAAGAAAAAGAAAATCAATCTAATAAACAACAATAACACCAACAACAATAACAAAACCTTGAGTATCAGTGGAATAAATTAGAAGATGCAGAAACAACTCCAAACATATTTAGGTACCTTATTTTTGACAAAGAGGCCAAATACCTTCTCTGGAAGAAAGATACCTTCTTTAACAAATGGTGCTAGAAAAACTGTTTTTTCACATGCCAAAGACTAAAACTAGACTCATGTCTTTCATCAGGCAATAAACTAGTATCAAAATGAATTAAAGATCTAAATATTAAAACAGAAACATTTAATTTGCTGAAAGAGAATAGGTAGATCTCTTGAAGACATGGGTGTAGGCAAAGACTTTATGAACAAAACCCTAATCACATATGAAATATTACAGAGATTCAACTACTGGGATCTCATCTTATTAAAAAGCTTATGCTCAGAAAAAGAAATCACCAACTGGGTAAACAGAAAACCCACATTGTGAAACATCTTTTTTTGACAGCTATTCCTTGGACAAAGGACTAATATCTAGAGTAAGTAATGAACTAAAAAATAATATGACCTCTTTAAATTTAAAGAACTAATCCAAAACTGGGCATCTGAGATGAATACACACTTCTCAGATGAAGATGCACAGATGGCAAATAAATATACGAAAAAATGTTCAACATTATTGGTCATTTGAGAGATGCAAATTTAAAAAATGCCAAGGTTCTATCTCACTCCCAGAAGAGAAGTTATCATCAAGAAATCAACCAATAATAAATACTGGTAGGAATGTGGCAATAAATGTTGGTGGGAGTGGAGACTGGTGCCACCACTGTGGTAATCAGTGTGGACATTCCTCAAAAAAACTGAAACTAGAGGTTCCATTTGATCCATTTATATCTCTTTATGGTACTTTCCCTAAAGAAATAAATGCATCGTACCACAGAGATATATCAACACCCATATTTATAGCAGCACAATTTGTAATAGATAAATCATGGAAACATCCCAAATTCACATCAACTGACAAATAGATAAAGAAGATGTAGTTTTTATACAATGGAGTACTACTTGGCCATAAGGAAGGATAAACTTTAGATGTTTCTAGGTAAACAGATGTATACAAAGAGTATATTCTTAAGTGAAATAGATTGGACACGTGTACACATGGCATTGCTTTTCTGGTGTGAGAGACTGGAAGTGTAAATAAGGACCAAAGTTTATAATAGATGTCGTGAAATAGGATGAAAATGGTCAAATGGGAAAGGGAACTAAGGAAATAGGAGGGAGGAAGGAAGGGAAAAGAAAAAATGAAAAAAGGAAAATGGAAACAAAATATTTTTAAATAAGGAGGAGAAGAGGAGTTGAAGGGAAGTGAAGAGAATGGGGAAAAAGGAAGAATTGAGAAGAATGTCAAGAATAGGTACAAATTCCCTGTGATGAATGTGATTATTTTGTATATATAAAATGTACCAAATAACTTTAATTAAAATATTTTTGTGATATGGCAAAGTGTTCCTCAAACTTTAATATGCAAGGAAGTCACCTATTCATGCAGGTTCTACTCAGTGGGTTTGCAGTAGGTCTTTTTTTATGATAAACACGCCAGGGACAGGGTTATTGTTGGATTAAAATTTGCATAGCGAGAATCTAATAAACTCCTAAGAAAATGAGGTATCTGTTTAAGTTCTGAAGAATTTTTGACATACTACTATTTTTTCAAACACACCATGGCAAAGGGTATTTAGGAATTGTGAAGAGAACTTTGACATATGTCAAGAAGATCTATCAAAGTCATTTCAGAATCCCATGGAGCATTTTTTATCCATTCCTACTGCCCTGTTTGAAACTGCAGCACATTTTACTTGGTCTACTGTAGTGTAATCTTAATTTATCTCCTTGCATTTCATCTTTTAATCTATTATGCTAATCTGCATTTTTGACATTTTCCACATTTTCCCTGAAAGGGTTATTCTAAATATTCCATCTGTTGATGCCTCTTGTCTACAAAATTGTTCTTCACTGAGCATCCATTATTGGTAGCACAAAGCCCAAAACTCTCAGCCTTCCACTCCAAAAACTCACTATTCCTTTTAAACCAATTTTCATTTGTTTCCATGTTTTGTACATTTTAACTTCACCAAACTGTTGCTGTTCATGAAGAACTTCATGCTCTATGGATCTTTCTTATTTTTACAGTAGGCATCCAATTTTTTCTCTATAGTTCTTTATTCTACATTTGAAAAAAATCCTGAACTTCCACAGCAAACCTTTCTCTTGGAGACTGCTTCCAGAGAAACCCATACATCCATCAAAAGGCCAAGACAAGCAGATTACAAATTTGAGGCCAACCTGGGTAACTAAGTGAAACCCCATTTTAACATAAGTCAAAAAAGAGTTGGAGGTGTAGCTCAGTGAAAATGTTCTGGGGTTACTCTCTAATATTTATATGGAGTCTCCCCATTAAAAAGATCAGGGCATTTCAAATCAACTTTTTCCATTATTCCTCACACATAAAGATTTCTCAGGGTACTTATCTCAGTCACTCTGTTATTTGTTTACTTACTCAGACATTTAATATTGAACACAATGAGGTATCAGTCTGTTCTAGACAATGAAAATGGGAAGGGTAATGCTCAGAAGATCATACTTATACTGTTCAGGAACTCAAAATCTAATGGATGAGGGCAATTTTGTTTTAAGCAAATGACAGCTTGGTCAGATAGGATTACATGTTTCAGATATTACAATGCATTTGGAAGAGTGGACATGTAATGTACTTAAGTGAGATTAGACTTCTAACATCTTTTAGTTCACACCTTGTAAATGGATCTTTATCCATATTTTCACATTTGTATTTTTATTTTAGTGAGAAAAATCCATCTCTTTATCATCAGATGCTTTTGTGATATTGTCTGGACATACATATTTAAAATAATTTATATAATATAAAAGTAAACAAATCTTTTATTGATTTTAAGTGAAGTTACCTACACAAAATGTGAAAATTATAGTATCATATTATTTGACTGTTTTATACAAGTAACCAACATTTTGTGAAATTAAATCTCTAGACATTGCACTATCAGATTCACATACAAGGATGATGTTAGTTTACATATCTCAAATCTTTGAAGGAAATAAAAATGAAAGTATATATAATGACAAACATATATAATGACCTGAGTCAACTGAACAATGAAAATATTAAAATTTAAACTTTTGGGCAGTTGTAAATTTGTATTCACTCTAGCAAAAGTGAATTTTTGTTGTATTTCTAAAGATATAAATTTGTTGATTTATATGAACAAACAAAAGTTATAATTATTTTACTTAAAAGTTACCCATTGAAATGATTATGTCAAATATTTATGTCATATTTTATATTCTACAAAGTTCTCAGATTTATTTTAGGACTTGTATATACAGTACCCTTAGATCTAACACATTTATTTATTTATTTATTTGGTACCAGGGATCAAACTTGTGACTTCTCACTTGCCAGGCAGGTACTTATGCCATAGAGCTAAATCCTCGACCAACATATGTATTTTAAATCATATACATACATATATTTACTAATTTGTACTAAGATGAAAAAAATCCACTATTTTTCTGGAAATCACTTTCAGGAGACTTAAGTTTTTTATTTTTTCAATTTTTTTTTTTTGTACCAGGTATCAAACCCATGACCTCACACTTGCCAGGCAGGCACTTGTGCCACTAATCTAAATCCCTGGTCATAGAGACTTGAGAAACTTGCCCAAATTGTATAGTCGAATATCCTGACAATAAAAATTCTACTGTGATTTTCTGTCACTTAGGCTCAAAGCTCCTATACAATTCTACATAGCATTTAGAAAAGGATGATAAAAGCTAGCCTTTGTATAACTTTTGAAATAAACTGGAGTTTTTCCTACATAAGTTGATTTTAAAGTAAACTACTTGTAGAATTTCCCAGTCATTATTGAAACAAAATTTCTTACCATTTTATTGCCCTCAATGGAACATTGGGAATTCCAAGGAACAGCAATCAAAGAAAATTAAGAATAAGCATGAACCATGGTAATGTTTAAAAGTAAAATAGAATATTAGAGTAAATGATAGAAATATTCAGATATTTGTCCAGAAATGGATCTTATAGGAAGTTAATTTAGTTAAGAAGAAACCTTGACTGGGTAAAAGTCAGCAAGGAATGGTGAATATCAGGGATTGCAAACAGCACTTAGGAAAATTGTGGGTCAGGGAGTAATGGAAAAAACTGGTCTCACATTCAGTCAAGAGCTTTCTACAGAGGGACTTACACCTTTCGAGTGCAATGCTTTGATTACAAACCATAATCCAGTAGCGGGGAAGTGAGAAGTAGGCAAAGAGGAGAGGGAGAAGGAAGATGGGGGGAAAGTGGAAGAGGAGACAGGTGAAGAAGAAGAAAGAAGAAGGAGAAGAAGAAGAAGAAGAAGAAGAAGAAGAAGAAGAAGAAGAAGAAGAAGAAGAAGAAGAAGAAGAGGAAGAGGAAGAGGAAGAGGAAGAGGAAGAGGAAGAAGAAGAAGAAGAAGAAGAAGAAGAAGAAGAAGAAGAAGAAGAAGAAGAAGAAGAAGGCAAAATAATTCTTGACTTTTTACTTCAATTTTGGACTTTAATGGATAACATATCTGACAGAAAGATCTTTATTTTGCAGTTGGTCATGGCACCCCCTATGATGATTCCATTTTAAAAGCCAACTAACTTTGTATATCTACTTAGGAAAATTAGATAGCAAGAATATTTACCTTCAAGTGCTATTTAAATAATCAAAAAGATAAACTCCCAGACTCATTCATTTTTCCCAAGTCATCCATGAGGGAGTTGAGGAAGTTGAGTCCTGATGTAGATCATATTTCATTGAATTTTCACAGAGACTACAGGTATTTTGGGATTTATTTCATAGTTTTGGGTGAAATCAATGTCTGAGTTTACTTAAAAGACATGAGTTGTATCATGACTGACTTCTAAGAAAATGTCAAAGATCCTATATATTCACAATTGCATTTTTCCCTAAGCATAACATTAGACCGAGTTGAGACATTCAGATAGATACTTTAAAAAGGAAATTTTTCATTTTTAGAAATTTAAATAGAAGCAGCATAAGGTCTTTTTCTCTAGAAACAAAACAAGTTCTTTTTCTCTCTAAATCTGTGCAGAAAAAAAGAGATCATTTATATTCAAAATCATGCATTTTTTTGGACACAGGGATCATTGTAATAGCCCTTTAAATGTCACTATTAGCAAAGGCAATTTAAACTTGATATGACAATAATAAGTGAATATTGTATGCCTAACTTTATAATGAGATATTGATATATGCCCCTTCTAAAGTCATGGTATAAACAGAAAAAATTTTAAAGAAGATCAAAGAGCATTTTTTCCTTTTGTTTACAATCATAGCAGTGGGTTAATGCTAAGGAAATATTGTCAGAGAGTTAGAGCAAAGAGTTCTCTGGATTTGACCTATTATCGAAAGAAAGATGCCACTTGACCTAATGAAATCAGAAATTGATTAAATGCAGTTCATCTAAGGGGAAATATGGTCATGGTGTTACCGCCAGGGTCGGGAGGAAGATGGGGTGATCTAGTGCTTCGGTGCTGATAGGGTTAGATAGACTGCTTTCAGAGTGGCTGATGCTATAAGATACATGATCATGGATGCCCAGCGGTCAGAGGGCAAGATCAGCCCAGTGGATGGGAAAAAAGAGATTAATCAGAACATTCTTTGCTCCGATAGTGACGGAGTCTTCTTATCAAATAATTCATGGAGAATTGAATGTTTTGAAGAAACTACGATCTATGGGTCTCAGGAAAGCTAAGATTGCTGCTGTCACAAGAACACACGTCAGAACAGTAGCTGGGGTCATGTAGGGCCATCTTGCTTCCTCAGAAGCTTCATGAATAACACCCTTTTCACAAATTAATTTGGGTACTTGAGTATCAAGTGTATCTTTAAAGCTTTTTGTCACAAATTTTAAATTCTCCAATCTTTGAAAATATACACTTACATTTTAATTTTTTTCTATTTTTCTCTCAGCAACTGAAATATTTTTAAATAAAGAGTTCTCTTAAACCATGGGAAAACAGTGATTGGAAAACTGACATTTAACTATTCCTTACCTATTTCCTGTCATATAACAGTAGTCAAGTAAAATAATATATTTTCCCATTTAGTTTATCTTTTCCAGTTGATATTAAGTGAAATTAGTGTCACAGTAGCAATATTAATCTTAGGGGGAAAAGTTAGGTAGCTATTCATTTTATCCTAATAAGGATAATTATCCTAATAAGGATAATTTATTCCTGTGAAAACAAAATAACCATAGAATTCTACAACAATAAAGAGGTCTTTGTTTTTGTTTTTTCAGTTGCCTGGTAAGAGCTTTTCTGCTTCTTTGGAGTGAGAGACAATTTTTATCTGTGCAATTTTAATATTGTTTTATTTTCTTTGGAAAATAGCTTATTAATCTTATTACATTCATGCATTGGGTAGATTAGGCTATTCCATACAAAAATTCCTAAGAAGAAATTATCAAATATATATTTATATGAATCTTCAAGACAGGCCTCAATGTATGCATTTCAAACAATTGCTAACTACTTATGATTCAAGAAACTAGTAAGACTTTTCCAGTTTGGATAACAATGAATATCTTATAAGGCCATGTTTATTGTGGAAGTTCTTATTCATGATATTAAAAGTGAAAATTTTATGTAAAAGTTATCCAAAGACTTAACACTTCTGGAGATTACAGTTTGAAAATTAATAAGCATGAGATGTATTATTATTGAAGCATCACCTAAATATGAAAGTAATTTTTAAGAGATGAAAACATAGGCAAGAAAGGTCAAGAATTTTAGTTGTGTATGATAAGATCATTATGCCAAAGAACAGTACTGAATATGTGAATGAGTGAATAAATTAAATCTGTGTCTAAAGGAACATTGAAATAGCTGGATGTTAATCCTTGCCATCAGCTAAAACTTCATAATCACATACTCTTCTGGGAATAAGGGAATCAAGGGTATCTCTTGGCCTACTATGCCCTGTTAGGCTGCTCCCAAGAACGTCCTGGCTGCCATTTTCACCTGGGGAGGTGCCAGGGTAAAGACCAGCTGCTCATGTTCAGACTTGTGTAGCTACAACTCCTCTATCAAATGCTGGCTTTTTTCTCCTATTTTTTGTACACTCAGGGAATGGGATATCAAATAGATATCTCCTACTCCAGTCTTTCATCAGATTCTTCCCTTGGCTTATGCCCTTTTGGGTACCATCTGCTTGGGACCATAGAGGATTATTGTTAGGAGTACCTGCTTACTGAGGGCCTGCTGGGGACTTAGTATTTACATCTCCAATTTCAAATTTTCACATAATTCTGTAAGGATATTACCAGATCCATTTTTATAGATCTGGAAAACAAAAAGCTCAGAGAAATTAAACCTCTCTGGGGCTATCTGATGAAATGTTTATATTTGGGTGTCTCTGCTATCAGTGGAAGATCCTTCTCTTTTCTTGGTGAAATATGTTAGCCTTGTCTTTGATTGACTCCACACTTCCCATTGGAGCCCTCCCTGGAGAGCTGCTCTCTTACTCTCTTCCAGGCTGGTGTCCTGAATTTCCCACAGTGATTTGGCCTTTACAGTGATTTTTCTGGCTTCTTCTCTGTTAGCCTCAACTGATATCTTAAAATATCTGATTAGTACTTAATAGTGTTGGCAGGTTAGAATCATATTTTAAAATGGAAAGTATATTTTAATATAACTTTCTGAATTCACTCATTGAGAGAACATATTTTTTCCCATGTTAAACAGACAAACTGGGCAAAAAAAAATGACCACCTGTTAGCTGCTAATGATGTTCACATGCCTTTTAAAAAAGTAATTCTGGCTTTATCTGACTACAATCTTGGCGACAAAACTTGTGGGAACATCAAGGGCACAGGAAGTCAAAGGCAACTAACTGACAATAAAGTTTGTGTTTTGACTATTAATAAGGAAGAAAGTACTGTGAATCTCTGATTCCACATAGTTACTTAATTTCCAGAGGGTGACATAAAAATGAATGTATGTTTTAAGAAATTTAAGCTTGGGTGTTCAAATCTAGGACTAAGACCAAATGAGTTTTACACAGTATATTTTCTACAGGGAAAAAAAAGCATTAAATGTAGAAATAAAGGCTCTAAATATTTTATAGATGTAGTCTAAATTGATATTGGGTGAGTCAATCATTGTATCTTTCCAATGAAAATGAATGCATACTTATTGATTGAATTTAAAGTAAACATATTAACCGTGCCCTACCATACAAAAATTATACTATTACTAAATGTGTACAGTTACATATATCCATGGAGATACAGAAAAGAAGTATTTTATAAAGTCTAGGGCAGCATGAAAGATTTTACCTTTGGATTAATCAACTTCCAAACAGATCATCTGGTCTTAATTCTTTGGCTAACAACTGCTTTTGGGTATCCATTTATGTTTATTATTTTCTATGGATCTTATTTAAAATTGCTTGGGTTTGAAAGATCTCTTCATAACTTGGTTTTAGCAATGTTACCTTAATTCTCCATGCCTTAGTGTCCTGGTGTATAAAAGAGATGATAAGGTTGTAGAGGGGTTTAAGTGAGTCAATACAAGACAAGAAAGAGAACAACATTTGCTACGTAGTAAGCACACAATATTTTCTAGTTATCCCGTTTTTTTTAACTTCAACGTAAAAGATGAATACAAAGTTGCCATACAGTTA
Organism: Hydrochoerus hydrochaeris; assembly: GCA_004027455.1. Taxonomy (NCBI): domain Eukaryota; kingdom Metazoa; phylum Chordata; class Mammalia; order Rodentia; family Hydrochaeridae; genus Hydrochoerus; species Hydrochoerus hydrochaeris. Next base: position 651,511 of record PVLA01000230.1, read on the forward strand.
AGCACATTCTGAAAGAATAGAAAAAAATGTGTCTCATTTTTATCTTTAAACAAAATTGCACTTAAACTCAAAGTAAACAAATGTCTTTCTCAATGAAACAATAAATTCTACAAGGAAATCATAGGTATTCTATCTGCATAATTTTTCCCTGTAGCATCCTAAAAATTTTAAAATAACTACTATTCAGCATAGAATTCTTATCCTGAATGTTTCTGAAACATAGTTCTATAAACAATTATTTTCTCCATAGCTTTAGGAATATGTCAACTTCTCCAAACAAGAAATTTTATTTGAGATTTGAGATCCATTACTCACTGAATCACACATTCTTTTATATTTACTACAAAGTATCTACACAATTAACAGTAAATACATACTCACAACTAAGTTTAATTTTGAAATCTTACGTCTGATTTTATGTAAAGCAAAAGAGGGACAATTACCAGGAGTTAAGTATTGTTTAAATTAACAGTATCAGCATTTTTGTTACCGGGGATCGTTTTACAGAAGACAAATTCTCCATGGCCTGGAGAGTGGGGTTGTGGATAGTTTTGGGATTACAGTCTCATAAGAAGTACGTGTACCAGATCCTACACAGGTGTATTTCATAAGTTTCACAATCCTATGAGAATCTAATGCCTCCCCTGCTCTAACAGGAGGCACTCAAGTGGCAATGTGGGGGACAGGGAGTGGTTGGAAATGCAAACCCTGATGAAATTCAGTGTGCCTGAATTTCACCTCCTGCTGTTTGATCTCATTACTAACAGGTCAATTTGCCCATGGTCTGGGGTTGAGGACCCTTATGTTAAATGACATAGCTCAAAACTGTACTATCTTATGGCAAAAACATTTTTAATGGCATTGTTAACTCTCCACAAATACATTTGTTTCCAGCACTGACACTGATAATCTTAAACGACAACATAGCACAGTTCACTAAGTGAATATGAATCTGGCAGTTGTTGAAAATTACAGGATAGTCATTTGACAATGACTTAATTTCAAAAGTTCCTGCTATTCTCAGTCCTTATGTAATTTCTAGATTTGTGGCACGCAGTAATTCAGCTTTGGAAGCTATGTTATCATCTATAGCATCTTTCTTCCTTGAAATATATGAGTTTATTTGTGTACATGTGTGTATATATTTTTCCCAGTGAATACATCTGTCTATATAAACACAGAAGCAACTAGATGCACCTACATGTACACATATTTATAGCCCACTAGTGGCCTTCCCTCAATTTACTGAGTTGTTCTCAAATTCAACAAGCTACTACATTTCTTGAATTTACTTATTTCTGTAATTGTATTCCTCTTTGGTCAAAGAGAAATTATTTTAAAAATGGTGATTCAGAAGATTAGAAACAGTTAGATAAAATATCCAATAAAGAAATGAGTTTTAAGCCTTTGAAAAATTGTTTTTTGTCTGGTTTCAAAGGATTTACTTGTTCTCTAAGAAGGATGAGACTCAAATCAACTCTGAAATACAAGTGACATATTTAATAACTTCCTTTTATTGAAGAAGAAGCAGAATGATTTAAAAACCTGAAAGTCACTCTGGAAGTTCTTTGTATTCAGGACTTTTGAAATAGTAGACCTAGATAAGAACTTAGAAAACTTTTCATATTTCCATTTCTACCATGGAATGCACATTTCTACATCTACCTGGTGGTCTCAAGTGTGGAAAGCTGGCTTATATTGGACCATCTGTGGTGGTCACTCATATTTTTAAATATTTAGAAACCGAACAGTCAGTATACCACAAATTTGGAAACACTTGACATTTCCTACTTTCAAAATCAATCACCTGTCTGAACTCCACGGTTATTACTCAGAGATTCAGAGGCTTTCTGTAAGCAGAGACCATGACCTTGGAACAATTATTTTCTCAAAAGACATTACCGACAATGATGTGAGCAAATTGCCAGACTGTCCTCCAGTGCAGGAATACTTGGCTGGGAAGTAACTACGAATCTTCCATGAGGAGTGTAAGTTAAATCTCACTTCAGTGCATTTATATTTTATAAGCACAGCATTTAGACAAAGTTAAAACGAGCAAATCAAAGAAAATACTCACTTAAAGATTTTCTGTGCTCAGGTTTCTGTTCTTTAATGTCACTATCATAGTGATTTAACAATTCAGTACTTGAGGATCTCTGGATTTTGAATAATTCTAGCTTTCTTGATGGACAACTTGGATTCTTTGACTGGAAGAACAAACAATTAGACTTAGTACATTTACTAGAAAGAAAGGATTCACCAAATAGTGTTGTTCTATTTTGATGTTACACATAGGGGGATGTTTGAAATATGTTAATTGTTTTCAGATAGGGCCTCTATGACAACCTTAATATTCAAATTTAATAATAGTTTATATAGGCATATGGATCTTACTAAATGTTGTGAATTATTTTAAGCACTCTATGTACATTAATGCAATTAATCATCACAGGAATCCTATGAAGTAGACAGGAACATTATTACTGGGAAAGACATTGGGGCCAAAAGAGAAAAGGACTTTGCCCAAGGCCACACAGCCAGTAAATGATGAAACCAATATTCAGACAGTCTTGGTCCCAGAGTCCCATTCTAGAGATAATAATTTGTATATTGTTGTATATATATATTGGGACTTTATGGATGATGGAGAAAAGTTAATTTATTTTTCTTTAAGTTTTCATCCCCAAATTGTATAACAAAAGACTTCAACTATTAGTAAAATCACACAGAAAATATTCTATTGTATACTATGGTAGAAACTCTCAAGAATAGTGTTTCTTTAAGACTTCACAAATATTAATGAGCTAAAATTAGTCACTATAGAATGAGGGGCTTTGGGTAATTTTGTCTTTTGAAAACTAACTGTGTAGCATGTTTAATATAATTTCATGAAGATGTAGTTATGCGATTTTCATGAGAATAACTTAGCCAGAAAAAAACAATAAAAATCAGTGTAAAGGATTATTATTTACTGGCATTATAACAATGGGTATTGTTTTAAACATATTGGCACTTATTTTTAAGAATATGTACTAGAGGCTGCATAAATTGAAAATGTAAAAATTCAGTAGGTATTAAGCTCTCATATGCTCTTTACAACTTCGAGTAAGTGAATGTTCATGTTGTTTCAGAAAAAAAAAAAAAGCATGGCTTCTTTGATAGCAAAATTAAATGACATTTAGTTCCCCAAATCCTGTTTGCTGAAAATGTTCTTCAAAGCCTCTACCTATTTAAATTTTAAAAAATGTAGTATCTCTCAGTCCATAGGATCTATTTAAGTGTGTGTTATATGCATGAGCAGTACAATTTAAATTACTATGTTTTAATTAATAAAGGCAAAAGCCAAAACAAATACATACCAATCTGTCAATTGTATTTTTGATAGCTTGGAACCAATCCAATATGATGAAGTCAATATCTGACTGTAGAAGGAATTCATTTCCTGACACTGTTGTAATCTGGGGAAAAAAATCGACAGGTAGGAAAATCATGAGATAGGTTTCTTATATTTAAAAAGAAAAATATTCACCAGAAAATACACTTTAAGACATTGAAATATTTTTTTCTATTTCAGTAACTGTCCTTCAGGGAACTGGGTGGCTAGGATCATTCTGAACTGATGTCTGTAAACTTTTTTCATGTCATAGCAAATACGTTAGTGTTTTAATAATAAGACAAATAGAATATGGCTAAAGCTGAATCACTCCAACGTCAAAAGATCTAAGGCAGGAAGTTCAGAGTGATGAGGACAGTACACACATGCGTTGGAAGTCGAAGAAAAATGCACTTGGTGTGTCAGAATTCATTCTGTAGTTTTGGCTTTTTCCTGTTTGTCTTTTTCAAATCTAATAATATCTCTATATTTGATTTCCTTTTATGGAGAGCTTTAAAGCAGATTATTTACCAGAGAGACTAATGGAGACTTTTCTAAAAGGTCTTCAACTTCCCACTTGCTTATTTGTTTTCAGAGAAACTTTATGGAGATACAAAATTTTTCAATACCTCACAGCGAGCATTTTTGAGTGACCTAAATTCTGTTATTAGATTTAGCCCATTCTACAGTAAGGACAGGAGCTGTCCATAGTGTATGCAATTCTAAGAACTATAAAGGCAGAAAACAATAAAATCTACCCAGGCTAAAATTTGATCAATTCTCTCCCTCCCTCTTTCTCTCTTCCTCCTCTCTCTCTCTCTCTCTCTCTCTCTCTCTCTCTCTCAATAAAAATGCAGATAATATTTGGAAAGTCCGAATAGCTTAAAATAGTCCTCAATTTCATGTATTTAGTAAAAAACAGCTAAGCCGATATTTGCCTAATTATCTGAATGCCACTGCAACTTGCATTACTTACTTGAAGTTCCAAATATTTACTTTATGAAGTGTTGTTGCAGAAGTACAATCTAAAAATATAAGTCCACTTCTATCTAACACAAGAAAACTAGTGATGTCTTTGACCTTTACCTTTATTCTAAGTTTAAATATTTTCATTATGAATGTATTATACATCATAATTTGTTATTATACACAGACAGAAAGGAATTAATTTAAGCAAAATGTATAATCTAATATTTCTCTGCCAATATAAATAAACCATTATTAAAATTATACAAAGGAACGGCATTTTAAAAGTATAGAAAACAAACATAATTAGATTTACTGTATTCTAAGGGTTGCGAAGAGGCAGCACAGTTCAGTCTTTGGCCTACTAAATTCAAACAGTTATAAAATATAAGTACTTCAGCAGTGCATTTGCATTTTTGGTGCATGCTATGAAATGCAAAGGGGAATCTTTCACTGCTAACACAACCAAAAGCAAAACGTATTTTAAAAGTTTCTTTGTCCAAATATATTACCACATTAATCATACATAATCAGTGATTTACAAATTCATTTTGGGATGCTAGATGAGGGAACTATATGAATGTAATTCATTCAAATCATACTATCAGAGACACCCAGTTCATATCTATCCTCTGTCTTCCCACTAATCTTTTGAGTTACTAGACAGTCTGGAGAAGTCTGCTACTGCTCTCTACAGTTTAAACGCATCCACTTCTTAATTACAGTCAGTAATTGACTTTGTTCTGCTCCATGCCAGACAGTCACAGGAAAGTAGTTTCAAAATCTTTGGCTAGTAAATTTCATTTAATTTAGATTTTTCTCTCCACCTTTTTACTTCTTTAGGATTTGTGATATTTTGCTGAACATATTTGTAATTTGAACAATCAAATTTTCAACACGCTTGGGGGGGAAAATATCAGTAAAGAATGTTAGCTTTGACTGAAACCTTTGCCTAAATAACGATGCCAATCTAAAGTGATGTAGATGAAGACATAAAGGACTGCTTTCAGGCACATTCACGTAATTTCTCTATATCATATCTTTCCTGTGTTACAAGTGCTGGAGGTGAGCCAATGAGGGAAGGAATTACAGAAGACATGGTGAGTTTAGTTAAGAGCCCGTGGTCTCCATTTTGGTTGGAAACCTGTTTTAGACAAATGTCTAAATGAAACCCCTCATCTCCACCACATCATATTTTGAAGGAAGATAGTAAGGCAGCAAAGTAGTGTTAATGAAATATTCTAGTGTTGTCAATAACAAATACCTATAAATACATGTCTAAGGAAATTTGTCCTAATCTAAACTTTTTCACACTAATTAAGGGTCATTTTAGTTCTAGTATCAGATTCATGCTCAGGAAATTATATAAGCATGATCACTGAGCAATGTGCAGAGTAAAAACATTTCTGCAGGTTTTTTTGGTGTGAATTCACTAATCGTTTTCTCTTAAAGTGAGAATCTTGGTCATGCCCTTGCAATTCCCTAAAGGTAGAGGCGGGTATATGCAAGCTCCAGGCACCATGATAAGGCATATAAAGGGAAAGAAGCTGCTTTTTTAAGATTTTAATTAAATTGAATATTATTATGCTAAGGGAAACATCATGAAAGTGTTATAAGGAGTAGCATTTATATGTATAAATACTTTTCAGTAAATCTTTTTCAGTATCTTCAATTGAGTATCACTCTCATCAGTACTCACTGTAGCACTAGGATTTCATGGGATTAGATTTTGACTTAAATGAGATGTTACTATGTAGAATGTTGTTTATACTACTGAAAATCTCCATGTTTTCATTTTTTTTTTGTAATTAAAAATATCCCTTTTTAGAATCTTACTTTTTCCCCATTGGAATAATAATTGGGATTTTTGTGGATAATGAGAAAAGTAACAATGAATCAAATTAAAACTGTTCATAGCTACACAGAGTAATCACTGCACATATTTTATTTTGGTTATTGTCAATCTTTTATATATAATAGCTAAATGAGTATGATAATGACAACAGACAAATTTATGCTACAAGTGACATGTGCTCCCCTTTCTTTGACGTATTACCTCTCAGGTTGAAGACTAAATCCCACATATAATTCCATGTTTGGAGGACTGAGAGGACATGTTCATAATGGAACAGCTCCCTAATTATCAACAACTGATTAAGCATCCATAAAGTATCATGCACACTGTTAGAAGCTAAGCATACATAAACCCCACCCTAAAGAGCTCACAATCTGTTTGGATAAATAGGACACATGCATATAAAGAAAAATAACAACAGAAAATAGCTGATACTAAGTCTCAGTGTGAGTGGCATAGACAATACCCATGTCAAGATTTCACAGGGTGGAATAATTACTGTAGTCACATTTACATCATGGAATTACATATAAACTGTTGTTCATGATATGTTATTCTTTAAATGTTGATTGTATCAGAATTTTAGTATATTAAGGATATGACTACCACTTGGTATGCAAAGTGGTTTCAGCTTTAATGATCTCAAAGCACATAATAAACATTTTCCAAATGTGGCTTCCCTCCACTCTCATAACACAATTTGCAAATGAAGAAAATGAAGCAAATGAGAAAAATGAGAATGGCATCCTATCAAATTGGTATCACTTTGAATAAGAGAATTAAAAGATTACAAAGATCTCAATTTCTAGTTCACTGGTTATCTGCAAACATTCCTATACTGTTAAGGACTGTGTATGTGTATATAGCTAAAGGGCAGTAAAGACTGTTTCACTCGTGAAATAAGGAACACCGACTTGTTTCCTTATTGTTATGCCAAAGATAGAACAGTTTTAAAAGATCATATATAACCCTTGGTCTCTCCTCCCTCCTCTCCTTTCTTTCATCTCCTTTTCTCTTTCTTTCCTTTCTCTTCTTTCCAAAAAACATCCAATCTCTTGCACTGAAAACAATACATTTAAAGCAGAGTTGAAACACAATAACTTCTTCTAATCCTAGAAAGGTCTAAAACAATCTTACATTAAAGCAAATATCTTTCACATTTTCCTTAGAATCAGTCTTTTACTAAGATCCTGAGAAAAATTATTCTTTCTTAATAAATCTGAAACTATATAGCAAATATGTAATAAAATACACCAAATATTCAGAAAGCCCTAAAGCGTGCTGAATGATAAACCTTCAGTAGTTCTAGATATAAGTAGAAAAGAGGAATACAATTTAATTAACATTATATTTGGAGATAATTTGGGCTTCACAATGAAATCAATAGATGTGTATTAAGTACAAGGGAAAAGTTATGTTAAATGTACCAAATTTACTTGAAGCAAGTATAGATTATCTTTGTGATATTAATTTTGGTTATATATTTATTTAATATATACAGTACAAATATATATAGGCTCTATTATAATGAAATACCAAGTTACAAAATCAAAGCAATAATGTCTTAAGAAGCAGATCCACATTTTTTTCATCTTGTAATAACACTCCACATTTGATATTGTTAATCATTAATCAAATGAAGGTTGTCATGATTATGCTAACAGTTAAATTACTTGGTCCCACAGGTTTTTATGACCGCCAAAGGAATTACATTATCAGGCTGCATGTCTGTCTCAAATTACAGTCTGCTTGAGTAACTCAACATTTTTTAAAAAACATGTCAGAGCAAAGTTAACATAAAACTAAGGGTAAAATATCAGCTTGAAGTAAAAGGTCTTCACTTTGTCTTTCCAAAAAATGTTTCTTATTAAAGCATTTGTGAGAAAGTATCTGCCTTGTGTTCCCAATGTTGCTAGATGTTAAGTAAATATATGCTGATTATATACATAAAAAAGTTGCTTTGGCAACTTTCTTATTAAAATGCATTTGTAACCCACTATCTGTCATGAAAGTTTTAAAAAGTTTGTTTATTTTGGATAGCAGCCTTTTCCAGGGTTACCCTAGCAAACAGTGATAGCAGTCTTCAGAAGTCGTGTGAGGAACAAGCCACTAGGGAACCATTTTTGTTTTAATTGGCACGCACAAACACTTTTCTGGTCTGTCAAGAAGATCAAGCTAATATGCATGGAGGGTGTTATATTCTCAGCTTCGGGGAGCAGTAAAGCTCCCTTTATTTAAGTAATTTAAATGATAGACTGCAAAATCTTTGCAAGTCAGAAAAATGCTTTATACTTTCTTAGGGAATATTTGTTTTAAGAAACGGAAAATGTTCTACATATCTAAAGATGTTGAACCTTATGTTGTAATTACTTTGTTTCTTCTGACTCTGTGAAATGTTCCTAAATCCACATGCTACTAAATAAGCTAGGCCACCAATGGATCCTGCATTTCCACAACCCGCCCTGTGTTAACAAATTTGTGTTCATTAGTTTCCAGATGTTTATTGGATATGTTTTCAATGCGTTTGAGTTGATTGATTTGCATACACATTTATTGGAAACCTCAGTGGTGTCATCATCAACATAACCTGCACATGTAAGCAATTTCTTACTTAATGGAAAGTAAACAAATGTTGAGCTACATACACAAAGATCTCTGGAGCATTCTAACATATAAGATTTAAGGTCAACTTTTCAAGAAACAATGCTTTTTAATTGAAATTGAGCTGTAAATTTGACAGCCAAATAATTTTGTCCATGCTTTTATACATCAGAGATTTGTTTGGCACAAATACACCTCATGCCACTTTCTCACTCCACTCTTCCTGTTTATTAACACAATTTCTAAACTTCAAATCATTTCAAACAGACAAACAAAATCTCATGTTCACTCTTTTATCTGTGTTAAAATATTTTTAAGTTTTCTCAATATTCGTAAAAGAATAATATCAAAGTCATTAGTTTAGCGGTTTCCACAATTTTGTACACAACATCCAAACTTTTACCTGTGGGCCTCATATGAAAAATGGTTTAAAAAGTAGCTATTTGAAGCACTTGCTATGGAAATATAAGAGCTTTAAGTTTTATGGTTCTTCCTATTGTGACTAAACTTGGAAGTAGCGGTCTGTAGATAAATTATCCTAGGATTTGTGTCCACTGGTTCTCATAATTTCAGCCACTTTTTCTAACCATAGATCCACTTTTTTACTCATTGTGCTTAATTCCTCATCTAGTTGCCTGACACTAGGGCTTCTGTTTTCCTCACCATCTCCAAATTACAATTACTTTATTATCATTGTTTCCATTTAAACAAGGTTCAACTTGAAGATTTTTCTAAAAATTCAAAAGTATAAACACAAAATCTTCTAATATGCTGTCTCTCTTTTGATACTTTTTAGAGACATGTATAAGCATTATGTATGTGTTAATACTTTAATGAAAATATCATGTATGTGCTCATGAAATTTTTTATGTATTTATCTATTTAATCTACAATCGTCTCCCATTTGGACTTAGTCATAAAATCTTTGCATTCTCTACTATCTCATGTATGTTTTCCCTTCCAGTCGATACTGTATATCTCAACCAAAGCAATCTCTCTGAAATTTGAATCTGATTGTCCTTTTCCTCTACTTAGTAGCATTCTCAGGTTCCCTCTAGCTGCTGTCATGTTGTTCTGACTTTTTAATTGGGCTTCCATGCCCTGTGTGCTCTGGCACCTCCATTCTGTTTGCAGTTCCTGGTTCACACTTCACTCTGCATCTCTATGACCCAAGCACATAGAAATCTTTATTTCCCAGCTGTACTATACTAATTTGCATTTCTTTCCTTATAGTAGATTTTTTCTGCTGTCCAGAATCCTCTGACTTCTTGTACCACATCTTTCAAATCAATTTAGATGTCACCTTCTCAGTGAAGGCTTCTCTGATAGAGATGTCCCCTCAAGTGTTTTCATGATATCCCACTTCTCCTTTGTCACAGTACAAATTGGTCAACAGTACAATGACCTGATGATTTTTCCATCCTCTTACTATGTTATAATCAACCTCAGCCATTGGCAACTCTGTGTATAGCTGAACAATCTGCACCTAGAGACACTAAGAAAGTAATAAAGAAATAAATGTTATCTGTCTTATTCATTTAAGTAAGTACATATTATTTCATTGTTTGGATGGCATATTTAACTCATCTTCCATTGTAATATAATTTTAAAGTTTGTAATACAATTTCATTCCTTCAGGTAATATAGGCAATGTAATTTTGAAATCTGTTGATAAAACTATATAGAGTAGTATAGACAAGCTCTTCTGCAGATTGAGAACAACCCTCTGAAGACTGTTCGGGATCCAGGAAGTTCTAGCATTCAGAAAATAGAATAACAACTTGGAGGGGGAAGAATCATCACAAATTGTCTACTTCATTGCATATCCCTATGATGGAATGTTCTTGATTTTCATCCAATGTCACCCATTTTTTTTAGGTAGAGCTCATCTATACTAGATCATCCAAGCATTTCGCTCTCATATCTGGAGTTAGAATTAACTGGTAACTGGTGGTATGGGAAATTGGACACAAATTCAAGAATGTAAGAGTTAATGCTTAATTAAGAGGTCAACTCTTCAGAAAGCTTTAATAGTGCAAAGATATTTATTGCTAATACATTAATATTGCAGCCATTAATTTCACCAAAACATTTTTCATATTATGAGTGAGCAAATTGTGGTGGGAGGTGGCAGTAGTTATGTTACTAATAATTTTATTTAGAAGTTTTTTGAAAGCTAATTTTAAGATATACTGACTTAAGTAGAGGCCAGTACTCTTTCCACTACCATATGACTCACACAAGTCACCTATTAGTAGGTGCTGAGATTGCAGAATAAGAATAAAAGATGTTGCAGTATATAAGTATATTTATGCTATTGTAACATATTTGGCAATGATTTTGAGTGTTTATAAAACATTCAAGAATTGTTCCATGTCTACTTACATTAATGAGAACACCTGTTAGCTTTAGTGCCATTCAGACTTATTTGCATCAGTTTCAGGTTTTTGCATACTGTACATCACTTTTTGAAACAGTTAGATGGTTATAGAGAAATATAGCAAAGGGAAAAAAACAGCAGCTTGAATGCCTTCCGGCTCAAGACAATTCAGCTCCAGGTTTCAGTGAAAAACAAAAATCTGCTGAATTACAATACTGCCACTTAGAAGTAAATGTAGGTGTATTTTATATTTTTAAAGAACAAAAAATACATATAAAAATCTGTGCTTTCATCTTCAAGTAAAATTACAGCCAGCCAAGACAGTTTGCAAAAGATGCTAACAAGTAAGGAACAGCTGCACCATCAGAAGCTTGCTTCTCAGTGATCTTAGGACCATCTACCAAAGCTGCTTTCTCTACCAGTCTCAGAAATCTGGGGGACTCCAACAGGTCTTTCAACTGAACGAGGAAATGTGCATGGACTGGCCCACCTCACGTTCCTTCCGAACCTTTGCCCTGGAAACTGAGAGAGTTGAAAGGAAGGAAACAGCTGAGCCTGAACACACAAATTTACATTATGTACTGTGCTACTCTGACAGAAGCTAGTAAGTCTGTTTCATTCATTACTCTCATAAAATAGTCACAACTTCCATAGGTCCCACTCTATTGACACATCTGTTTGCCCCTCCCCATGGAATCTTAAAGCTCCTGTGATTTAAATATTTTCAGTTATTGAAAAGAGCACTTGCATAAATCTCTGGATTCACAGCCCCTATTATCACTATTATATTTAAGAGGTGCAATATTTACATCAAAATGACTCAGTTGGTGATATATTCTAAAGATAAATGTGTATTTATGATTTGAAGAAGTGTGACTTATAACTATTTTCTCAGGCAAACAGAATACCTCTGTGCTGTGCTAGTAAACAGAGATTAGAGGCACACATGAGCTGTTCCCACAGGGCTCGCATCACTTTTTCTGGGGAAGTAAGGTGATTGAGAATGGCTTTTGCAGGGTGTGTGTATCACAGAAGACAATGGTATCTGTTGTCTCCTCTGCTATCTTACAATGCTCTGGGCACAGAAAGAAATATTAGGTGAGACGCTGGGAATCAATGAGTGAATTTCATTGTCTAGAACTCAAACTACACAATTTTAGCAGGATGCATAAAAAATTAGTTTTGATTTTTGATAATTTTGAAACTGTTTAATCAAGGATTTAATGATCTAAATTTTTTACTTTTTATCAAATGGAATCATCATTCATTAAGGGTGACAGGTTGACTACCTGTTTAATTGGAAAGTTCATAAACGAGAAGTTTCTTATTTTCTATTAATTATATCATTAAATTGCAAATGTTGATTTTTTTTCCTGGGATAAAGAAATTATAATTACATCTATTGGGGAAAATTCCTGTTGACTCCAAATAGCTATGTTTAAATACATATAAAAGTAACATCTTGAAAACTATAATCTCTTGATACATAATGCATATATGTAAATTAAGAATTTATATTTCATATGTAGTGGTATATAAAATATGATAAAGCACACACATGGAATGAATATTCAATGGTATTGAGGTGGAAACTACCTGTGATTATATAATAGACAAGACATCAGTCAATTGAGCTACAGGCCACTCACCTAATAATGGAGACATTTGCAATGACATAACATTCCATACTAACTGTGTGCCAACACATCTTAACACTCCTCACTCTCCGAGCCAAAATGATGCTTTAGGTTGCAAATGATACCCTTCAGAAATGTTAGATTAAAAAAAATATTGGTTGTACGAATACTACAGTGACTAATTTACTGTCCAAAAAGGTACTATAAAGTGGCGTGCTAGGACAACAGATATCATCCAGGTCTATTTTGCTTATTTTGGAACACATAACTCACCGGTTATCATGCACATTCAGAAATCACTAGCAACCATCAATTTCTAGGCCTATGAACACCTACCTAGATCCAACTCTAGGAATTGTGAAGGGCACTGAAAAAGGTTAGCAGTGGCCCTTGTTCTTAAGAAGCTTATAATTTAGTGTGGCATGAGAGAAAAGTGTAGGAAAACTGAGTGAACAACCAAAGCATGGCTGAGCTGAAGTGTGTAATAATTTTTGAAGAGTAGACTCATTTCTCTGAAAGTAAAATTGAGCGATCAGAGGAGAATGTCAGAGAAAGACCTTAAATGAGATCTAATAGAAGGAAAAGAGGGAGAGGAAAGAACACAAATGAGAGTGGCCTCCTGTGCCAAGACGAGGAAGTAGAGACAAATAGAGAGGTTCTAGAGGATACAACGAAGTGCTCCTAAAGGGTTCTTCTGAGCTCCTTTCCTTCCGCTCCTCTTTACGCGGAGGTACTCCTAGGCATTCTTTTGTAAGTCATAACTCTTCTTAGATATTCTGAAAATGAAAGTTGATTCAGGTTGTTTTTTTTTTCTTTAAAAATTATAGCTACAAGTTAACAAATCACCGGCTTACATCGCTAGTTCACGCCTCTCTATTGGCGTCTATTCCAACTGAGACACGGTAACTTCTCGTCTGATCTCTTTGATGCTCCTTGATAGCGTTATAAAAAATTTCCTGTATCCATTCATTAGGAAACTCCTAATTTGATATTCATCATTTTTTCTTTGTTTCTAGTCTTTTTAAAATTTAATTTACATTACTTATTAGTGCATAACTTTGAACAAAATATTTAGACTATCTTTATTTTTCAATATCCTTATCTATAATCTGAGAAAAACATTAATATATACCTACACCACAGAACCACTTTGAGTGCTATTTGCAATATAACCCAGGAAAAGAATGTAGCAGAGTAGGTGGCAAATATTGCAATTATTATTATCATTATTTGATTGACTCACTGACTGTCATCAGAATTTTCCAAATTCTTCTTAATTTAGGAAATGTCCCCTGCGTAGACATCATCTATTCAGGAAAGGCTTTTATAATTTCCAAATATGAAAAAAATTGGTGCCTTTCCAGTAGTCTGTGCTCATTCCATCTAGAAATGTGATACACCACTTATATGTCAGGAGAATCTCTCTTTTGTGATTCTCTGGGCTTTCTAAGGTTTTTCCTGCTTCCTGGTCTCTTTGTCCTCTTTTTCACACAGTTTAGGCAGCTGACTTCATTGCTTGTGATTTTAGATTCCAGGCTATGGAGATGTTTCAGCATTAAAATTAAAACTTTTTACTCAACTCAATGTGAATTTACATGCTCTCGGGCCCTGAGAGCTGAGAATGCATTCAGTCACCCACATCCAGTCTTCACTGAAGCTCACATTTGTAACTATTCTTTACTGATTTCTTGGCTTGTGATTTCCTGCTCTGGTGGCTTTTATCTAGTGTATAAGTTAGATCCTCCCAGGTATTAGACTTGTTTTGTTAATCTCCTCACTAGTACCTTAAAACCACCTTCTATCTACCTTCTCATATAATTTATGACACATGTAATCAACGAACAATCCATGCTTGCATTCAAGGAGATGTGATTGCAAGAGAGTCTGAAAATAAGCTATGCCAATATATTTAGTGACATTCAATAGTCTGTTAAAATGTCCTTGTTATTTATCGTTGGAATAGCATCAAAACCAAACAGCCTAGACTGTGTCAAGTATCTCACGGTTTGGGTTCATATTCTATCAAATAGACACATATATTTCCACTATTACCAGATCCAACTTTTCCATAGCACCTGTACTGATGATAGCTCTTTTCCCCCTCTTTATCAAGAATTCTATTTTCATTAACTGTATTATTATTGGTATGATGCAATAATCTGAATCCTGCAGTGGATCCTCCAACCCTCCAATTAATGATATCTAAATAGCACTAAAACAGTGAGTTGCTACCCAATTTCTGAAGCTCTGTACCATTTATCACTTTGTTGGATCCCTAGGAGTAGAACTTGAGGGAGAGTATTTTTCTGTCTTCACAAAAAAGTTGAGTTTGTAATCTGCTAACTTTGACGAATGGCTTATGCCACTAGATCTACATTTTACTGAGTTTCATCTACATTTTCTTTAAAAGTTTGAGATTTAATTAGATTAGTTTTATATACAGCTTGTGAATTAACCTAAAAGCAGATGGAGGATGCACTAAGGGAAGAATTTATTCCAAAATTAAAGAAGCCACTGCCCTGGAGGTATAATCTGGCTTTGAAATACATTTGGCCAGAATTCATGGTAAGAAATATACTTACACTGCCAGGGAGTATCTCTATCCCCTTTTCTCTCTTTCTCTCCCACCTTTTTTCTCAGACACACACTCTGTTTGCTTTCTACCTATCTGTTCATCCATGTTATGTTTACATATTACCTAAATGATACTGTATGTATGCATATATACTATAAGTGCATATATAGTATAATTAAAACAAGAATTTTATAAAAATAATATTTTCCCTTATGAAATTTATGTAGTTTTTCCATTGTAATCTATTATCTCTTTAATTTATTTCATTAAAACACACTAGTTACAATTAATTAAATTAATTTCATGACTCACAGAGAGGTCTTAAATGCAATTTGATAAATACTGGCCTACAGAGTAATGGAAGATGCTCTCTTCAAACTCTGCACTTTTGCATTTTCTCAGTCTCTGCCTTTGTTGCTGTCTCTATTCAGTTTTATAAGGTACTTCAAAAGGTTCCCATAAATAAGTGAAGAGTTAGATATTTAAACCTCCAGAAAGTTTCCAGAAGATTTGTCCACATTTAGACTATTAGGTCAGGGTGATCAATAACTTTGTTTGGGACACTGCACTGATAACTCATTTCCTGCCATTTGAGAGTAGAGTGAGGATGTGGTTCTTTGGAATTTGGCTTAGACCCTGGGTTTTCTAAATATACCTTAAAGCAAGGATTTCTTCATAAAAGAAAAAAACAAAGACTTAGGGGTAATGTGCTGTTTGGAATACACTTGAGATGCCTCACCATGATTTGAAGAGGGAAAAACCAAAGAAGTTAAAAGCCTGGCAAAGTATCAGAGGCCGAGATGGCAGCTATTTGTTTTTAAGTTCCTTGTATTGAAGCAATGAACGCACTCCACTGTGCATCCTGTAGTACCATGATACAAAGTCTGGGAGTAGTTATTAGCATGTGTCTGTGTGATGGGAGAGCAAAAACTAAACATTTTAATAGTGCTATGGCCTTTGCTTCTCAAGTTCCCATTAATGCAAATACAGCACATGTGGTATAAGTCTCAAGAAACTTGTAGGACACAGATCACAGATGTGGGGTAAACAGTATCAAAGAATATGACTTCATGGTCTTCCTCTTGCCATCAACAGATGCACTGGGCTCCATGATGTCAGAAAGAGACCTGATAAGAAATCTTGAGCAAAGCTTAGAAAGCCAGGATGTTTTGAGAGCTCAAAATGATAACACTGGACAGTAGACTCCCAAGGTTTCTTGGTAAACTGTGAGAAAGCCTTAACTACATCAAGACTTTCAAAAACACTCGTCAGAATGATATCTAAATAGTGTAAAAGTTACTCATCTTGTATGAACCAAAATCACCAGAGTTTCATGCTTCTTGGGAAGTAGTGTTCTTATAATGTAACCCAGATGACGCAGCAATACAAAGCAGATAAAACAGAAGTGGTTTGTCTCATACACAACAAAAGTTTCCCCAGTTAACTGTTACTCATACTCCCCTATGCCACCTCCAGAAGAGTGTAATTCAGGATTGATATCTGCTTTGAGATTGCCCTCTTTTCTTTTTCCACTTTCATTTTCTCCTCTTTTTCCTTGTGTCATTTTTGTACAAAATTCTCAGGCTCAAAAAATGAGTAAACCAGTAAATTGAATTTCTTCTATATAGCCCATTATGATTGCTATATTAAAAAACTGCAACTATATTTGAGAAACGTGGGTTCTCTTCTTAAGTATTGATGAGTTGCACTTTCTCACATTTCCCATAAGTCAGACGTCAGTATCCATATGTTGACCTGAACTTAAAACTTATATTGACAGTATTGCCAATTGCCATATACTGTGATTCTAGGAATATTTAGAGTCCTCTCTAGGTGACAAACTAAATTCCCTTTAACCTGCTGCCCAAGGTCTGGAATTTTAATTAACATGTTACGCATTGAGATTGAGCCTTTCACACAGTTAAATGGAAGGATAATATATCTCTGCAATTAGTTTTCTGGATTACTAGTATTATTATACTTTTTCTGAGAAACTACATTGAAACAAACTGTTTCTGACTGTAAGTATATACATGAACACTGAAAATATATACAAAATCAAGAATACATAAAATAAAAATTAAAATCCCATCTAAATTTACTACTCAAATACAGCCCTTTTATTAATACATTTCTTTTTAATGCATATGCTACACATATGTTCATATATGCTTATATATATGCACACATATGGTCACATATAGGTCATACATATGTTAGATTTAAACATTATATTATGGAGGTTTTTCCGTAGCATTATTCTTTGAGAGAATCAGTTTAATGATTTACTAACATTCTGTCACACAGATTTGCAGTTATATTTCTCTTTCACTTTTTCCCATTTATTTGTTTCCACTTTTTGTCATGATAAATGAGGCCATATTGAATAAACATGAGATTTTGTTAAAAATTTTGATTTTTTTTTCTTATAAGACATTCTTAGAGAATTGCTAGGTCAAATAATACAATTGTGAAAGGCTGCTGGAATGCATTACTAATTACTCTTCAGAATGAATATTCAAAGTCATATATCTCACCAAAATTTTAAGAGTGAGCTTTTTCAGTTCATATTTTCTCTTATTTTAAAATTTCCCACTTCACAAATTTTATAGGAAATATTTTGTTTGTATTTGTTTCATAATTAATCATCTGTATGTCTAGAAGTTGTTGCTAGTGTTCCTCTACATTTTTAAAATTTTTTATTACTAAAACCAGACCAAAGGCTAATAAATTTATTAAACATTGTTGATAATAGTGACGTACATAGTTCCCAATTAACTTTGAGTGACACTTTCAATGAAATTATGTACTTTTTAGTTTACCTTGTGAAATTTAATTATTGCTGCTTAGTAATTTTTTATAATTCACATTTTAATTTTCAGAAATTCTCTACAGTTTCAGATCTCCAATTTTAACTCATATTTTCTGGTATTTATTATTATTTTTCTTTACATTTGTAGAGTAGATGAGGGGTTATTACTTTAACTTTTTTTTCCAAAATGTTAAGTGACACTATAATATTTTGTTAATTAATCTTTCTTCTTCCAACTGATTTACTATTCTCCTTTTATTGTCTAAGTGAATACTCTTTAGAGGACACCATGCAGTTATATGTCCTCTCTCTTGATTTATACCATTCTAATCTTTATTCTTAGATTTTTTTTCCTGTATCTTATAGAGCATGTTTCCCCATGGTTACACCTTTTTAAAGATTTTTTTGGGAGCTATTCTTGACTCTAAATATTTCAAATGAATTTTAAATACTCTTACAATATCTCATTGGAATTTGTAGTAATTTTATCTTAATCTGAGAAGAAAGAGTTGAAAATAGTAGACTTCCTCCTCAGAAACTATGTCTCACTATTATAAGGCTTTGTTTTCATCACTTAGTAGACTTTTACAGTTTATTTATTTAAACTCTTTTAGTTCTGGGTATTTGAAACACAGTTTTGATAGAGGGATGGAGAAAAGGTTGTGCGTGATATAAAGCTTGAAGCAAAATAAAAAGTACAATTATAAGGAAAGAAAAGTCTCAGACAAAGAAGACAGAGAACATCTTCCATCTTTTAGCAGTTAGCACAGAGACAGTCCTTTCCGTCTGAGGACCCAGAGGAGCCTACTGTCCTCATTTCTCTGTTCCTGTCATCTGCCTTAAGATAAATGTTACCTAAATAGTCAATCTCTATAAATAACTTCAACTCATAGTGCTACTAAAGTAATCTAACTCAAAGCCACGTACATTTCCCAATAATAATAATAGATTTATCAAGCACAAAGCATATCATTTGTATTAGTCTGAGTTTGTTACAGAGCTCATAGTAGATAAAGCCTTACCCCATCAACAGGTGGGGAAACTTTCTTCTAATTGTATATTTTTTACCTTCTTCAAAAATTCTGCTTATCAATTAACCATAAATTCTTGATAAATAACCCATTTAACAGTCATGCAATACTACATCGTCTGGATGTACCAAATCCTATTATCAAAGTTGTGGAGTACGTCTTTAATTTTTTTTAATGTCTTGATAACCTAATCAAATGGAAACCTGTAACATAGGACAGACAGTACAGATTGAGACTGTAGAGCTAATGTTTCAACTCTGCAGATGACTCTTGATCACATCTGTGTTGGTTGTTCACAAACTTGATTTTTGCTCATCATTTCATTCTCTGGTGCTTCACTATCAGTCACCAACTAATCACAATGGAATAACTAGAAATGACTCTTCCTGAAAGGTAGACTGTATGAAGACACAGGTTTTTGTCTTTTGACTCATTGCAGTGTCTCTAGGACCTTAAACCAACAGCACATATTCCCATGTCATGACATCATATCTTACTTTGTGTAAATATACTCAATGACTTTTACAAAAATGACAAAAGTCCCTCATGACATATTAGTAGAGTGTATACCCAATATGAATGTTCACAATAAATGAGTATTTATTGAAGAAATAAATGAACGACTTTAAAAATAGAACAAAACTAAACTTTTTTCACCTAGATACTATTTTGGAAAGGAGAATTACAGTTCAGACTCACAAAAAATTACATTTTAGAAGACCGAGTTAACTGAAACCTGGAAGTGTAAGAAGTTTTGGTTTTATCTTTATCTTTCAACTCTCAGAAATGGATGATCTAAAGAAAACTGACGCATGTCAAAATATTGTTTTAAAAAGTAATTTCTCCATTACCGTTTCCATCAATTCTAATTTCTCAGTTGTTACAATTGTCTCTATGTAACAACTTTTTTTCTTAGAGTTCTTCTAATAATTCCTTAATACATTCTCAGTTTTCTTTGCTATTCTCCCAAATACATGCTCTGAAGCAAATTTTTTTCTCTCACTCAGGTTATTTTCCACCTGCCTTTGTTTTAATCATTTTCTTATTGCTGGGACACAGTGCCTGACATCCAGAATTTAAAGGAGTAAAGATTTACTTTGGCCTGCATTTTCAGGTCAGGTTCACAGGCTCAACTATACAGAACACTGCGGAACTATAGAAAATACAGTGGAAGGCCCATTCTGTTCAAGAAGCAGAGAAGGGAAGAGAAAGAGAGTGAGCTAGAATTTCTGGATGACAACCCCAGCACAAGGCTCCTACCAGGCCTCAATCAATCACCTTCCAAAATATCTGCTGCTAAGATCGTGACAGTTTTTGGTATTATTCTTGATCTAAACTATAATAGCTCTCAAGAACTTCTATGCTTAAAAAATTACACAGTACCAACAAATATATTGTGATTTCCACATTTGCAAACTATTTTTCTAGTGGGTTAATCATTCCTACAATAAATGTACTCTAATTTATTCATAACCCTATAAATAGATATTTAATAATTTACTAAAACCATTATCTGTTAAAATAAGAAAATGCTGCAACCAATACTTTGTACATATATTTATTTCTATAAGCATGCATGTATGATAGAGTCTCAAAAGTGGAAGACCAACCAAAGGTAGTATCTATTTAAAATTTTAATAAATTCTGACTCTAAATTTGCAACTATACTGAGAATAAATGAGGATAACCCTCCCCCAGCATTATCATTTTTATACTATTTATCAATCTGTGGGTAAAAATTGTGTCCACGTAAGACTGAAATCCCCTCATTCTCACTAAAGTTGCACTTTTTGTATAATTTCATCATATTTTGATTACTTAATTTGTCATCAATTTTCCACTTGTATCTTGATATTTTCCTTCTTTTTATTCATTTGCAGGTACTATCTTTGCATTTGTCCTTACAAATATATTTATCACCTGCCAGTACATTTTTTATTTTTTCCTTATTCATACTCATTTTAGTCACATAAAGGTTAACTTCATATATGTCTGTCATTTTTTTACCAGAGAAATTTAATTATATTGCATATATCTACTTTTCAAAATTAACTTTGCATTTTATCAAAAGGTTTTTTTGAACCACTAAACAATACCATGTAGACTTTTCCTTCTGTGCTAGAATAAGGATGTATAAAAAATGACTTCCTCATGTTGCTGATGTATGAGGTATTGAAATAAATATTTTACTGGATTACACTATCATATTCACAGGCAATATAATACTCTACATTAGAAGACCCCAAACTCCACTAAAAGAATCCTAAAATCAATGACCAAAATCAGTAGATTAGATGCATAAAAGGTCAATACTGAAAAATCAATAGCATTTCTGTCACCAAACAACAAACTCACTGAGAGAGATTTTAGAGAAACCACACCCTTCAAAATAGCAACCAAGGAAATGAAAAACTTAGGAATCAATCTAACAAAGAAAATAAAGGATATTTATACCAAAAATTGCAGTGCCATGAAAAAGGAGATCAAAGAGGATATCAGAAAATGGAAAGATATTCCTTGTTCATGGATAGAAAAAAAAAAAACACAGTGAAAATGTCCATAGTCCCCAAAATGGTTATACAGATTTCATGTAATCCTGATCAAAATACCATTAACATATCTCAAATAACTAGAGAAAACATTTCAAAAATTTATCTGGAAGCACAAGAGATTTAGAATAGCAAAGGCAATCCTTGGTAACAAACCCAAGGAAGAAGGCATCACAGTTTATGACTTGAAATTATACTACAAAGCTACTGTAATAAAATCAGCATGGTATTGGCAACAGACAGACCTGAAGATCAGTGGAACAGAATAAATGATGAAGACACATCCCTAAGCACACCCAGTCACCTTATCTTTGACAAAAGAGCCAATCACAATCAATGGAAGAGAGATAGCTTCTTTAATAAATGGTTCTGTAAAAACTAGCACTCCACATCCCAAAGACTAAAATGAGAACCATATCTGCCATCATGCATTAAAATAAAGGCAAAATGGATCAAAGATCTACATGTTAAAGCACAAACTCTAAATCAAGTGTAAGAGAAAGTAGATAGTAATCTTGAAGACATAGGGGTAGGCAGAGACTTCATCAGCAAAACCCAAACAGCACAGGAAACACTTTGAAGAATCAACAACTGAGATCTCATCCTATTAAAAAAGCTTTTGCACATCAAAAGAAATCAGCAACAGAGTGAAAAGACAACCCACAGAATGGGGAAAACTTTAGCCAGCTTTCCCTCAGACAAAGGACTTCTACCTAGAACAAATAAAGAATTGAAAAAACTCAGAACCCCACAGATTCAAAGACCCAATCCAAACATGGGTAGCTGAGATGAACACACACTTCTCAGAGGAAGAAATATAAATAGCAGATCTATGAAAACATGTTCAACATCATCGGTCATTTGAGAGATGCAAATTAAAACAACACTTGAGACTCTGTCTCACTCCAGTAAGAATGGCTCTCATCAAGAAAACAACCTATAACAAATGCCAAATGTGGGAGACAAGGAATGCTTCCACACTGTTGGTGGGAATGTAAC